>CM029020.1:95494186-95700325 GCA_016801055.1 Panax notoginseng
AATGTAACTCATGAATAGTACTCCGACACAAAAAGTACCCCAAAAACTCGAGTGAACAATACTAGAGTGAATAGTAACGGGTATTTTATGACAACTTGTCTACTTTGAAAAATTTTCACATATCACTTTAACTTTAACCTTTTATCAATTTAACCATTTATCAAAATAGAAAAATTGAATACTTTTATTTCACGGGGGTCTCACATGCTGAGTGGTAATAGTGACCATGAACATATGCTAAGGTTGTCAGTATTTAAACTGGTCCTTCTAATAAGTTTTGGTAATCAAGGGGATCAACCTTTCATACTCGGTGTATTATGCATAAACACTTAATGTACGAGCAATAATTGTTTACAATAATGCGTTAATCAAATTGTTCTTTTTCTCTGTCTTGAGTCCTTACCAAGTCAATTGGTTGAGAATCTTTTAACAACATATTTGATTTAACAAATTTAAAACATACTTAATCTAGCTGATATACTGAGCATAGATCCATGTCTTAAATAGTTCATGAATAAAAGAAATTTAACTAATTCACAGTTCAATAATAATAGAATAGAAATTTAATTGCACGAGTGCGAGTATCAATAATCAATATAGATGTGAATAATCAACAATAATTATTCACTAACATGTTTTGAAATTAATAACTCAAGTTTGAGTTAGAGAACTTGTATCGACTGCGATCTACTGCTACGCAATTTAATTTAATCTATTTATTATAAAGACCTATTATTGTTAAGATTGATCTTAAAATCAGCATATCATACTTTATATCATAATTCATTACTCTATCAGTAATTTACTTAACACTTAACCACATAATCAATTACTTGAAAACATATTTATTATTATCATTCTTTGATAATATTTTATTTACTTTTTCATATACCTTATGATTTAACACTTAATATTTCCTTTTATTAGCTCTTCCTTATAATCTCGTAAGCCGAATACTAACATCATAGTCTAGATTATTCAAATATGCAATCCAGCCACCTGGATTGGCTAATCCAGCAAACTTGATTCAACAAACTTCCAATCCAGCAAGCCTAGATTTTAAATCCTTCTTACCAGCAAGCCTGGATTCTAAATCCTTCAATCCAGCAAGCCTGGATTCAAAATCCTTCAATCCAGCAAACTGGATTCAACTATTTTTCAATTCAGCCAGCTGGATTCCATATCTCCTTTAACGAAAATACCAAATCAACTTATTATTTTTTTATCTTTTGGCCATACTTATATACATGTATTTCATACACAAAAAGTATTTTTCCATAATTTTTCAATTTCTTTTAGTATTTTTAAAAATCATTTTTTAGTGCGTGGCTTAAGAAATTAGCCCCACCATGCTCAACTCCAGAAATTCTCATCTCTTGGAAAAATCTTATACACATTAACGTGACCCTCCAGTTTAAATTTTGTGGCCATTGGAGTTATAGAACTCCAGTTATAGCAATTTGCGCCCGAAAACCAAATATTAAAATGGTCATAACTTGGTCATTTTAAGTCGGAATGAACTCATTTTTGGAAAGGAAATACTTTGTCATATATTTTCATGTCCCAAAATGCCAGAATATTTGTCAAAATTTAAGTTGTCGAAACGCCCTTGCAAAATCTTGGGCAGTTTATTTTTGGGATTTTCCTCTGTTACCTACTTTGCTAAAATTAGTCCATACGAAAATCTATAACTCCTTTTCGGTGATTCTACTTGGGTTTGGAAGATAACTCATCATATTATCATCCCTAATTTTTCTAGAATTTTTAAATGTCAGAAAAATAACGAAACTATCCCTAGCATTGACCGTCCAAAAATAGTTTGTTTTTTTCTTTCTTAAGACAAAACTGTTTTTACTAAAACAGTCGTTACAACTTTTGTACTCAACATTTTTGAGTGATACCACTTGGATTTAGTAGTTAACTTACATATCTAGCACCTCTCTTTTACAGATCAAAAAAAGAAGGTGTAGATTTAAAATAGTAGTCGATCAAAAGAAAAAAAAACAAGAGTTTCTTAACAAATCAAAACTAGTTTCTTTTATATCCTTTTGATTCACTTTCTAACACTCAAATATGTTATAACCATACATAAAACCATATAAAACATGTAGATAGAGAGTTTTAGACCTCAAGATCATAAACTTTAAATAACCAAAATCAAACAAAATAAGAAGGAAATCCACAAGTTTAAGATTTATACATTGGTCTTTGAGCACTTCTTCTTAATCTTCCAAAGCAATTAATAAATTTAGGATGCATGTAAGACCACACCCTCCTCTCTTGCTCATAGGATTTCCAACACCTATACTCTTTCCTTCTCTCTCTCTCTCTTTCTCCCACCGAATTCTTTCCCTCTTTTTTCCTTTCCATTTCCTTTTTGTTTAGCTAAACTAATAATGAGATGAAAGAGAAATATGGTTTAAGTGTTGGAAAAAATCTATGGATATATTTGGTATATCTAAACACAATCTACCAACATATCTCCTCTCTCTCTCTCTCTCTTAATTATAACAATGTTACTTACAAGATTAGCCAAATGTTGTGGCTCCATAATAAAGATGACACCTCGCCAATCTTGTAATTATCTTTAAAAAATTGGGAGCATGAAATGATGATATTCATTCCCCCTTCCTCTCCTTATCTTGGCTGGCCATGTGGCCTTATTATCCTTCAAAATTAATTTCTTTTTAATTCTTATTTAGCATACCAAATGTCCAATATGCCCCTCCTTAATTGGGCTTAAAGTTGGGTCACCAATTTCATCTTTTGGGCTTTCAATTACATTCTTTGGCCAAGGAAAAATAATCTTTTCCAATGCCTTTCATTTTATCTTACCCTAATTATTTAATTAGGGTTTCCATTCCACACATTTGGAATGTAAATCATTACTCTTGTACATTAAATTTTATAACCCAATTAGACTTGCTCAAATTAAGTTATAAAAATTAATAAATTGAGATAGTAAAATATCTATCTTAAATTAGTATAATTTTAAATATTATATTCTCCCACACCATAACCCTTAGGTTATTTAAATTTTCATACCTAATGCATAATTAGGTTATGAAACATTTCCTTTTCAAATTCTTTTTATCATATAAATAAGCACATAACCATAATTACAATCCACATAATTATATTACTTCATAATCATTCCACACGTATCACCAAGATTTTGATATCATTAATATTTTATTAATATATCTATTTACAAAGTGACTTAGAAATCTTGGCTATTACAACCCCTCAATCTATCTTCATACGAATGAGGTAAAAACCATGTTAATCTTCTTTTTCCCATTTGTGGGGTCAAGGGTTTTGATTTTGATTTGCACTATGATGCAGGTTCCTAGCTTTACGCAGCCTAGATGGAACTAGTTTAGCATACATTCTTCGTATCAGACTCTTCATCCAGAGTACCGAGAGATTGTGCATGCCTGGGGCTTCGAGGCTTTCTTCTCCATCCTCCCCCGTCATTGTCCCTTGGGTTATCTCAAGGCTTTGTTTGAGCGCTGGTTTCTCCAGGCCAAGTCTCTCTATTTTTTGGATTGTTAGGTGATGATGACACCGTGGATTTGCGATTCATCACTGGGGGATGGAGTTTTTCGGGCTGCCAGTGCCTTTGATGACTGACATTTTCCCGACTATCGTTAGATCCTTGTTGGGAGTCCTAGCTATGGCGCTCAAGGGACAGACAGTCCATTCTGGTCCCTTGAGCGTAGATGCATGAGTGGGGCTCTGACTGAGCCATTGCCAGATCATCAGAGGGTTAGAGATCGTATCCTTCGGCGATTGTTTTTTTATCATCCTTAGGGGTTGTTTCCTGGCTGATAAATCTTCGATGGTGTTATTCACTTTAGTCAGCGCCACATGGGAGGTGGATCGTATTGGAGAGTTTAATTCGAGCTCCTACACCTTTTCCTACTTCCACAGGGGGATGCGTCTATGCTCAGAGGGCATGACGGAGGGTTAGTTAGGGTTTTACCCATTCCTGCTAATGAGTATTTTTATTTTAAGATTTCCCTTTGTTCGGGTTGCCAGTTTTACTGACCACATATATTTGCTCTTGTATTTGCAATTTTGGGCCTACGAGAGGCCACCATGTCTTTTTCCCGTTAGCCTGTTAAGTTTGGACACCTATCCACGGGGACGGTGATGGCATTTCTCCACCTTGGCAAAGGTTCCTGTAGTTGAGGGTTTCACCCATTCTCGCCTAAAGTTGGAGTTGTTGACCGCAGAAGTCATTACATGGGTTCCTTACTCTGAGGACCACTTGGCAGTTGGCTTTGAGGGTGGTTTCCCGACTGGTGTCGAGTATGTATTGTCTACCCGTCGGATTCCTCTCCTTAGTGACGGAGGTTAGGAGCTCTATTTAGGAGAGCGTGCTATTAGGAACACTACAGGAGAGATACACATTCTGCTCTTCCTCCTTGCCAGGCGTCATTGACCTTTGTTGCGGCCAATTACTGAGATCCCATTGATGGGCGTGGATGGCTTTGCTTTGTTAGAGGGACCTTTTACTCAAGAGGCTTTTTACCGCTGGTTGTTCGCTTGCACCATTAGAGCTAAGACCCATGCCACACAGTTTATGGGGGATATGGTTTCTGACTCCATCTTGACGACAGATTGGATTACCTGCTGTAGACACTCGAAATTTTGCATTCCTGTTATTAACATTACATGAGGGCAGAATCATCTTTTAGAGATAACCCTGGAGGATAATTCAACTCAATCTCGGAGACAACCCCGGGATACTCAATTTTCCATCTCGGAGATAACCCCGAGATATTCAGTACAGTCCCGGAGACAATCCCGGGAGATTTAGTTTTAACCTCAAAGATAACCCGAGGAATGCATTTCTAGTTCTGGAGACAACCCCGAGGGATGCAGTTCCAGTTCCGGAGACAACCCCTGAATCCTCAGTACCATCTCGAAGACAACCCCGAGATATTTAATTCCAGTCCCGGAGATAACCCCGGGTGATACAATTCAACCTCGGATACAACCTCAAGGCATGCAGTTGCAGTTCCGAAGATAACCCAGAAATGCTTGTTTTAGCCCACATCAATCAGCTTTAACACTCGGCGATAGCCCCGAGGCACTCATTTCCCAAGCCCAGAGATAACCCCGGAGATTAGGCATACCTCAGAGATAACCCTGAGGACGGTCAACACCTGCAGCAGTCCAATCTCAGAGATAACCCTCAGCAACGGCTGCTAAATTAGCTCAAACCAGAGATATCCCCAGTGAAGGGAAAGGTCATCATTTTGCCATCTCGATCCCATATTGCGCCATCTCCACAACATTCAAATATACATTCTACACAGAAATGTCCTCCAAGAGCCAAAGAGCGCCAATCCCGAGTGACTACTACACAAGAAAACACACGGGATAAAATTTAAAGCCTGAAGACCAAGGGCATGGTCCCATCTTCCTGACTTCGTACAACCTCTAATCCTATGTCATTGTGTAGCTCTCGACAACAGCATGTCGTTAAAGGTCTTATACACCTTGATCGGATGCCTGAATTGAAGTTCTAAAAGTTCGAGCGGACAATACGTTGCATGCGTGCATGTACTTCGAGACGGTAGGACCAGCGGAGCCCGGGGCACCCCTGGCAGCCGTTGGTGCATCTGCGGCTGCCGCAGATGCATCTGCGGCTGCCGTAGATGCACCTGCGGCTACCGCAGATGCACCTGCGGCTCCCCCTCTATAAATAGAGAGATTGGGGCAGCCATTTTGCATAGAGAAAAGGCGAGGAAGCCCTGTCCAATTTGTTCTATACACACTATATGTAATATCCGAGTGTTTATGAGTTGAGTATATGATAACGATCCTTAGAAAAGGAAATGAATGGGCTAAAGAATATATAATACTCAAAATATAATTGAGTTCAAGTAAAAGTTATGAAATAAAACCTAGAATTTGTTGAAGAAATGAAGGTAGTACGAGTTATAAAACCTATATTAAGGTAATGTGTTGAAGTTATTCAACGATAAATTTTTTTAAAAGAGATTTGATGAAAACCTTAGTAAGGTATGGTTTCGATGATTCCGAGGACGAAATTCTTATAAGGAGGGAAGGATGTGACAACCCGAATTTTTGAAAATTATTACAATAAGAATTTAATAAATAAAATTCTTATTATGATATGAGAGAGTAATGTATGTTACATATAAATGTAATATGTTAATATGTTACGATTGTGAGATCGTAAATAATTAAAATATTTATCAAGTGAAATAAGTATTTTAGTTGAAATATTTATGGATTAAAATAAATATTCAATGAAAATTATTATGGAATAATTTATTTAAGTATGATGATATTAAAAAAATTGATGATAAATAATTTTATAATTTGTGTATAATTATTATGTTAATGTGGTGGTGATTTTCTAATTTAATTAAGTAATTAAATTAGAGGATTAATGATTGTTAAATAAAATTATGATTATATTGGCCAAATAGAAGTTATAATTTTATTAGTAAGGTTTAATTGGATTTATTAATGAATTGAGATTAATTCAATTCAAATAGTTAATGGGTGTTACAAGGGTACCATATGATAAGAAGGATTGCTAAAAAAATTGAAAAAGGAGATTTTGGGTGCTAGCCAAACATGGTTTAGTGACCTTTGTTATTGTAACTGATGAGGCCATAAAGCATACACATTATATTTATATCAGTTATACGGATGTACGTATTTTGTTCCTAAACCCTAAGAATAAAGAAAACAGAGTATTGGAGAAGAGAGTTAGAGAGCTTTGAGAAGAAGCTTGGAGGAATCAAGGAAGAATAAGGTTTCTCATCATCTAATCAAGTTTAAGAAGAATCAAAGGTATTCATCTAGTTTTAAAATTCTAATTTATAGTTTCTCAACTTCTTCACTTAAAAAGCTATTTTGGTTGGATGATTTGAAGAGATGTTGTATATATATGTGTATGGGTGTATAATCTGGTATATATAATCTCTTTAATTGGTTCTAGAGTAATCAAAATCAATAGAATATGTTAAAGATAAAAAAAACTTGGGTTTTGATGGCATATGTATATTTTAACTTATGTTGGAGTCAAAATTAATGGATAGAATCTGAAATTAATGATAGATATTGTTAGTATGTTGAAAAACGAAAACAACCCAAGTTAAAAAAGTCAAAACGGATGTTAAACGAATTCACAGTGAAGAATTTCGCTATGAATGTCAAAAGAAGAAGAAATAATAGAAATAGTGATATTAAAGGTTGTAATCTTTGATGTTTATGTTGTTTATGTGGTTAGAAACGTGTTAGAAACATTAGTTTATGTTTCTATAAACATATTACACCTTGGATAGGTTGGTATGGTTGTTAGAAAGGAGTTTGTAGGCCTAATTTGGCTTTCTGTAGTGTTTGGGATGAAAAAAATCTAGAATTAGCACAAGGGACCCTGGGCCCCCCAGTACAAAAACCCCCGCCCCGGCGAGGGGGGTAGTCTGTCTAGCCAAATTTTAGAAAAAAAAACCGTCCGGTTATGTTTTACTAAAATGAGCATAACTTTTTCATACTAACTCCGATTGAGGAGATTCAAGATGATCCAGAACGAGGACGAATAGACCTACAACTTTTATTCTTTAAGTTTTTCAATTTAAGGTCGGGAACAGTTGTGAGCTTCTATATTGCTATATTTTTACCGACGGGAGTAGAGTGTTCATCCATATAAAGTCATTGAAGTCTTCTTTGGCAGTCCACTGTAAGCCTTCTTACACTTTCTAAAGCCTTTCTCCACTACTGTGCACACACAGTTCTTTACATTGAGAGTCGTGTTGTGTGTGTATGCCCGAACTTCGGTCCGTGACATTTATTTCTTTTTGTGTGTGTGTGTGTGTAATATATATATATATATTTATATATAATATTATATATTATATATATATATATATATATATAAAAGCAATAAACGCTTTACGATAAACGCACTGGACATATATCGATCCAGGCTCGTTTCGTTAATTCACGGTCGAGGATATATATATATATATATATATATATATTATATATATATATATATATATATATATACATTTTAGTTTGCCCAAGAGTTTACTTCATGGCCTTTTATCGCTTTATTTACATTTCTGTCAGGCCTGAAGTTCAGTTCGTGGGCTTTTACAGTTTTATTTACATTTTGTCCCGCTTGGAGTTTACTTTAAGGCGGTTGATCGTTTTATTACTTTATTTATATTTTCTCAATCCCCCATGGAAGTACTTCGTAGTGGCTGATTGGTTTTTTTACTGTTTTATTTACACTTTTAATCCCCCATGGAGGTGCTTCGTGGTGGTTGATTGTCTGTATATATATATATATATATATATATATATATATATTACTGCTTATATATATAACTGTTTACATCTTTCATACAAATTGCTACATCATGTGAGCCTAGGAATCATGTGATCACAGATTCAGTCTACTAAATCTAGATTCGATTCCTGTGATGGACATTTTCAGCTGTACACGATTTGTAAATTATTCACGGTGGTTGAATTTCCTTAGACGGCTCTCATGCCCACAAGGAGTTCTATACTGTTATGTATGTTATTTTCTCAAATATGCTTCGCATCTCGAAAAATAAAAGCAATCAAGCCGAACATATAATAAAATGGAAGTATCAAAGGCACTTAATTCCTATTGAGTATAAGGGTTTGAAAAACCTCTTTTTACAAAATATCATTGCCATATCTTGTTAAAAATGAATTTTTATACAGAAATTCAAACCCTTTGTATATTGGTGAAACGAGGCATAACACTACTTCCAAATAATTGCACATTGATCCACGCACACACACACACACACATTCATATAACAGTTTAATTGAAAAGTGGCGGTCACCGTGGCAACATGGATGTTGGGGGGTGCCTAACACCTTCCCTCCGCATAACCAAGTTCCCGGACCCTAACGAATCTCGGTTTCATAGACCCGTTAAGCAGTGTCACATCACTAGGCCAATGTATAAATCTTTTCTCGATTGTGTTGGTACAACCATTTAAAAAACTACCTGGCGACTCTTATCGTCCAATCATCGACATATACATGTCGGACCTTTTCACAACTTGTTTTTTCAAACAAATCTCACCTAACATGAGAACGCCAAAAGAAAAGAACAGAAAAGGGACAAATAAAAATCCCGACGTCGATAGGTGGCGACTCTGCTGGGGACCTCTAGTAAGAGGACTTAAGCCGTTATTACAAGCTTTTCAAAACTGTTATATGCTTGTGTGTGGATGTTGCATTTACATTTGATGGATGTGTACGAATGTATTTACTTACTGTACTTAATGTTTTACACTATATCTGCTTGTGATATTAGTGCTTCGCACATATCATCATTTTCATTAATGGTGAGACACATTGTATGTGAATGTATGATGTGTGGTTCCTCCTTCAGGAGGCTATCATGTCGGTGTTTGATTACTGGACTCATAGGAAGACTAATTCCAACGAGGCTCAGGAAAGACACCACCCAAATTCGCTCCAGTTGAAAGGCCGAATTAACTTCCCATCGAGTAAATTACGATGATTTGGGAACCTTCATGCCAAAAAGCCACGAGAGTAGCCTAAGATAGGCCATCCTCTGATAAACCAAACGTAGAGGAAAGTCTCTTCATGCTTTCCCATTTTAAAATTACTCGTAAAGTCAATTACTTGTAATTTCATTCCATATTTATCTCCATGTAATGAGAAATATGAAGAAATATGTGTACACGCATATATTAACATGATATCCTGTATTACAAATAGCTAACATCCATTTTGCAGGATAATACTCCTAAAACGGATACATCATATAGCGTGCAAACATTTATACATTACCTAAAACTAGACTACATTAGTTTTTCGCAAGGAAACAATTGGACCAATTACCCATTCAAAATCAAAAAAGGCCATGAGCCTACAACCAATTATGTCTTCATCTTACCAGACTAATCCTAATCTTGTCTCCCGTGAAAAATTTGACGAATTAAGTAAACAAATCACAGATTTGGCTGTTCTGCTTAAAGAACTACACCAATCTACTCAGGGTACAAGGATATCCATACATACTGAATCCTCTACACATGGAGGAACCCAAGGTGCAGACAAAAAAGCTCCCGTATCTAATTCTAGTTGGATAAAACCAACAAAATTCATGATACTGCCCATCTCAAAGAAGATCTAGACACCGGTGACATCAGAAAGAAAGTCCTTCAAATGGAAGTGATCATCCGTGCTATCAAAGAGATTGGAGCACATGGGAGTGTTTCATATGCTGACCTTTGTATATTCTCTGGTGTGCATTATCCAGAGAAGTTCAAGACTCCTGACATTGAAAAATATGACGGGTTAGGAGATCCTTACACATATTTGAGGGTATTCATTAGAGAACTCGGATCTTATGCCGAGGATGAGAAGCTCTGGATGCAGTTGTTCCAGAAGAGTCTAACTGGAGAAGCGCGTTTGTGGTATACCAGATTAGACAACTCCAAGATCCATAGCTGGGAGGAGCTAGCTCATTCCTTCCTCACTAAGTACAGCTTCCAGTCTCAGATAGCCCATGATCGTACCAAATTACTACAGTCAGGAAACAAACCAACAAGTCTTTCAGAGAGTATGCTCAAAGGTGGAGGCACCTTGCTGCTCAAGTTGTTCCCTCTATGAATGAGTCAGAGATGGTGATGACCTTTATAGACATACAAGAAACTCCTTTCTATGAGAGGGTGTTAGTTGGTATTGTCAAACCATTCTCTGAAATGATTAAACATGGAGAGATGGCTGAGATGGGATTGAAGCCAGGAAAGATTCAAGACCTAGCTGCCCTTAAAGCTGTTGCTGAGCACATCTAGTCTAAAAGTTATGGAAACAACCCTAAGAGGGTCCATAAAAAGAAAGTGGAGGATGTTTCCTTGATACTACAAGGTCAAAAGGGCAGTCAGAATAGGCCTATCCAAAGAAGAAATTACTCCCCCTTTCAAGCACATCCTTCAAACCCTTCGTTGCCAAGGGGTGGAGAAGTCAAACGCACTCGAGTGTTCACACCCTTAGGGGACTCACTCGAGAACATTCTCAATCTTCTGACCACTCAGAAGAAAATTACTCATCTTCTTCCACCAGCCAACCCGAATGGAAAGGGTTTCAATGCTAATAAAAAATTTGCTTATCATGTTAGACCTCCAGGACATGATACTCAAGATTGCTGGGCCTTGAAGCACAAGATCCAGGATTTGATTGATAATGGTGAGATCATGGTAGCTAAACCTGACCAACCCTATGTGCAAGACAACCCTCTTCCTCAACACAAAGAAGAAGATGTTAATATGATTAATTGGAGTAGTAGATAGAGTTCTAATAATCATGGTGGTGGATCATCCCAGACCAGCAAGGATGGTGCTGACAAATAGGATTTTACTCAGTTCCAGTTTACGATGGAACGAAAAATGAAGATTCTCTGTGAGCAAGTTAACCAATTGGCATAACTGGTGGTCCATCAGCACCAAGTCACACGCCAATTATTTAGTCAGGAGCATGCCAATCTCCTTCCTCTTGTTACAAATACTCCACCGCGTACTTCAGAAAATGAAACACTGGAGGATAAAATTATAAAAACAGCAAATGCCAAAGCCCGTCGGGATTTTACATACAAAAGGGAATTTACATACCTAGGGCAACTGATAGAAGAAATATTGCAGCTGCTGATAAATGAAGGAAGAATCACAGCTCTACTACCTCCGATCAGCCCGCGGTCAAGACAGTTTGATTTCAATGGAGTGTGCCAGTATCACTCCCACTCTCGTGGTCAAAGAACAAAAGAATGCTGGGCACTCCGCTACCTTATTCAGAATTTAATTGACAGTGGTGTCCTGCAGATGGCAGACGATGATGATGTAGTACTAGAAAGTGGGGACGCATTTCCTACAAAGTGGAAGGAGGTCGTAGCAGTCATATCTTCTGAGACAGATACACCTACTCCCTCACATATAATCCAATCAATTTAACTCTAAGGAGTTGACAATCATTTGAGAGTGGCTGCATCAGAGCCCATTATCTTGCCATTCAGACCACAATATCCTATTGTCAACTTACAGAAAGTTCCATGGAATTATGGAGGGGCTGAAGGATCCACATCTCATATAACTACAGCAGTATTGAGGGATAATCCACTGTATCTTCCCCAATAGGTGATGAAGACTACCATCAAGACAAAGGGGAAGATTCCCATGGAAATAGTGGAAGAAATTTCTCCGTACTATGGGCCATAATGAAGCCAAGGTGGTTTTAAGATTAAGAGAAGCTTCACATCAAATTTCAATACTGGACTTGGTTTTTTCGTCTGAAGATCACATGAAGGTCTTGCTCAGGGTTTTGGAAAAGCCCAACTGCCTAAGTCAATAGATTTTGAGAAATTCCAGAATCTTGTGGATCACATTTTTAACAACAATATGATATCTTTTACTAATGACGATATACCTCCCGAAGGGACCGGTCATTGCAAGCCATTGCACATAGCGGTTTTGTCTTTCGGATACATGGTGGGAGGCGTTTTGATAGATGGAGGGTCATCCCTTATGCTACTTTGGTGAAAATGAATATCAATCTCAACAGAATCCAAAGAAGCCATACAATCATTAAAGCTTTTGACGGATCCCGATGAAACACTGTCAGAGAGATTGAACTGCCAGTGGAGATTGGTCCACATACATTCTGCATATCTTTTCATGTGCTCAAAGTAGATACATGATACAACCTGATCTTGGGAAGACCATGGATTCATATGGCTGGGGCCGTCCCCTCCACCCTTTATCAGCAACTTAAATACATTATCAACAATAGCCTAGTCACTGTCGATGTTGTGCCGAAATGTCCGAAAAAAGGTGATATACCACTCATCAGCTTCAATTCAGAAGTTAAGCCAGTCAGTTTTCATGCCCTATAGGTGAGAAACACTCACTACCATCCTGTTGGGGTGCCACCTCTCATACCCTAAGTTTCTACCGAAGTTATGTCGACCACTCAAGAAATGATGACATAGGGTTATCAACCTGGACAAGGGTTGGGCAATGATCATCAGGGCATCAAGTGCCCCATTCAAGTCCCCAGTCAAATAGGGATAACCTTACTAGGCTATACTGCTTGTTCCAGTCGTAGGAATCATCATAAGCACAAATAGATTCCTTTAGCTTTAACCACACGACGATTATATCCACCTACAGTTCCTGAGTCTGTACGGTCTCCGGTAAAGGTGTCTGCCCATGTAATGGCTATGTTATTTCCTAAACCAATACCGGTCAAGGGGAAAGAAGTCCTGGTTCCAAATCCCGAAGCGGAAGAAGAGGAATGGAGACGTAAATAAGACATCGCCAGGATGATGGCAAACATACGCATCATTGTCCATGACGATCACACAAATAGATACACCCCAGACGATGATTGTCCAGACATAATGGTCATCATTTGGGAAAAGGAGGACTATGACAGCCCCTCCATCATTGTAGTCCATCAGGACTTCACCCTTGATAATTGGAGCAGCACTAGTTTCATTGGTCGACAAGGGTAAAACGGGTGGTAGAAACTCCTTCTGCCTTGTAGATAACAATAACTGCTTACTTTTCTGTATAGTATTAGCAGTTGTTTTGTCAGTACATGCTAACACTTTGTATGATTGAATAGTTTTATATATATTAAGTGAAAGCATATTTTGTTTCAGGACTCTAAATTTAGATGTGCCTATACTTGCTGATGAGGTGCCTTTTCTCCACAAGGATTGTAACTTTGATGGAAAGTTGGACTCAGACTTGATGGAAATAGAAGAGGACATTGAGATACCTCTGGAGATCAAAGAATGGGTTGAAGATAAACCCAAACCAAACCTTGATCAAATCACCTCATTCAATCTCGAAACCTTAGAAAGGCCTAAACTAATCCAGATTGGTACAAATCTCACTCTAAACCAAAGGAATGACATGGTTACACTATTATCCCAATTCCAGGATGTGTTTGCATGGTCTCATGAAGACATGGTGGGTTTGCCCACTGACATTATCATTCATCGCCTCCCTATCAAAGAGGGATTCAAGCCAGTTAGGCAGAAGCTTAGGCGATTAAAACTTGAGTGGAGTTTAAAGGTTAAAGAAGAAATTGTGAGACAATTTCAAGCATGCATCATCATGGTGTCTACATATCCTGAATAGCTATCAAACATAGTCCCCGTGCCTAAACCAGGAGGAAAGGTATGAGTTTGCGTGGATTACCGGGATCTGAATAAAGCTTTCCTTAAAGATAGCTTTCCCGTGCCATTTATCCACATTCTCATTGACAATACTGCTCAGTACGACATGTACTCCTTTGCTGATTGCTTCGTGGGGTACCATCAAATCATGGTTGCTGAAGAGGATCGTGAGAGAAAACTGCATTTATCACTCCTTGGGGAATCTTTTATTACAGACGGTTGTCTTTCGACCTCATCAATGCTGGAACTACCTACCAACGAGCCATGATGGCTCTTTTCCACGATTTAATGCATAAGGAGATAGAGATCTACGTGGATGACATTATCGTCAAGTACCAAACGGAGGAAGACCACTTAGACCATCTCAGAAAGCTCTTCAACAGATTGCGTAAGTATAACTTGAAGTTGAATCCAGCCAAGTACGCCTTTGGCGTTAAATCCAGCAAGTTGCTAGGATTTGTAGTCAACCACAAGGGGATTGAGCTGGATCCCACCAAAATCCAGGCCATCACAGAAATACCCATTCCTCAGACAAAGAAGGAAATACATGGATTTTTAGGAAGAATCAACTTCATTAGCAGATTCATTTCCCAACTCACAGCAACCTGTGAGCCTATTTTCAAGTTGTTAAGGAAGGACTCCTCCATGAAGTGGAATGATGAGTGCCAGAAGGCCTTCCTTACAATCAAAGAGCAGTTAGTCAAAGCTCCTATTTTGGTACCACCCAATGATGATGTTCCCCTGTTCATGTACTTGTTCATAAGTGACAATGCCATGGGCTGCATGCTGGGACAGAAAGACGATAGAGGCCAAGAGCGAGCTATCTACTACCTCAGCAAAAGATTCAGCAGCAGTGAACACAAGTACACTCTGATTGAGAAGACTTGTTGTGCTTTAGCATGGGCTTCCATGAGGTTACAACATTACCTCCATGGTCACACAACCCATCTCATATCCCGCATGGATCCTCTAAAGTACGTGTTTAGTAAACCCATGCTGAATTGCCGACTGTCCAGATGGCAGTTGATCCTACAATAATTTGAAATCGTCTACGTGACGTAAAAGTCTATTAAAGGATAAGGAATTGCGAAGTAACTGGCCGCTGCACCTTCAGGGGATTTTAAACCATTAGAAACATATTTCCCCGGTGAAAGGGAATGGTAATTCAGCAACACCATCAGTACGATGCACTCCAAATATGGAAGATGTATTTCGATGGAGCTATAAACATGGAAGGTTCTAGGGCTGGAGCAGTTCTAGTATCCGTTACGGGGAGCAGCATCCCGTCGCTGTCAAATTACAGTTTGCCAACACCAACAACATAGCTGAGTATGAAGGCTGTATCATGGGGCTAAAACTTTCCCAATCAATGGGAATCAGATGGTAAATTGTCTTTGGAGATTCTGAGTTGGTAATCAGACAAACCACATGAATCTATCACACCAAAGGTCTACACTTACTGCCTTACCATCAGCAGGTTCTGCAGATGGCTTTGGAGTTTGAAGAAATATCCTTCCTCCACATTTCTCGGAATAGGAATGATTTTACGAATACGCTAGCAACCTTGGCCTCCTTGATCAATATACCTGACAAGGAAGACATGCCAACCCTCACATTTGCCAACCAAAAGGCTCTAGCCTATGGGAATTACATTGGAGAAGCATCGAATGAGATACCGCCTATCCAACACCCTTGGTATCAGCATATCAAGGAGTACTTATAAGATGGATCTACACCCGTTGAGACGAGCCTAACTGAAAGAAGGCGGATCCATCGATTAGCTATGAAATTCTACCTGAGTGGAGATGCACTCAATAAAAGAGATGCAGGATTAGGTCTCCTCAGATGTCTGTATAAGGACCAAGCTCAGAGGCTCATGGATAAAATCCATAGTGGGCCCACACATGAGCGGCCCCCTACTTGTAAAGAAGATCCTCAAAACAGGGCATTACTGGCTCTCTCTCAAGGCTGACTATGATGATCACGTCAAGAGATGTTATCAGTGCCAAATTCATGGGAATGCTATCCACGCCCCTCCGAGGGAACTCCACAATATGAGTTTTCCTTGTCCCTTCTCAATGTGGGGAATGGATGTGATCGGGTCCATCGAGCCCAAAGCAAGTAATGGGAATCGATTTATCTTCACCATGATCGACTACTTCATCAAGTGGGTAGAAGCAGCCTCCTTCCCCAGGGTTACCAAAGAAGTCATCATCACTTTCATCAGAAACAATGTCATTTGACGATATGGACAACTAGAGGTAATTGTATCAGACAATGCTAAGAACCTCAACAACAAAATGACGGAGGAGTTGTGCAGTAAATTCCACATCAACCATCTCAACTCCGTCATCTATCGTCCAAAGATGAATGATGCTGTTGAAGCTGCTAACAAAAATATAAGAAGATCATGCAAAAGATGTCCGCCAGCCACAAAGGATGGCCTGACTTATTGCCTCTGACTATGTTAGCCTACAGAATATCAATGCGCACTTCCACTGGGGCAACCCCCTATGCATTAACCTATGGGATGGAAGCAGTGTTCCCCATAGAAGTGAAAATGGAATCCCTCAGAGTGTTAATAGACACTCAGCTGGATGAAGACCAATGGGTACAAGATACGTATCACCAATTGTCTCTAATAGATGAAAGGTGAGTCGCTGCTATCTTCCACGATCAGTTATATCAACAAAGGATCACCAGGTCCTACAATAGAAAAGTCCAGCTACGGCAGTTCAAATAACATGACTTGGTTTTAAAGAAGATCACTGACAACCAAGATCAGTCTAAAGGGAAAATTTGCCCCGAATTGGGAAGGCCCATTTATTGTCAAGGAGGTATTGACAGAAGGTGCTCTCAGATTACAGGAAATGGATGGCGATGAATTTCCACAGCTTATCAACTTGGACACCGTGAAACGGTATTATGTCTGAGGTCACCATCAAGCAAACATCCTAATTTTGGATCATCAGATCCCCAGTCATTTCAGGTTTTCTAACCCTTCTTTACATACAACTTCTCTTCATACTTATCTGCCCCATCAGAGACAAACACACTTTTCTAACCAGCAGCCTGGTTTCGGATCGCCAGATCCTTCTCTCTCCACTTGGTTTTGAACCCTTACTCAACTCGGGTTATCCCACCAGGGATTGAACCTTTAACACCCGCAGTTTTACCCCAGTAGGGATAAGACTTTTCACACCTGCAGTTTGTCCTGTACATGGGATTAAACTTTCTCCCCCGCAGTTTGTCCTAAACATAGGATCAAACTTTTCATTGGCTGCAAACCGTCTTGAACATGGGGCGAACTACACCAACCTGATCTCCTTGATACACGGGAGTACGTAGGCAGCCATATTTTATATGGTCTGGTCGCAATAAAACAAAAATATAAAAAACATTTCTACACCCTTCTCATTACCAAAACAAAAAATAACAAAAACAACCCTACACCCCTTCACATACAGCGTTGAACTTCCACACCAGGTTCGAACTACGCAGACCCGATCTCCTCTTTAACAGAAGTACATAGGAAGCCATTCATGGTTCAGTCTACCCCCTACCAAAACACAAAAACTTGTCAACTGTACTAGGATCATCCTTCAATACACCACATTTCATCGGCTTCAGACCAAAGGGATGGAACTACCTGACCTCCTAATGTAAATGAGAGATTCGGCGACCATCTAAGCTGCGGTTGATTCCTCAAAGAGAAACACCAATCCATAAGAGATGGAACTAACTGGACTCCCCCATACAAAGGAGTACTGACAACCATCTGTGGTGCGGTCAACCTTAGACAGGAAAGCCACACTCCTCTCCACATCTACATATAGAAACCAGTCCCACGACACCAAAAAGGTAGGGGATATACACAGATCAACAATCCATTCTGAAAGATCCAGAGACATCTCAATGTCCATCCATCAAGGAGGAATTCAGAATACATCAAGATCATAAGCCCTGAAGAAACAGGCAAATATCAAGCAAGCAACAATGCATAACTAAAAGGGAAGTGAATCAAAAAAATATATTTCCCTACTATATATAATGTTGTTTGATATATACAATGTAAACTGTACATGACAAAATGGTAATCTAGTCTGTGCAGGAAAATACAAGGCCATCTATAAGTCAGTGTATATACGAGTTATCAAGGCAAACATAGCATCCCTCTCAGAAGAAGGAGGTAGCGCTGTGGTCTCCAGTACAAAGATCTCTACGTGAGATAACATATCTACAACCATCTACATAGTGACGTTGTGCTCTTCAATATACGTACTCATCTCTGCAATGATGCTAGTGGTAAGGGACCTTACTATGGTACTGTCTGTAATGGCTACATCCCTGGCAGATATGGCGCTATCCCTCTCGACTATCACTGCATCTCTGGCTAATCTGGCCTTATCCCGCTCAATAATAATGGTATCTAAACGAGCTAACGCATCGTCTCTCTCTGACAAAGCGACGTCTTTCCCATCAAAGGATGTCAACATCATGGCTCTAGCCTGATCTCTCTCAAAGGTCATCAGATGGAGACTCTACTCGAAATACTGTGATGAATGCTGGATCACAGTAGCACTCGTACTGGGAGAATCTACAAGAGCTGCTGGCAACCTAGTGAATGGCTCTTCCTCGGTGGGAGAATTAATGTCCTCCATGGGCTCTCTACCATCTGAATCAATACTCAGCACTGTGGATATTACCACAGTCGATGAAATCTCTGTCTTTATCCATGCAGAATACTCTGATAAATAACCAGGATGGCTAACAGAAAAAATAGCGCTCTCACACTGATCCCAACAAGCATACACCTTGGATCGGTCCTCTGCTGATAGATGGCGAGAAGCCACATGCTGACCTAACGCCCTCAAAAGGATGGAAGTCCTAAAACTGGTCAAACTATGACATCACAACCAGTGGGTGGTAGGCAATCATGCCCCTCAAACCAGCCAGAGGGAGATAATCCATGCCAGGAGTGTGAGTAATGAAGATATTGGGTGAACTGAGCCCTATACATGGCAGGATGCCAAATGGATACTTGATCCCTACCAAGAGTACCGACCAAGACATATCATCTGTACACTCTGACGACTGGAAGGAGTAAGACATAGCTATATCATTGGTAAAGTAGTACCCGTGTCATCAAAAAGTACCATTCGGTCTCAAGTGTGACATAAACCACACGTATAGCATGGCCGAGCTGCCTATAAATACCCTTGTAGGGTAGGTGTGATAAAATATGGCTGATCTAAACATCTCCGCCACAGTCATCAGAATAATGGTATGACCCTCCCTAAGAGCTCTCACTGCCATGATGACACCTATGTCCATCTTATCCATATACCGTGGCATGTACACATACGCCACTATGCACATCACGAGTACATCCACTATGGCCAAATGCCACTGATCCTTTGGTATGGTAAATTCCCCAGAATGTCGTGCGTAGCTGTCCAATGAGTCGAATCTGTCTATCAGGAAACTCTGGGATAATATATGGCCGAATGTAATCTCATCCTCTACTACTCTACGTCGTAACCTAGTGAGGATCATGAACTGTTGGTGCATATCTCTGACAGCCGTCCGAGCGTAATGTATGTCTAAGGGCAAAGCCGTCAACCACTCATACTCCTCTAATGTAGGAGTCAACTCCTGGGTCCCAAATCAGAAACCTGCCTCTTCGGTACCCAATGCTTTAGCATCCCATCTACAAAGCCCGAGGGAACCTGAAACATAAGGAGAGTCATGGAATGCTGTAATAGTTGATCTACGGTCAACCTATCTGGGGGTGACATACTATCATACCAGGATCTCAGACGGGATGCCACCAATACTGGTAGGGTGTGATCTATACGGCTGACTGTGGAAGAAGACATCTGTGTGGGATGTATCATAAGACCATTCAAGGGTCAATTCTGAATATCTCTGGACATACATATGTATGCATGACATAATACATGCATGACAAATAATATATGGCAATATGATGTAGGGAATGGAAAACAGTATATACATTCCTAAGTACATCATCATCCAAATACATCATCTCTGTGTACAACTGAAAATACAGGGAAATAGAGCACAGACACCCTACTACTAATAAAGGCCAAATCAGGAAAAAAGATGCTACGCGATTGAGTGGAAGAGCTGGAAATCATGGTTTTCATGAACCAAACTACATGTCTACATGCCACTCATTTATATTCGCTCGGACACATGCTTAATATACCAATTATCATAACTGTTGAAAACTACATTTGGTAATACCTCACGAAGGTCCAATGCCGTCAGTTCGGGGTCATCACTCCAAAACATTTCTCCCTAGTGAAAATTACATATATTTCAGCCGTTGAAGCACATTTCAATGAAGGTCAAGCAACCTTGACAACATTCAACCGATGGCAAGTAAATCCATCAAAGCATCAGAAACCATCCAATGATTTCAGTCGTTGATGCACATGTCGACAAAGATCAAGCAGCCTTGACATTATCCCCAACAGGGATTTCAGCCGTTGCTGTACATTTCAACAATGGTCAGGCAACCCTAACATTCACAGACTATTAGAAGTAACTCCAACAGAACACTGGAAGGACTTGGTAATACAAACCAGGGAAGAACATTCTCATCAGGGAGGACTGATAATGGAATATGTTTTACACATCCTCAAAAAGTAAAGTACATTCCCATAGAGTCTCTTGCACATGAGAGGAACATCTAGGGCAAAAAATCTGTACCAAGGATTAAGGACTTTGGTGTTAACCCCAACTTCAACATCCTTGAAGTTCCTAAGAACTTTGGAGCACACATCCAAGTAGTTCGTCAGGGTTATCTATGACAACTCCAGTCCCCATCACAAGTTATGGGAGCAAACAGTCATCACATCCCATTGGAAAATGGTCCCACAAACCACATGCATCGTACATTTGTATCATGTTGTAGTGCATTGCATCATAAATATCTTGTTGCATTTCAAGTGTCTAGTATTCTTTATCCTATCCATGTTGTTACACTGCATGACTATGATAAAGAGGGGCATCTGTAGACACTCAAAATTTTGTATTCCTGTTATCAACATTACAAGAGGGCAGAATTGTCTTTTAGAGATAACCTTGGAGAACAATTCAACTCAGTCCTAGAGATAACCCCGGGATACTCAATTTTCCATCTTGAAGATAACCCTGAGATATTCAGTATTGTCCCATAGACAACCCCAGTAGATTTAGTTTTAACCTCGGAGACAACCCCGAGGAATGCAGTTCCAGTTCCGGAGACAACCCCGAAATCCTCAGTACCATCTCAGAGACAACCCCGAGATCTTCAATTCTAGTCCCGGAGACAACCCTGGGAGATACAGTTTAACCTCGAATATAACCCCGAGGCATGCAGTTGTAGTTCCAGAGATAACCTCGAAAATGCTTGTTTCAGTCCACAACAATGAACTTCAACACTCGGCGATAGCCCTGAGGCACTCATTCCCCAAGCCCGGAGACAACCCCAGGAGGTCAGGCATACCTCAGAGATAACCCTGAGGACGGTCAACACCTGTAGCAGTCCAATCTTAGAAATAACCCTGAGCAACGACTGCTAAATCAGCTCAAACTGGAGATAACCCCGGTGAAAGGCAAGATCGTCATTTTGCCATCTCAATCCCACATTGCGCCGTCTCCACAACATTCAAACATACATTCTACACAGAAATGTCCTACAAGAACCAAAGTGCATCAATCCTGAGTGACTACTACACAAGATAACACACCGGATAGAATTTGAAGTCTGAAGACCAAGGGTATGGTCCCATCTTCCTGACTTCGTACAACCTCTGATCCTATGTCATTGTGTAGCTCTCGACAATAGCATGCTGTTAAAGGTCTTATACACCTCGATCGGATGCCCGTATTGAAGTTCTAAAATTTTGAACGGACAACACGTTGTATGCGTGGATGTACTTTAAAACGGCAGGAACCGCAGAGCCTGGGGCACCCCGGGCAGCCGCAGGTGTATCTGCAACTACTGTAGGTACTCCTGCGGCTCCCCCCCTTTATAAATAGAGGGCTTAGGGCAGCCATTTTGCATAGAGAAAAGGCGAGGAAGCCCAATCCAATTTCATTTGTACACACTATAAACTGAGTGCTTTCTCATTTTAAACACTTGTGAGCTTCTATATTGCTATATTTTTATCTGCGGGAGCCGAGTGTTCATCCATTTAAAGTCATTGAAGTCTTCTTTGGCAGTCCACTGTAAGCCTTCTTACACTTTCTAAAGCCTTTCTCCACTATTGTGCATACACATTTCTTCACATTAAGAGTCGTGTTGCGTGTGTATGCCCGAACTTCGGTCCGTGGCTTTTATTTCTTTTTGTATATATATATATATATATATATATATATATATATATATATATATATATATGGACTAACATTATCGAGTTATGCCTCGATTGAGCCCGAATTTATATCCGGAGCGTTTATTGCTTTTATATATATACTTATATATAAACTGTGGTCGAACTCTGTTTGATGAGCTTGTATTTACATTCGGAGCGTTTACTGCTTTTATATATATATAAATACTTATATATATATATATATATATATAATATATATATATATATATATATATATAAATTAAGGCTCAATCAAAAGAGTTTGATAGCAACAACATATATATATATATATATATATTATATATATATATATGTTTCTTACGTTTACTTTTACTTTTACCGTGTACTTTTAATTCAGTTAATGTAACAGTGACATTGTAACAGTTGTTTCCTTATTCTATAAAAGGAACCAAAACTTAGTTAGATAATCAGACTTAAAAAGACTCAGAGCTCCTTCTCTAATGAATCTTTAGACTCTCTTCCTTCTCTCTTCTTCTACTTCTCTAATGTCCAGTTAGATCAGTAAGTCACTTTTATTTTCTTGTAATTGTAAATAGTTTTTCAAGTTTTTCAACTCTCTTCCTTCTCTCTTCTTCTATTTCTCTAATGTCCAGTTATATATATATATATATATATATATATATATATATATATATATATATATATATATATATATATATATATATATATGTATTTACATTTCAGTTTAGCCTGGAGTTTACTTCGTGGCCTTTTACTGCTTTATTTATATTTCTGCTAGGCCTTGAGTTTACTTCGTGGCCTTTTACAGCTTTATGTACATTTTGTCCCGCCTGGAGTTTACTTCAAGGCGGTTGATCATTTTTTTTGCTTTATTTATATTTTCTCAATCCCCCATGGAGGTGCTTCGTGGTGGTTGATTGGTTTTTTTACTGCTTTATTTACATTTTTAATCCCCCATTGAGATGCTTTGTGACACCCCCAAATCCTGGCAAATCCTGGTACTTTATGTCCTCAAGATTTTGTGTTCACGTAATCAAAACATTCATTTATAACTACCCAATCATAATAAAATTTAATAATAAACCTGCCCATACAGGAATTTCATTAAATAAAATCTCGCAGGTTATCTAACCTTTACAAAAATCATACATGCGAAAAATTAAAATAAACTTCATTACAATTTTTAAACCAAAGTCTGATAATAAAACTATCGAAACTATTACAAGTCTTCAGTACTTGTTCATCTTTCCCTTTCCCTTACTGGTGCTAGGTACGTCACCCTTTTCAGCTTTAGCCGTAAGAAATTTTACAGGCAAGAGTGAGTAAACAAGGCTCACTTGGAATAACAATAAATAAAACTTTAACCTTTACATCATTTGCCAAATACTAAGCTTAATAGAACTGAACAATATGTTCTATAACATTCCATAAATCATAACATTCACTGAGGGTCTAATGACCACGAACCCTATTCACAGTTATAAGTAATCTTTCAACTTTAACTATAAAAGTCATACGACTGCAAGGACTCAAAGGTACTTAGGGGGATCAATCCTTCGTACATGTATTGTATACAAACATTTCAGCACAAAGTATAAAACTAGGTGCAACCCCTAAAAATAGGGTTGTTCATCTCAGTATTTAGAGTACAAGTCCGCACCAAAGTCTGTTTGGTTTGGATACACTTCAAGGTAATTTGGAGTTCAATGGACATCAACTAAGGATTAGTTGAATAAAAGATAATAACACTATGTTATTGAATGATCATAACTGAATAAACATTTCGTTCTAAGTTCATGCTTTAGGAATAATCTAATAGCATAACAATTGAATAATCTATCATATCTTTCTTTGAACAACAATAAGCTAAGGTTACATCTTAGAATTTAATATCAAGCATGCATAACAAACAATAATTTGAATAATAAATTGATTAAACAGAATAAAGGTACTTGCATGCTAATATAACAAGTTTAGAGTTAGGAAAAACTTGCATAATCATAATAACTATCTCGACGAAAGTGTGGAGATGGGAAGCTTGTATCATCATGAATAACTAGATACAATCAAGTTGCTTAATGAAAATACTTTACTCAATAAAGTATAGAATTATGAAATTTGCATAACGACGATTTAGGATTAGAAAAGCTTGCTCAACTATTAACAAAGTAGAGTTAAAGAACTTGCCTTGCGCGTAGATTAAACCGTTAATATCCAAATCACAATATCCTATATACATATGTTAACATGACATGATTAGTCATAATCAACACTACATCACGTATGGTTTAAATGTCTAACCATGTAATCAAATTATATTCCTAAACGATAATAAACTCGCTAGGTATTAACACCATGTTCGTTCAACATATTACAATACTATAATAACAGAATTATTTGGTCATGTAGCATTACAACTAAAAATTTCATACTTTCGTGTCAGACAAAAGCCCATCCTGAACCTTCTGTTAAGTGGCGTCGCGGCGCCACAGTTTGAACTGTGGGCCTCGCTGTGACGCTGAGGTGGCGCTTCGGCGCGAGAAACATATACGACTTCGGCGCTGCGGCGCGAAGTCTGGCACTCCGGCGCTGACTTCGGCGCTGCGGAGCGAAGTCTGGCCGGGGCGCTATTTTTTGGCGCTAAGGCACGAGATTTGACACTGGAGCGTGAATTTTGACGTTGGGGAGCCGAAACTCACAGAACCAAACCAAAAGAACAGAACAAGGAATTTTCAGTCCACTCAACACTGCTAACATCTAAATTTGACATGTATAACTTCACATAAATTACCCATAAACGTTAACAATCATCTATAAACCAATTACCAACAATTTGACCAAAATTCTAGAAACTTAAATTTTGAAACACTGTTTGTGACTCCCCCCAAAATTAGGTATACATCACCCATTCTGAGTCGCCAGATATATGGTACAAAATTCAAATACAACTTTATTTATACAACTGTTGAATTTTCGTATAGAATACGACCACAGTTAACTATGAGTTTTAATACAAATGTATGTAACTCTCATGGTACCTTGACCACAACCTTACAATGATACTTTACATAAAAGTATAGTCAAAAACCTGTTTTAGAAATTAAAATATTTGGGAAGTGCTCAAGGAAACCTTCGTACATGGGAGGCTATGCGTCTAGGTTATGATAGATATCATATGTCCACAGAATTATCCTTGGTTGTCCCAAAAGTCCTCAAAGAAAAATAAGAAGATTACTATCATCTTCTTTCCAATGGTGAGTCTTCTCTTGACATATAAATATCTCCGTTGTCTCCAAGTGAAAATTATATTTCAAATAAACTCCAAGATCATATAGATAGTGCTCGTAGATATATTCAGCAAGTGGATGTGCACAACCATGTCTTATGAGAACACGAGGTTGTATGTCATTAGACATCTTGTATGATAGTGGCAAAACACCCTTCCAAAGTTGGGTTCGCCTCACCCTATTTGATTCACCAAATATAACTACTAAATGATGTATAGAATACAACACACTTTTCTATACTGTTTAGGGAGAACCTCCACAGCTATAACACTATTTCATGGAATAGTGAGGACTACTAATGATATCATCTGGACCGTCACTCCGTTCCCCGACTAGTCCCTGCTGCGTTCTCACTTCCTGAAGAGAACAATGAAAGCAAAAGGGTGAGCTCAACTAGCCCAGTAAAGAATATCATAATTAAAGCTAATTTACATCATCAATAGCCTTCATCATTAATAAATTAGAGATTTAGAAGATATGGTAGCTGATAAAACTTTTCAACCATAGTTGCAGCGGAACGAGCAATCCATTAGAAGAGTCAAATAGACCATTAGGTCTATTATATTCTCTATGTTAAAAGTCCACCAATAATATTTTATCCATGTAACATCAATCAACAATTCCTATCCACAACCATATGAATAACTCATAATCATAATTGTGATTCTAAATTTCTCTTCGCACCCAAGACGAAGATAATTTTCATCACCTATATTCACCTGAAACATCAAAAATCATGGTTATACCAAATCACAATTCTTGTTCATAATCATACTAATAAATTCATCTTTGCGCTACGGCCAAAGACATACAACTGTATTTTAGAAGAGTCAAGTAGAGCATGATATCTACTATCTTCTACAAATTAAAAGTGTATAACCAATATTTTATCGCTGAGACTCAGCTTAATAAATAATCCACACCTTCGAATTATCCATGCACTACGACCAAGGATATTCGTTAGTATCACATCCATGAATTATCCATGCACTACGGCCAAAGATATTCATTATTATCACATCCATGAATTAATATTTCATCGCTGAGACTCAGCTCAATAATTAATCCACATCATCGAATCATCCCTGCACTACAGGCCAATGATATTCATTAGTATCACGACCACGAATTATCCATGCACTGCGGGCCAAAGATAATCGTGTTTTTATCAACGGTCCTGATCATGCCATAAAATAATTCACCTTTGCACCCTTGGTCGAAGAGAATCCATAGCCATAATCATACCAAAAACTGTCCATCAATGCACTACGGTCAATGAGGATTTTTTACCACATCATTCATCACATTACGGTCATGATTATACCGAATAATCCCTGGTTATAATCACACCAAGTCCATCTATGCACTACGGGCCAAAGATGACTTTTACCACATCATTTGTAACATTACGGTCATGATTATACCGAATAATCCCTGGTCGTAATCATTCCAAGTCCATCTATGCACTACAGGCCACAGATGACTTTCAACATAATATAAACATGAAGATGATGACAATGACATAATAATTCAATAAAACAAGTTCAAGAATTAATTTATCTAGGAACCAATAACGTCCAAATTGTCAACATGATACTTATTTGTTGAGTAAAATTTAAGAATGCTCAGAAAAATATTTCCATGAAAAGATATTGGATGAAGCGCAAATATCAAGGATATTCCACTAATTTCATGGAGTATAAAAGCTAAAACTTTAACCAACTGAGTATAATAGAATATATAAAACTGCAAATGGATTTTCGTCCGCCAAGCGGTAATCCACATATACAGATCATTTCCACAATTTAATAAGGAATGAATACAAAGGATCATTCACCATACATGTGGTAATCCACATAGACAGGTTATTCCATCAGAATAATAAAGAATGGAATAACAGAAGGATTCACCATGCATACGATAGACTGCACAGACATGTTATTCTCAACAGAATAATAAAGAATGAAACCAGGTCATGCGTAAACGCACAGACAGGATATTCCGACAGAATAATAAAGAACGGAACCAGGTCAGGCAAAATTCGCACCGACAGGATATTCCAACAAAATATTAAAAAATAGAATAACAACAGAAATCACCATGCATGCGATAGACCGCACAGACAGGTTATTCCAACAGAATAATAATTAATGGAACCAGGTTAGGCGTAGTACGCACCAATAGGATATTCCGACAAAATAATAAAGAACGGAATAATAGAAGAATTTCAACATGTATGCGGTACTTCGCATAAACAGGTTATTCCAACATAATAATAAAGAATGGAATAATAGAAGAATTTCACCAAGTCTAGGGTAGTTCGCGTATACAGGTTATTCCAACAGAATAATAAAGAATGGAATAACAGAAGTTCTCTTCATGAATAAGAAAGAAAGAATACCCTTTACGAGTATAACAAATAATATCCCTTACCTTTGAAAGAAGAGTATTTCGACTGGTAGGGCGATGATATACTCGAAGAAAACTTGCACTACGCTCAAAGCTTTCTAAAACTCTAAATAAATATGCTCAAAATTATAGAAGAAGAACTCTCTCTATAGTTTTTCTCTCTAGAGTTTTAGTAAATTCGTAAGAAATAATGAAGGAATGAGCTTCTATTTATAGAAGAATGAACTGTATAGTACATAATTCATGAACGGTCCAGATTGATTTACTTTTAATCGGACGGTCCACATTTAAAGAAAAATCTTTTAAATAAAATATAATATATTCTATTTATAATCTAATAAAACGAATAACTTTATAAAAGATTTTACTATGCAAACACTATACAGGCATTATGCAAACACTATGCATAATAAAATATAATATATTCTAATTATTGTCTAATAAAACAGATAACTTTATAAAAGTATTCTGTTTTATATTAAAAGATTTTACTATTAGCATAATAAAACGAATAACTTTATAAAAGTATTCTGTTTTATATAAAAAGCTTTTCTGTTTTATTACATAAATAATACTAATAAAAATAAATTGAGTGACTTCTCACGTAAGCATCAATAATCAATACCGTGTGCTACTATGTAACCACGCGTATTACTGTACTTTTAACACCGGATATTTCAATAGTTAACGGTAAAACTTCCGCCGTTATTTTCATAAAAATATTTTTATCGTTTTCTCAATCCGATAATAATTCTGTTGTGGGGTGCACCAATGATTGTATTGTCGTAAGAATATTTCTCGACAAAAAGAATATTTCCCGACTAATCAAATATTCCCCGACACAACGAATATTTTATATCAATTTGCTTAATTTACAAAAAAAAATTCATATATTACCATTAACTTTAAATATTTATCAATTTAACTATTTACCAAAATAGAAAAATTGAATACTTTTATTTCATAAAAATTCGGGGTCTCACAATCACCCCTCCTTATGAAATTTCGCCCTCGAAATTTACGTACGTACTTGATATTCGAAGAGATGAGAATACCTTGCTTTCTTTTCAGATTGTATCTTCCCGGTAATTTCCTCGCTATCATGATTTTCCCATTTCTCATCTTCTGTATTTCAAATATCATTCTAGAATATAGCTTCAAAACAAAGGTTAATTGACATATCATAATTTCTCAACTTATCAAGTAAATAATTTCAGCTTAGGTAAGTCACACACTAGCGAAGTATATAAATCGTCTCTCCCCTTCTAGTTCTAGACTCTTATCTCCGCCAGCGACCATATCCCTAAGCTCTGATACCAACTGTGATGCCCTCAAAATTAGGTATACATCACCCATTCTGAGTCGCCAGATATATGGTACAAAATTCAAATACAACTTCATTTATACAACTGTTGAGCTGTCGTATAGAATACGACCACAGTTAACTATGAGTTTTAATACAAATGTATGTAACTCTCATGGTACCTTGACCACAACCTTACAATGATAATTTACATAAAAGTATAGTCAAAAACTGTTTTAGAAATTAAAATATTTAGGAAGTGCTCAAGGAAACCTTCGTACATGGGAGGCCATTCGTCTAGGTTATGATAGATATCATATGTCCACAAAATTATCCTTGGTTGTCCCAAAAGTCCCCAAAGAAAAATAAGAAGATTACTATCATCTTCTTTCCAATGGTGAGTCTTCTCTTAACATTAAATATCTCCGTTGTCTCCAAGTGAAAATTATATTTCAAATAAACTTCAAGATCATATAGATAGTGCTCGTAGATATATTCAGCAAGTGGATGTGCACAGCAATGTCTTATGAGAACACGAGGTTGTATGTCATTAGACATCTTGTATAATAGTGGCAAAATACCCTTCCAAAGTTGGGTTCGCCTCACCCTATTTGATTCACCAAATATAACTACTAAATAATGTATTGAATACAACACACTTTTCTATACTGTTTAGGGAGAACCTCCATAGCTATCACGCTATTTCATAAAATAGTGAGGACTACTAATGATATCATATGGACCGTCACTCCGTTCCCCGACTAGTCCCTGCTGCGTTCTCACTTCCTGAAGAGAACAATGAAAGCAAAAGGGTGAGCTCAACTAGCCCAGTAAAGAATATCATAATTAAAGCTAATTTACATCATCAATAGCCTTCATCATTAATAAATCAGAGATTTAGAACATATGGTAGCTGATAAAACTTTTCAACCATAGTTGCAGCGGAACGAGCAATCCATTAGAAGAGTCAAATAGACCATTAGGTCTATTATCTTCTTTATGTTAAAAGTCCACCAATAATATTTTATCCATGTAATATCAATCAACAATTCCTATCTACAATCATATGAATAACTCATAATCATAATTGTGATTCTAAATTCCTCTTCGCACCCAAGACGAAGATGATTTTCATCACATATATTCACTTGAAACATCAAAAATTATGGTTATACCAAATCACAATTCTTGTTCATAATCATACTAATAAATTCATCTTTGCACTATGGCCAAAGACATACAGCTGTATTTTAGAAGAGTCAAGTAGAGCATGATATCTACTATCTTCTACAATTTAAAAAGTGTATAACCAATATTTTATCACTGAGACTCATCTTAATAAATAATCCATACCTTCGAATTATCCATGCACTACGGCCAAGGATATTCATTAATATCACATCCATGAATTATCCATGCATTACGGCCAAAGATATTCATTATTATCACATCCATGAATTAATATTTCATCGCTGAGACTCAGCTCAATAATTAATCCACATCATCGAATCATCCCTGCACTACAGGCCAAGGATATTCATTAGTATCACGACCACGAATTATCCATGCACTACAGGCCAAAGATAATCGTGTTTTCATCAATGGTCCTGATCATGCCATAAAAAAATTCATCTTTGCACCCTTGGCTGAGTAGAATCTATAGCCATAATCATACCAAAAATTATCCATCAATGCACTACGGCTAATGAGGATTTTTTTACCACATCATTCATCACATTACGGTCATGATTATACCGAATAATCCCTGGTCATGATCACACCAAGTCCATCTATGCACTACGGGCTAAATATGACTTTTACCACATCATTTGTAACATTACGGTCATGATTATACCGAATAATCCCTAGTCGTAATCATACCAAGTCCATCTATACACTACAGGACACAGATGACTTTCAACATAATAGAAACATGAAGATGATGACAATGACATAATAATTCAATAAAACAAGTTCAAGAATTAATTTAACCAAGAACCAATAACGTCCAAATTATCAACATGATACTTATTTATAGAGTAAAATTTAAGAATGCTCAGAAAAATATATCCATGAAAAGATACTGGATGAAGCGCAAATATCAAGGGTATTCCACTAATTTCATGGAGTATAGAAGCTAAAACTTTAACCAACTGAGTATAATAGAATATATAAAACTGCAAATGGATTTTCGTCCGCCATGCGATAATCCACATATACAGATCATTTCCACAATTTAATAAGGAATGAATACAACGGATCATTCACCATGCATGTGGTAATCCACATAGACAGGTTATTCCAACAGAATAATAAAGAATGGAATAACAGAAGGATTCACCATGCATGCGATAGACTGCACAGACAGGTTATTCTCAACAGAATAATAAAGAATGAAACCAGGTCATGCGTAAACGCACAGATAAGATATTCTGACAGAATAATAAAGAACAAAACCAGGTCAGGCGAAATTTGCACCGACAGGATATTCCAACAAAATATTAAAGAATGGAATAACAACAGAAATCACCATGTATACGATAGACCGCACAGACAGTTTATTCTAACAGAATAATAATTAATGGAACCAGGTCAGGCGTAGTACGCACCAACATGAGATTCCGACAAAATAATAAAGAACGAAATAATAGAAGAATTTTAACATGTATGCGGTACTTCGCATAAACAGGTTATTCCAACATAATAATAAAAAATAGAATAACAGAAGAATTTCACCAAGTATAGGGTAGTCCGGTATACATGTTATTCCAACAGAATAATAAAGAATGGAATAACAGAAGTTCTCTTCATGAATAAGAAAGAAAGAATACCCTTTACGAGTACAACAAATAATATCCCTTACCTTTGAAATAAGAGTATTCCGACTGGTAGGGCGAGGATATACTCGAAAAAAACTTGCACTACGCTCAAAGCTTTCTAAAACTCTAAATAAATGTGCTCAAAATTATAGAAGAAGAACTCTCTCTATAGTTTCTCTCTCTAGAGTTTCAGTAAATTCGTAAGAAATAATGAAGGAATGAGCTTTTATTTATAGAAGAATGGACTGCATAGTAACTAATTCATGAACGGTCCAGATTAATTTACTTTTAATCGGACGGTCCATATTTAAAGCAAAATCTTTTAAATAAAATAAAATATATTTTATTTATAATCTAATAAAACGAATAACTTTATAAAAGATTTTACTATGCAAATACTACGCAAGCACTATGCAAACACTATGCATAATAAAATATAATATATTCTAATTATTGTCTAATAAAATAGATAACTTTATAAAAGTACTCTGTTTTATATAAAAAGATTTTACTATTAGCCTAATAAAACGAATAATTTTATAAAAGTATTCTGTTTTATATAAAAATATTTTCTCTTTTATTACATTAATAATACTAATAAAACAAAATTGAGTGACTTCTCACGTAAGCATCAATAATATATACCGTGTGCTACTATGCAACCACGCGTATTACTATACTTTTAACACTGGGTGTTTCAACAGTTAACGGTAAAACTTCCGCCATTATTTTCATAAAAATATTTTTATCGTTTTCTCAATCCGACAATAATTTTGTAGTGGGGTCCACCAATGATTGTACCGTCGTATGAATATTTCTCGATAAAAAGAATATTCCCCGACTAATCGAATATTCCCCGACACAACGAATATTTTATATCAACTTGCTTACTTTGCAAAAAAAATTTTATATATTACCCTTAACTTTAAACTTTTATCAATTTAATTATTTACCAAAATAGAAAAATTGAATACTTTTATTTCATAAAAATTCGGGGTCTCACAATCACCCCTCCTTCTAAAATTTCACCCTCGAAATTTACGTACGTACCTGATATTCGAAGAGATGAGAATACCTTGCTTTCTTTTCAGATTGTACCTTCCCGGTAATTTCCTCGCTATCATGATTTTCTCATTTCTCATCTTCTGTATTTCAGATATCATTCTAGAATATAGCTTCAAAACAAAGGTTAATTGACATATCATAATTTGTCAACTTATCAAGTAAACAATTTCAGCTTAGGTAAGTCACACACTAGCGAAGTATATAAATCGTCTCTCCCCTCCTAATTCTAGACTCTTATCTCCGCCAGCGACCATATCCCTAAGCTCTGATACCAACTGTGATGCCCCCAAAATTAGGTATACATCACCCATTCTGAGTCGCCAGATATATGGTATAAATTTCAAATACAACTTCATTTATACAACTGTTGAGCTGTTGTATAGAATACGACCACAGTTAACTATGAGTTTTAATATAAATGTATGCAACTCTCATGGTACCTTGACCACAACCTTACAATGATACTTTGCATAAAAGTATAGTCAAAAACTGTTTTAGAAATTAAAATATTTGGGAAGTGCTCAAGGAAACTTTCGTACATGGGAGGCCATGCGTCTAGGTTATGATAGATATCATATGTCCACAGAAATATCCTTGGTTGTCCCAAAAGTCCCCAAAGAAAAATAAGAAGATTACATTCATCTTCTTTCCAATTGTGAGTCTTTTCTTGACATATAAATATCTCCGTTGTCTCCAAGTGAAAATTATATTTCAAATAAACTCCAAGATCATATAGATAGTGCTCGTAGATATATTCAGCAAGTGGATGTGCACAACCATGTCTTATGAGAACACGAGGTTGTAATTCATTAGACATCTTGTATGATAGTGGTAAAACACCCTTCCAAAGTTGGGTTTGCCTCACCCTATTTGATTCACCAAATATAACTACTAAATGATGTATAGAATACAACACACTTTTCTATACTGTTTAGGGAGAACCTCCACAGCTATCACACTATTTCATAAAATAGTGAGGACTACTAATGATATCATCTGGACCGTCACTCCGTTCCCCGACTAGTCCCTGCTGCGTTCTCACTTCCTGAAGAGAACAATAAAAACAAAAGGGTGAGCTCAACTAGCCAAGTAAAGAATATCATAATTAAAGCTAATTTACATCATCAATAGCCTTCATCATTAATAAATCAGAGATTTAGAACATATGGTAGCTGATAAAACTTTTCAACCATAGTTGCAGCGAAACGAGCAATCCATTAGAAGAGTCAAATAGACCATTAGGTATATTATCTTCTCTATGTTAAAAGTTCACCAATAATGTTTTATCCCTGTAACATCAATCAACAATTCCTGTCCACAATCATATGAATAACTCATAATCATAATTGTGATTCTAAATTCCTCTTCGCACCCAAGACGAAGATAATTTTCATCAGCTATATTCACTTGAAACATCAAAAATCATGGTTATACCAAATTACAATTCTTGTTCATAATCATACTAATCAATTCATCTTTACACTACGGCCAAAGACATACAACTATATTTTAGAAGAGTCAAGTAGAGCATGATATCTACTATCTTCTACAAATTAAAAGTTTATACGGTCGTAACACCGAAATATGAAAAATATTGTGAATGTTTTCTAACTCTGGAGGTAGAGCTACCACATAAGCTACCTCTCCAACTCTTCGCAGCACTTCGAAGGGTCCAATAAACCTTAGGTTAAGCTTTCCTTTCTTACCGAAATAAATTTTCCCCTTCCAAGGAGAAACTTTGAGGAATATGATTGTTCCTACATCGAATGCACGATCTTATCTGTGTTGATCAGCATACTTCTTCTGTCGGTCTTGAGCTACTACCAATCTTGTCCTGATGAGTTTGATAACCTCAGCAGTTTGTTGTACTAGTTCTGGTCCTAGCAGTTGACGTTCACCGACTTCATCCCAGTATAGTGGAGTTCTGCACTTTCTGTCGTATAATGCTTCGTAAGGCGGCATGCCGATGCTCGCGTGATAACTATTATTATAGGAAATTTCCACCAACTGTAATTGTTCTTCCCAGCTTCCTTTAAAATCCAGGACACATGCTCTCAGCATATCTTCTAATGTCTGGATCGTTCGTTCGCTTTGGCCATCTATTTGTGGATGATAAGTCGTACTCATTCGTAATTGAGTTCCCATGCATTCTTGTAGTCTCTTCCAGAAATTTGAAGTAAATCGAGGGTCTCTATCGGACATAATTGACACTGGCACTCCATATCTCGAAACGATCTCTTTGATTTACAATCTTGCCAACTGATCAAGATTAAACCTAATCTTTATTGGTAAAAAGTACGCTGATTTCGTCAGTCTGTCCACTATCACCCAAATTACATCGCATCCTCTCTGAGTAGTTGGAAGACCCAGCACAAAATCCATCGTGATGTGCTCCCACTTCCATTCTGGTATTTCCAACGGTTGAAGTAATCCGCTGGGTCTTTGATGTTCGACTTTTACTCTCTGACATGTCAAACATTTCGTCACGCATTCTGCAACATCACTTTTCATATTTGGCCACCAAAAATATCGGCGTAGATCTTGATACATCTTTGTACTTCCTGGATGAATCGAATATCTTGAGCTATGAGCTTCGGTTAATATTTTGTCTTTCAGCTCTGGTGTTACTGGGACCCAGATTCTTCCCTCGTACTGTAGTAATCCTTCGGTATCAATCTTGTATTTCGTATTGGTACCATCAGCCATATTCTCTTTTATCTTCCCATATTCTTCATCTTGTAACTGAGCGTTCTTCACCTTGTCAAGTAAAGTTGGACCGGCTTCTAACTGGAATAGTCATTCGTCGGATTCCTGTGGAAATTTGATTTCCAGTTCTAGCTTTGTCATTGCTAAAATGAGCTCCTCCTGAGTTGTTATCAGCATCAACTTCTCTCGACCTTTCCTGCTTAAAGCATCTACAACCACATTTGTTTTGCCTGGATGATAAAAGATCTCACAATCATAATCTTTTATCAATTCCATCCATCTTCTCTGACGCATGTTCAGGTCCTTCTGAGTAAAAATATACTTCAAACTTTTATGGTCTGTGTAGATCTCACATTTCTCTCAATAAAGATAATGTCTCCATATCTTGAGAGCAAATACTACTGCAGCCAATTCCAAATCATGAGCCAATTCCTTCATTTCTACCGGAGCCATTCTATATGGGGCCTTCGATATGGGTGCGGTTCCTGGTGCTAAGTCGATCACAAACTCAATCTCTCTGTCAGATGAAAGTCCTGGCAAATCATCCGGACAAATTCCCTAACCACTGGTATTTCTTCCAGTTTCACACCCTTCTTTTGAGTATCGACTATGTAAGCTAAATAACCCACACAACCTTTCCTTAACAACTTCTTGGCCTGCATAATTGTCAGACATTTCATTTGTCTAGGCAACTTGCTACCATAGAATACTACCTTTGACGGAGTCATAAGGTTTACACATTTCTTGTGGAAATCAATTACTGCTCCATATTTGAACAACCAATCCATTCCCAAAATAACATCAAATTCCCCGTGTCTAATCGAAATTAAATCTACTATCAGGATATTTCCTTGAATGTTCACCCTACATTTCTTGTATACGAACCTAACAGGAATCACTTCCCTATTCGTAATTTCTATGTTCAAAGGGAAATTCAGTTCTTCTCTAGGCAATTCTAACCTCTTAGCAAATTCATCAGATATAAACGAGCAAGTAGCACCCGAATCAAATAATACATAAGCATTAATATCGTTGATTGGGATAATACCTGACACCACATCTTTTGATTGCATAGCATCATGTGCAGTCATGTTGAATGTTCTGGCTGTAGGTTTGTTTGATGCTGTAGGTCGAGCAATGGCCCATGTTCCTCCGCTGCTACCTCCCTTGCTTCTTGTTATTTCTCAAACCTTCTTCTGAGGGCATTCACGAACAAAGTGATCCTTGAATCCGCACGTGAAACAGACATTCTTCTTGGGTTGGGTGCAATTTGGGGCCATGTGACCTTCCTGGCCACAGTTGAAACATGCATGTTTTCCCATCAAGCACACCCCCTTATGAAACCTCCCGCATGTAACACATGCTTCAAACTTCCTAAATTGCTGGTTACCCTGCTGGTTTCTAGTACCCCCATTTCCGTTCCACTTCCTCTTCAAGTTGTTGTTGTTGTTGCCATTTCCATTGCCTCGGCTACCATTCTTCATTTTCACCTCATTCTTCTTCTTCTTCTTCTTCTTCTATTCTTGATTAAATTTTGTCACTGCCTCGCCTCCACCTTCAGCGAGTACTGCCTTCTCCATCACTGCTGCAAACGTCTTTAACTAGAATAGGGAAACCCTACTGTACAGCCAGGGCTTAAGTCCCTGTTCAAATCTCTTCGCCTTCCGTTCATCCGTGCTGACCTGATATGGCGCAATCCTCGCCAACTCGTTGAATTTCGCGGTATACTCAGATACCGTCATCGTTCCCTGCTTCAGTTCCAAAAACTGAACCTCTAACTGACTCTTCGAACTTTCTGGGAAATAGGTCTCGAAGAATAACTCCTTGAACCTATCCCGGGTTGTAATAACCAAGATTTTTTATGGTACATTGTAAATAAATATATTAAATAATCTGTAATATCTTATGGATGATTAAGTGATTATGTGGATAATATTCTATAATATTTAAAGGAAGTCTCACTAATATGTTATATAAGTTAGTGAACTAACCTAAGTATTTTAATAATCTAGAAAATAGATTTAAGGTGATAAACCCTAACTAAGTACTCAATAAACTTGAATAAGACAAGTCTAATTGGGTTATGTAAATTAATTAACATTATTGATTGATGTGAATGTGTAAATATCAATAATAATGAATAATAGTTCATGTGATAATAGGATTACTATTACTAAGGATGACAAGTAATTTAAATAAGCCCAATAATTTATTTAAGCATTGGACTTGTAGATAATTTGATTGTTAAGCTAGCCCACTATTAAAATTTAATGGGCAAGTATGCTAGTACCACAATTATTTAATTGTGGAGGCCCAAGTTCATGTCAATTAGTAAGCCAATCTAGTTAATGAAAAGCCCCAAAAGATGAAAGGATTGGCCCAATCCTAGCCCAATTGAAGAGGGTACTTTAGATATTGTGTATACTAATTATTTCAATAAAAACAAAAGCAAGACTTAGAGATAAGAAGGCCACTTGGCCGGGCAACTAAGGAGAGGAAAAGGGGGGATGGATGTAATCATTACTTGCTCCACATCTTCCAAAGGTTAAGTACTTAATTAGCTAGGTGTCACTTTGCTTATAGAGCCACCTAAATGGCTAATCTTCCATGTATCTAAATAATGAGTAGAGAGAGAAAGAGATAGCAAGAAGGCGGGGGAAATGTGTATAGATACATATCTTATATCTACACAAGATTATCCAACAAAAAGCTAATCTCTTTTTATTTCTTCTTTTACTTTACTTCATTTATTTTACTTTCTCTTAAGCTAGCAAAGCAAGGATAGAGAGAGAAAAGAGAGAGATAGAATTCGGTGGGGAGGAAAAGAGAAAGAGGGAGGAGATCTACCATTTATGCACCCAAAGTTTATCTCCTACTTTGGAAGAGAAAGAAAGTGTGCCCAAAAATCAAGGTGAAAACTAAACTAGCTTATTCTTTTTATTTTGTTTGTTTTTGGTTAGTTAAGGTTTATGATCTTGAGGTTTAAAACTCTTTATCTACATGTTTTATATGGTTTCATGTATGGATCTAACATATTTGAGTGTTAGAAAGTACAAAAAAAGGATAGAAGAGAAACTAGTTTTGTTTTGTTAGAAAACTCTAGTTTTTTTCATTTCCTTTGATCGACTACCGTTTTTGATCTACACCTTCTTTTTGTGATCCGTTAAAGAGGGGTTATAGATATGTAAGTTAACTACTAAACCCAAGTGGTAAGACTCAAAAATATTTAGTACACAAGTTGTAGCGACGGTTTTAGGAAAAACAATTTTGCCTTTAGAAAGAAAAACAAACTATTTTTGGATAGTCAATACTAGGGACGGTTTCGTCATTTTTCTGGCATTTAAAAATTCTAAAAAAATTTGGGATGTTAATATGATGAGTTATCGTTCAAACCCAAGTGGAATCACCTAAAAAGGAGTTGTAGATTATCGTATGGACTGATTTTAGCAAAGTAAGTAAAAGAGAAAAAGTCTGAAAACAATCTGCCCAAAATTTTGCAAGGGCAGTTTCGGCCACTTAAATTATGGAATAAATTCCGGCCGTTTGGGACATGAAATTATATGACATAAAGTAGCTCCTGTCCAAAAATGAGCTCATTCCGACTTAAAATGACCAAGTTATGACCATTTCAATATTTAGGTTTTTCGGACGAAAATTGTTATAACTGGAGTTCTATAACTCTGATGGCCACGAAATTTAAACTAGAGGGTCATGTTAACATGTAGAAGATTATTCCAAGAGATGGGAATTTTTGGAGTTGAGCATGATGGGGCTAATTTCTTAAGCCACGCACAAAAAAATGATTTTTGAAAAATACTAAAAGAAATTGAAAAATTATAGAAAAATACTTTTTATGTATGAAATACATGTATATAAGTATGGCCAAAGGATATAAAAATAATAAGCTGATTTGGTATTTTCGGTAAAGGAAATATGGAATCCAGCTAGCTGGATTGAAAAATAGTTGAATCCAGTTTGCTGGATTGAAGGATTTGGAATCCAGGCTTGCTGGATTGAAGAATTAGGAATCCAGGCTTGCTGGATTGAAGGATTTAGAATCCAGGCTTCCTGGATTGGAAGTTTGTTGAATCTAGATTACTGGATTAGCTAATCCAGGTAGCTGGATTGCATGTTTGTATAATCTAGACTATGATGTTAGTATTCATCTTACTAGATTATAAAGAAGAGCTAATAAAAGGAAAGATTAAGTGTTAAATCATAAGGTATATGAAAAAGTAATTAGAATGTTATCAAAGAATGATATTAATGAAGATATTTTCAGATAATTGATTATGTGGTTAAATGTTAACTAAATTGCTGATAGAGTAATGGTATTATGATATAAAGTATGATATGCTGATTGTAAGATCAATCTTAACAATGATAGGTCTTTACAATAAAGAGATTAAATTAAATTGTGTAGCAGTAGATCGCAGTTGAGGCAAGTTCTCTAACTCAAACTTGAGTTTTTCTTTTTACAGAATGTTAGTAAATAATTGGCAAAACTATGTTTTTCTCCACTAAACTTGACACGTTTTACTTAATACACCATTGAACTTTTAATTTTTTGGATTACATTATTAAACTAATTAAAAATTTACAATTGGGTCATTCCGTCCAAAATAGTTGACAGACGTTAAAGTGGCGCTGACATGGCGCTGATGTGGCAAAAAAATTAAAAAAATATGCTTATGTGGCAAAAAAATTAAAAACAGATTTTAAAAAAAATTAACATTTTAAAGTTTTAAAAATAACAAAAACATAATAAAATACAAGAAAAAATAAATTTTTTTAAAAAAAACAGATTTTTTTTAAAATATTTTTTTAAAAAAAAAGATTTTTTAAAAAAAATAGAATTCTATAAAAAATATATTTTTTCAAAAAACATATATTTTTTTTAAAATAGAATTCTATAAAAAATGATTTTTTTAAAAAATAGGAAATTTTTTAATTTTTTTTTTAAAAACAGATATTTTTAAATTTTTTTAAAAAAAAACAGATTTTTTAAAAAAAACAAATTTGTTTAAAAAATAGAATTCTTAAAAAAAATATACTTTTTTTAAAAAACAACTTTTTTTAAAAAAAATAGAACTTTTTTTTTAAAAACTTTTTTTTAAAAAAAAACTTTTTGTGTAAAGAATATATATTTTTTAAAAAACAGATTTTTTTTAACAAAAGTTTTTTTTTGAAAAAAGATTTTTTAAAAAAAATAGAATTTGTAAAAAAACAGGACCTTTTAAAAAAACAGTTTTTTCAAAGAAATAGATTTTTTAAAAATAACAGATTTTTGTAAAAAAATATACATTTTTTTTAAAAATAGAATTTGTAAAAAAAACGGGAATTTTTAAAAAACAGATTTTTTTAAAAAAAATAGAATTTTTTTAAAACATCTTTTCAAATTATTTCTTTTTTTTTAAACAGATTTTTTTAAAAAAAAATAGAATTTTTTTAAAAACAGGTTTTTAAAAAAATTATGTTTTTTTAAAAAAGGTGCTTTTTAAAAAAAACTGTTTTTTTAAAAAAGCTGTTTTTTAAAAAAAATCTGTTTTTAAAAAAAATTCAATTTTTATAGAATTCTTTTTTTAAAAAAATCTGTTTTTTTAAAAAATATATTTTTTATAGAATTCTATTTTTTAAGAAAATCTTTTCTTTTAAAAAATCTGTTTTAAAAAAATATATATATTTTAAAAAATCTGTTTTTTTTAAAAAAAAATTATTTTTTGTTGTATTTTATTATGTTTTTGTTATTTTTAAAACTTTAAAATGTTAATTTTTTTTTAAAAAATCTGTTTTTCATTTTTTTTGCCACATAAGCAATTTTTTTTTATTTTTTTCCCACATCAGCGCAATGTCAGCGCCACGTCAGCGCCACTTTAACGTCTGTCAACTATTTTGGACGGAATGACCCAATTGTAAAATTTTAATTAGTTTAATGATGTAATCCAAAAAATTAAAAGTTCAATGGTGTATTAAGTAAAACGTGCCAAGTTTAGTGGTGAAAAATATAGTTTTGCCGTAAATAATTATTGTTTATTATTCACATCTATATTGATTATTGATACTCGCACTCAGTGCAATTAAATTCTTGTTATATTATTATTGAACTGAGAATTAGATAAAGTTCTTTTATTCCTGAACTGTTTAAGATATGGATATATACTAATTGTATCAACTAGATCAAGTATGTTTAAATTTGTTAAATCAAATATGTTGTTAAACGTTATTCTTCACCAATTCATTTGGTAAGGACTCAAGACTGAGAAAAAGAACAAGTTGATTAAAGCATTATTGAAAAATAATTATTGCTCGTATATTAAGTGTTTATGCATAATACACCGGGTATGAAAGGTTGATCCCCTTGATTACCAAAACTTATTAAAAGGACCAGTTTAAATACTGACAACCTTAGCATATGTTCATGGTCATTATGACCACTCAGTATCTGTTATTCAATTATTCGAATATTCAGTTATCAAGACTTAATTCATGTTCTTTCACAATTAATTTCTATTGTTGAACATTGAACGATAAATTTCTTGCTAATCATGATATATCTTCTTTGCACTTAAACTTGTTAAGCAAATTAGTTGCTTACTCTTGCTATATCATGACATTTATTTCAGCTAAACCAAAGAGTTCAAGTAAGAAGGACAAGGGCAAGGGAAAGGTCCAAGAATAGTTAATATAAATGTTAAGTATCATGAAATTCTATGTTTGATGTGTATGTAAACCTTTTGTGTTACTTTATGTAACTTAAGTAAGGTATGTTTATGTTAAGGTAATAGACACTTTATTATAATGAACAATGTATGTTTATTATTCCGCAATAGTATATAGAATTCTTATGTTGATGATGAATAGTGAGCACCAAACCCGGGGTTTGAGAACTCGGATTTGGGGGCGTCACAGATTGGTATCAAAGTTGTAGGTTATAAACTTTAGTATGCGAAACTTAGGTTATAACCTTAGAAGAAAACTCGTATAAAGTATGCTAAGAGGTGGATTGTGGAGATTCATCTAGTATACAGTGTACATAATAAAATATTGTTTCATTTTATCAATGAATATATTTTATTGTGATACTGATGTTGTGTTTGTTTGGTTATAGGATGCCTGAGGAAGGACAAGGTAGCCATACAGTCGAGCAAGAGCCGTTAGATCTGGTAGAGGATCATGCTGTTAGTGACGAGCGTCACGAGGATGTGATGGAGGTTTTTTTTGAAAATAACATGGCGCTGGAGAATAGAGTGACAGAGTTAGAGCAGGAGAATGCCACTCATCGGTTTACTAAAACTCAATACAAGGAACTGGCATATCAAGCTTAGAACGAGCTTGTTGAGATGAAGATACAATTGCAGGAGCAGACGACCTTGGCTACTCATATGGTTGCCAAGAATGCTGAGCTGAGAGAGATATTAGAATAAGAGCAGAATAAGTTTGTGATATTGACTATTGAGCATCAAGCGTTACACCTGAGGTTTGACTTAGACATCGCTGACAGGATCCGAGTTTAGGATGCTTGGGTACGAGCAGCGAGAAGAGTGGATCAGTTAGAGGTTGAGGCAGAGGCTGGACGGGTTAGGATGGAGTCCTTGGGACGGGCTTTAGATGTAGCATATACTGGTCCCCAAGTAGGAGTGAGGAGATCCTTTGAGATAGGCGAGTCAAGTCGAGCTGTTAGACGTCGACATATGGACGGACTCTTTCCACTAGAGCAGGAGCATTTAGGCGCACCCTCTCCAGATGCGCAGTGATAGCTTTCTATTGTATATAGATGCAGTAGGACCCCTTTTGTTTATTAGGGTTTTATGCTTGATGTAAACCTCAGACTGAGTGAGGTAGTATGTAAATATGATGTATCCCCATCTTAGGTGCGTAAGGGAGTATGTCTTTTGGTAGATCCCATCTTTTGATGTTTAAAAATGGGGTAGTTAACGTTTATAAAAATATTCCAAGTATGTAAGTATTTGATGCTAAAATTTGGTATATGAATATAAATGCATTATTATAATTACATGTTGGATCAAATAGAAAAGTATTAAGAATTAAAATGAGAAGCTATCTATTTGAAAAGTCAGTAAATCGAATATGTTAATTCAGCAAGCTGAATGTGTTATTCAACAAGCTGAATATGATATTCAACAAGCTGAATGTGTTATTCAATAAGCTGAATATGTTAATTAAGTAAGATGAATATGTTAATTCAGCAAGCTGAATTAGTTAATTCATCAGGTTGAATTCGTTAATACAACATTATGATAATATGATTGTTAGAGTTTAAATTACATGTTATATTTTAAACACTTAGAAGATATATCATATAATTAAACTCGATGTAATAAATTAAGGTTTTGTTTAATCAGATAATGCCGCCAAGACGTTAAAATTATAACCAGAGGGAGGAACGTTCTGTGAACAATGAAAGGAATCAAGATGACCCAATGCAGAACTTCGCTGATATGATACCTCAAGCTATGAGAACTCGTACACCTGCAGCAAGGGGGCAAGCGAATAATAGATTGGCAAATTTTAAAGATTTTAAAACTGTAGGACCACCAGAATTCAGCGGAACTACGGACCCCATAGCAGCTCAAACATGGGTGAAAGAGATGGAAAATGCCTTTATCATTGCAAGGGTAGCCGAAGACCAAAGGACGACTTTTTCTACCTACTTGATGAAAGGTGAGGCTAATTACTGGTGGGAGATGAACCAAGCTAGAGCAGGAACGGAGGTAGTGATATGGACTAGGTTTAAGGAGTTATTCTTCGAATCTTATTTCTCGGAGGCCATGCAAGCCAGAATGGAAGTGCAGTTTCTTGAATTAAAGCAAGAAAACATGTCAGTTGCCCAATATGCAACAAAATTCAATGAGTTAGCCAGATTCGGACCTCATCAGGTGGATACAGAACTACGAAAGGCACGTAGGTTTGAAAATGGGTTGAGGCCATGGATTCACAGCAAAGTTGCAGTGTTGCAAATTACTACGTTCTCAGCATTGTTAGAAAAAGCCATCATTGTAGAAGGTAGTAGTGAGGCAGTTTCTAGATTCAACCGAGAGAAGAATAAGAAGAAGATTGAAGGTGGACATCAGGGTGCCAGTAGTGGTGGCAGTAACAGCAAGAAACGCAAGTGGAACAATAGTGGCAATGAATCAGGAACGCAACAAGGGAATACTCAACAGAAGAAGGAAGTGTGTTCAAAGTGTGGGAAGAATCACTCTGAAGAGTGTATGAAAGGGAAAAATGTTTGTTATAATTATGGTCAGGAAGGACATATTTCACCAAATTGTCCTAAGCCGAAGAAAGGTGGTTGTTTTTCTTGTGGAGGAACGGGGCATCGATTCAAGGATTGTCCATTGAAGAAGAATATAGATGGAGGAAGTGCAAACAAGAATAGTTCTACAAAGTTAACCATTGGAGGACCAGTTCAGCAGAGCAAGCCGACAGCTCGAACGTTCAACATGACTATGCAAGACGCAGTTGCATCAAAGGAGGTGGTGTCAGGTATTATTCCGATCAAAAATATAAATGCCTACGTATTATTTGATTCGGGAGCTACCTGTTCATTTGTGTCTAATGAATTTGCTAGAAGATTAAACTTACCATGTGAAAAGTTAAAGAACCCAATGAATATAGAAGTTGCAAACAAAGAAGCGATCCCTGTAGAGTTTATCCATAACAACCGCGGTGTGGAAATAAGGGGACATAAGTTAAGTGTGAATTTGATTCTGATACGCTTAGGAGAATTTGATGTTATCTTAGGGATGGATTGGTTGTTTAACCATGAGGCAGTTATAGATTGCCAGAAAAAGAGCATACGGCTTAAGACACCAGATAAGTCTAAGGTTGTATTTTATGGTAGCAAGTCGCCAAGGCAAACAAGTTGTCTGACGATGATGTAGGCCAGGAGGATGTTACGAAAAGGATGTGAAGGTTATTTGGCTCATGTAGTGGATACACGGGTTGTGAATTCGGACATGGGGCAGATATCTATAGTTAATGAGTTTGGGGATGTCATTCCAGAAGAACTTCCGGGACTTCCTCCAGACAGAGAAATAGAGTTTGTGATTGATTTAGTACTGGGGACAACGCCGATATCAAAAGCGTCGTATCAAATGGCTCCGGTAGAAATGAAAGAGTTGATGATCCAGCTACAAGAGTTGTTGGATAAGAAGTACATCCAACCTAGTGTATCTCCGTGGGGAGCACCAGTGTTGTTTGTAAAGAAGAAGGATAGTTCGATGAGGTTACGTATGGATTATAGAGAATTGAATAAGGTGAAAATCAAGAACAAATACCCGTTACCAAGAATAGACGATCTGTTTGATCAACTTAAGGGAGCGAGATATTTTTTGAAGATTGACCTGAGAACTGGTTATCATCAGTTAAAGGTGAGAACAGATGATGTACCAAAGACATCATTTAGAACCCGTTACGGTCATTATGAGTTCTTAGTGATGTCGTTTGGACTGACTAATGCGCCAGTAGCTTTTATGGACTTGATGAACAGAGTATTTAAACCATATTTGGATAAATTTGTGGTGGTGTTCATTGATGACATTTTGGTGTATTCGAAGACTGAAGAGGAACATGCCGAACATCTACAAATTGTATTGGAAACCTTAAGGAAAGATAAGTTATATGGTAAATTTTCAAAGTGTGAGTTTTGGTTAAAAAGAGTTCAATTTCTGGGACATGTCATCGACAACGAAGGAATTTCTGTTGATCTAGCGAAAGTAGAAGCGGTAAAAAATTGGGGACAACCGAAGACACCGACAGAGATCAAAAGTTTCTTAGGATTGGCAGGATATTTCCGAAGGTTTATTAAGGATTTCTCGAAGATAGCAACACTATTAACTAATCTGACGAGGAAGACTGTTAAGTATGTGTGGACAGAGAAATGTGAACAGAGTTTTCAAGAAATGAAGAAAAAATTAAGTGAAGAACCTGTGTATCTTTACCAGATAGTACAGGGGGTTTTACAATGTATAGTGATGCATCACACAAAGGACTAGGTTGCGTATTAATGCAGAATGGTAAAGTCATTTGCGTACGCATCACGACAGTTAAAAGACTATGAGAAGGGATACCCTGCCCATGACCTTGAATTGGCTGCGGTAGTATTTGCCCTTAAAATTTGGAAACATTATCTCTACAGAGAAAAGTGTGAGATATACACAGACCACAAAAGTCTGAGGTATATCTTTATACAAAAGGAGTTAAACATGAGGCAGATGAGATGGTTAGAATTGATCTAGGACTATGATTGTGATATTCTATATCATCCGGGAAAGGCTAATGTAGTAGCAGATGCTTTAAGCAGGAAGAGCAAAGAAAAATTGTTTGTATTAACAGACCAGGAAGAGTTAGTAAGAGAAATGAAAAAAATGGAGTTGGAGGTGAAAAATCTGAAGGATTCGGATAAAGTAATAGAAATGGAAGCAAGTCCGACTTTATTAGACAAGGTAAAAAAATCACAAGGGAATGATGAAGAATGTGGTAACATAAAGAAGCGGTTAGCTGAAGGCGAAGAGCGGAAGTATAAGATCGACAACATTATATTGCTGAGATTTGAAGAAAGAATTTGGATACCTGCAGTTCCAGAGTTACGAGAAGAGATTTTGCAAGAAGGGCACAATACGAGATATTCAATACATCCGGGAAGCACGAAGATGTATCAAGATTTGCGTCAATATTATTGGTGGCCAAACATGAAGAGAGATGTTGTTGAATGCATTAGCTGCTGTTTAACTTGTCAAAGAGTTAAGGCAGAGCATCAACGACCAAGTGGACTATTACAGCCATTAGAAATTCCGAAATGGAAGTGGGAGCACATCACGATGGATTTTGTGGTAGGACTTCTAGCGACACAGAAGGGTTATGATGCTATATGGGTGATTGTCGACCGTCTTACAAAGTCAGCACACTTTTTTCCAATCAAGATCAGGTATACTTTGGATCAGCTAGCAAAATTGAATATCAAGGAAATTATTTCGAGACATGGAGTCCCAGTATCAATCGTGTCAGATAGAGATCCGCGCTTCACGTCAAACTTTTGGAGGAGTCTTCAAGAAAGAATGGGGACACAATTAAGGTTGAGTACAACGTATCATTCACAGACAGATGGGCAAAGCGAGAGAACGATTCAAATATTAGAAGACATGCTCAGAGCCTATGTGATGGATTTCAAGGGAAGCTGGGAAGATCATCTTCCATTAGTGGGGTTTACGTATAACAATAGTTATCATGCAAGCATTGGAATGCCGCCGTATGAAGCCTTATATGGGAGAAAGTGCAGAACGCCCTTATATTGGGACGAGGTAGGTGAAAGAAGATTGTTGGGGCCCGAATTGGTTCAGCAGACTGTGGAGATCATCAAAGTGATAAGAGCTCGACTGGTAGCAGTTCAAGATCGACAAAAGAAGTACGCAGATATTCATCGCAAGAAAAGAGATTTCGAAGTGGGAAGCTATGCATTTCTGAAGGTATCTCCTTGGAAAGGGAAGATAAGATTTGGGAAGAAAGGCAAACTAAGTCCAAGGTTTATTGGACCGTTTGAAATGTGTCAGTGTTACGTCTGTACAAGCCGGATTATAATCATGTGATATCGTATGAGCCGATTCAAGTCGAGAAGGACTTATCGTACGAGGAGATTCCTATAGAAATTTTGGATAGGAAAGAGCAGAAATTAAGAAATAAGGTTATACATTCTGTCAAAATCCTATGGAGAAACCACAATGCTGAAGAAGCTACGTGGGAGCTTGAAGAAAAGATGAGGAAGAGTTATCCGAATCTTTTTGAGTAACCTTAATGAAATTCCGGGGACAGAATTCTTATAAGGAGGGGAGAATGTAATAACTAATAATTTTTGTGGTACATTATAAATAAATATATTAAATAATATGTAATATCCTATGGATGATTAAGTGATTACGTGGATAATATGCTATAATATTTAAAGGAAATCTCACTAATAAGTTATATAAGTTAGTGAACTAACCTAAGTATTTTAATAATCTAGAAAATGGATTTAAGGTGTTAAACCCTAACTAAGTACTCAATAAACTTGAATAAGACAAATCTAATTGGGTTATGTAAGTTAATTAACATTATTGATTGATGTGAATGTGTAAATATCAATAATAATCAATAATAGTTCATGTGATAATATGATTAATATTACTAAGGATGACAAGTAATTTAAACAAGCCTAATAATTTATTTTAGCATTGGACTTGTAGATAATTTGATTGTTAAGCTAGTCCACTATTAAAATTTAATGGGCAAGTATGCTAGTACCAAAATTATTTATTTTATGGAGGCCCAAGTTCATGTTAATTAGTAAGCCAATCTAGTTAATGAAAAGCCCCAAAAGATGAAAGGATTGGCCCAATCCTAGCCCAATTGAAGAGGGTACTTTAGATATTGTGTATACTAGATATTTCAATAAAAACAAAAGCAAGACTTGGAGATAAGAAGACCACTTGGCCGGGCAACTAAGGAGAGGAAAAGGGGGGGATGGATGTAATCATTACTTGCTCCACATCTTCCAAAGGTTAAGTACTTAATTAGCTAGGTGTCACTTTGCTTATGGAGCCACCTAAATGGCTAATCTTCAATGTATCTAAATAATGAGTAGAGAGAGAAAGAGATAGCAAGAAGGTGGGGGAAATGTGTATAGATACATATCTTATATCTATACAAGATTATCCAACAAAAAGCTAATCTCTTTTTATTTCTTCTTTTACTTTACTTCATTTATTTTACTTTCTCTTAAGCTAGCAAAGCAAGGATAGAGAGAGAAAAGAGAGAGATAGAATTCGGTGGGGAGGAAAAGAGAAAGAGGGAGGAGATCTACCATTTATGCACCCAAAGTTTATCTCCTACTTTGGAAGAGAAAGAAAGTGTGCCCAAAAATCAAGGTGAAAACTAAACTAGCTTATTCTTTTTATTTTGTTTATTTTTGGTTAGTTAAGGTTTATGATCTTGAGGTTTAAAACCCTCTATCTACATGTTTTATATGGTTTCATGTATGGATCTAATATATTTGAGTGTTAGAAAGTAAATGAAAAGGATAGAAGAGAAACTAGTTTTGTTTTGTTAGAAAACTCTAGTTATTTTCACTTCCTTTGATCGACTATCATTTTTGATCTACACCTTCTTTTTGTGATCCGTCAAAGAGGGGTGATAGATATGTAAGCTAGCTACTAAACCCAAGTGGTAGCACTCAAAAAGTTTTAGTACACAAGTTGTAGCGACGGTTTTAGCAAAAGTAATTTTGTCTATAGAAAGAAAAACAAACTATTTTTGGACAGTCAATACTAGGGATAGTTTTGTCATTTTTCTGGCATTTAAAAACTATGGAAAAATTTGGGATGTTAGTATGATGAGTTGTCTTTCCAACTCAAGTGGAATCACCTAAAAAGGAGTTGTAGATTTCCGTATGGACTGATTTTAGCAAAGTAGGTAAAAGAGGAAAAGTCCAAAAACAATCTGCCCAAAATTTTGCAAGGGCAGTTTCAGCCACTTAAGTTATGGAATAAATTCCGCCCTTTTGGGACATAAAAATATATGACATAAAGTAGCTCCTGTCCAAAAATGAGCTCGTTCTGACTTAAAATGACCAAGTTATGACCATTTTAATATTTAGGTTTTTCAGACGAAAATCGCTATAACCGGAGTTCTATAACTCTGATGGCCACGCAATTTAAATTGGAGGGTCACGTTAACATGTAGAAGATTATTCCAAGAGATGGGAATTTCTGGAGTTGAGCATGACGGGGCTAATTTCTTAAGTCACGCACAAAAAAATGATTTTTGAAAAATACTAAAAGAAATTGAAAAATTATAGAAAAATACTTTGTGTGTGAAATACATGTATATAAGTATGGCCAAAGGATAGAAAAATAATAAGTTGATTTGGTATTTTCGGTAAAGGAAATATGGAATCCAGCTAGCTGGATTGAAAAATAGTTGAATCCAGTTTGCTGGATTGAAGGATTTGGAATCCAGGCTTGCTGGATTGAAGAATTAGGAATCCAGGCTTGCTAGATTGAAGGATTTAGAATCCAGGCTTGCTGGATTAGAAGTTTGTTGAATCCAGTTTGTTGGATTAGCCAATCCAAGTAGCTGAATTGCATGTTTGTATAAGCTAGACTATGATGTTAGTATTCATCTTACTAGATTATAAAGAAGAGCTAATAAAAGGAAAGATTAAGTGTTAAATCATAAGGTATATGAAAAAGTAATTAGAATGTTATCAAAGAATGATATTAATGAAGATATTTTTAGATAATTGATTATGTGGTTAAGTGTTAACTAAATTGCTGATAGAGTAATGGTATTATGATATAAAGTATGATATGCTGATTGTAAGATCAATCTTAACAATGATAGGTCTTTACAATAAAGAGATTAAATTAAATTGTGTAGCAGTAGATTGCAGTCGAAAAATAATTATTGCTCGTATATTAAGTGTTTATGCATAATACGCCGGGTATGAAAGGCTGATCCCCTTGATTACCAAAATTTATTAAAAGGACCAGTTTAAATACTGACAACCTTAGCATATGTTCATGGTCATTATGACCACTCAGTATCTGTTATTCAATTATTCGAATATTCTGTTATCAAGACTTAATTCATGTTCTTTCACAATTAATTTCTATTGTTGAACATTGAACGATAAATTTCTTGCTAATCATGATATATCTTCTTTGTACTTAAACTTGTTAAGCAAATTAGTTGCTTACTCTTGCTATATCATGACATTTATTTCAGCTAAACCAGAGAGTTCAAGTAAGAAGGACAAGGGCAAGGGAAAGGTCCAAGAATAGTTAATATAAATGTTAAGTATCATGAAATTCTATGTTTGATGTGTATGTAAACCTTTTGTGTTACTTTATGTAACTTAAGTAAGGTATGTTTATGTTAAGGTAATAGACCTTGGGATATTGTATAAGACTTTATTATAATGAACAATGTATATTTATTATTCCGCAATAGTATATAGAATGCTTATGTTGATGATGGATAGTGAGCACCAAACCCGGGGTTTGAGAACTCAGATTTGGGGCGTCACACAGGTCATCACTCCTGGTCCTTCCCGAGTTTTATTGGCCTGTCATCAATAACTAGCTTCTGCTTTCAACATGAACGTTGCAAAAGCAGTCTTCTGTTCATCCCTTACCCTAGTGACTTCAAATACTTTCTCTAATTCCATAATCCAGATCTGTGCCTCAACTGGATTCATGGACCCACGAAATTCAGGTGGTCCAACCGCCTTAAACTCCTTAAACGTTGTGCGTTGGTTTTGAGGTTGATTCTGCAACGCTCCTGTTAGTAATGTCACTAGTTGTTGGACGGGATTATCTTCAACATCGTTATTGTTAGTTCTCTCATTGGTTATCTATCGGGGTGGTTCACGTCTGGGAGGCATTTTTTGATAAAAAAAACATCTATTAGACTATTACTCAACTTCTTTAAGTATTTGCTAATTACTTGCCTCCATAAAAGAAATAACCACATAACACATAACACTTTGAATAAAATAATAACTTTTATTTATTCATCATTACTTCGAAAAACGTAATAATAATTGCATCACTACTATTTTCATTCCTTCCCTGAACTACAAAAGTTACAGGACAACATCATCATTCTCATATCCCATGGTTACTTAACACTAGGGATTTACACATTATTTAACACTTATTACGTGCATAACAGATACATTTCCTACGATGATCTATTAAGATACTCCATAGCCTTTCGACGCTCTTCTTCCATAACTCGAAACATTGTTCGGCGATCTAACACGTATGATGGCAGAGTCTCGAACTGAATTGGATAACCCATAACCCGATCTTGAGCTCGATTGATCACGGTATTGAATACTTTATCCATCTCTTCCATCATCATCCTCTTTGCTTTTGCGTCTCTTATTGCTATCCCGGTTCGCTGATAAGCTTCCTCGTATGTGTCTTCAGCTCTCGCCCTCTTCGTAGCTTCTTCCTTCAGCTTATTCTTCAGTTCCACGACCATCTCGATCAGTTGTTCCTTCTCTCCTTCAGTCTGCATCAGCTTCTCTTCAACATTAGTTAGACGTTCATCTCGATCCTGGATGTCATCATCCTTCTGTGTCATTGCAGCCTGTTGTTCAACTACCATCTCCTGTAACTCCACGACTGTGTCCTAAAGTTCTACGTTACGGTCGTAGACTTCATCATACATACGAGTAGCCATCGAGGTTAGTGGAGTCTCTTCCTCCTCGTCCTCGTCATCCTCATCCTCCTGTGGCAACTCCATGGGATCCTCCTCATCCGTCTCCACATTATTATCCTCAACCACTGTGACCAACGGGGCTGACTCCTGTGGCAGTAGTTGTTCCCAAACAACCTGAATGTCGCGAGGCTCCTCCTCTATAGGCATCCGAGGTCCTTCCTCTCTAGCCTGACTGGATTCTCCGACATTAGTCATCCTGACAACAAAGTTTTAAAGTTTTAATTATTAATCATTCTACTCGACACTCACGAGCACATAAGTTATAAACACATAAGCACATAAGTGTTTTGTTACTTCTTCCTTAAAACTCGATAAGAGTTATCTAAATTATCTTTTCAAAGGTTACTTCCTAAGGCTTTTCCCCCACCTAAGGTTCATAACCTAAAGCTTTGATACCAACTTGTGACACCCCCAAATCCTGGCAAATCCTGGTCCTTCATTTCCTCAAGATTTGGTGTTCACGTAATCAAAACATTCATTTATAACTACCCAATCATAATAAAATTTAATAATAAACCTGCCCATACAGGAATTTCATTAAATAAAATCTTCCAGGTTATCTAACCTTTACAAAAATCATACATGCGAAAAATTAAAATAAGCTTCATTACAATCTTTAAACTAAAGTCTGATAATAAAACTATCGAAACTATTACAAGTCTTTAGTACTTGTTCGTCTTTCCCTTTCCCTTACTGGTGCTAGGTACGTCACCCTTTTCAGCTTTAGCTGTAAGAAATTTTACGGGCAAGAGTGAGCAAACAAGGCTCACTTGGAATAACAATAAATAAAACTTTAACCTTTACATCATTTGCCAAATACTAGGCTTAATAGAACTGAACAATATGTTCTATTAACATTCCACAAATCATAACATTCACTGATGGTCTAATGACCAAGAACCCTATCTACAATTATAAGTATTCTTTCAACTCTAACTATAACAGTCATACGACTACAAGGACTCAAAGGTACTTAGGGGGATCAATCCTCTGTACATGCATTTTATACAAACATTTCAGCACAAAGTATAAAACTAGGTGCAACCCCTAAAAATAGGGTTGTTCATCTCAGTATTTAGAGTACAAGTCCGCACCAAAGTCCGTTTGGTTTGGATACACTTAAAGGTAATTTGGAGTTCAACGGACATCAACTAAGGATTAGTTGAATAAAAGATAATAACACTATGTTATTGAATGATCATAGCGGAATAAACATTTCGTTCTAAGTTCATGCTTTAGAAATAATCTAATAGCATAACAATTGAATAATCTATCATACCTTGCTTTGAACAACATTAAGCTAAGGTTACATCTTAGAATTTAATATCAAGCATGCATAACAAACAATAATTTGAACGATAAACTGATTCAACAGAATAAAGGTACTTGCATGCTAATATAACAAGTTTAGAGTTAGGAAAAACTTGCATAATCATAATAACTATCTCGACGAAAGTGTGGAGATGGGAAGCTTGTATCATCATGAATAACTAGATACAATCAAGTTGCTTAATGAAAATACTTTACTCATTAAAGTATAGAATTATGAAATTTGCATAACGACGATTTAGGATTAGAAAAGCTTGCTCAACTATTAACAAAGTAGAGTTAAAGAACTTGCCTTGCGCGTAGATTAAACCGTTAATATCCAAATCACAATATCCTATATACATATGTTAACATGACATGATTAGTCATAATCAACACTACATCACGTATGGTTTAAATGTCTAACCATGTAATCAAATTATATTCCTAAACGATAATAAACTCGCTAGGTATTAACACCATGTTCGTTCAACATATTACAATACTATAATAACATAATTATTTGGTCATATAACATTACAACTAAAAATTTCAGACTTCTGTGTCAGACAAAAGCTCATCCTGAACCTTCTGTTAAGTGGCGTCGCGGCGCCACAGTTTGAACTGTGGGCCGCGCTGCGGCGCTTCGGCGCGAGAAACATATACGACTTCGGCGCTGCGGCGCGAAGTCTGGCTCTTCGGCGCTGGAGCGTGAATTTTGACGCTGGGGCGCCGAAACTCACAGAACCAAACTAGAAGAACAGAACAAGAAATTTTCAGTCCACTCAACACTGCTAACATCTAAATTTGACATGTATAACTTCACATAAATTACCCATAAACGTTAACAATCATCTATAAACCAATTACCAACAATTTGACCAAAATTCTAGAAACATAAATTTTGAAACACTGTTTTTTAAAGCTAAACTCCTTACTGACAGTTGATAATCTCAATGAACACTGCAAGTCTATAAAAATCCAATTTGATTCCTTTGAAATACAAGCATACCAACATATAAACCAATTAACATATATAGTTTAATTTCTAAATTAGCATACACTAATTTTTGTTATCATACACGATCACAGTTCACGTATAAATATATTTACTGTAAAATAAATTTTCCTTTTTCTTGTATATGTAATCTAGCATACAATCTTAAGCATACAATCATATATATACATATGTTAATATAACAATTATAGTTACACATACACGTAATATCATACAAAATTATAAAAACATAGTTCTACAAAAATTTTGATAAAAACCTTATACTAAGTGATATTCAAGAAAACTGAGAATACCAAGTTCATAGGAAATTGGCTTAAAACATATCTACGCACATATATTAAGGTCAGAGAAACATACCTTTTTGTTTGCTTAAGAATCTTTGTTAACAGACTTGCTTTGAAAATCACGTTTTCTCTTAAACTCTCTCAAAACTCTGAACTTCTTTCTTTTCTTTACTATGTAAACCTTTCTTAGGCTTAAGCCAAAATATAATGTACGTAATATTAAGTAAAACCAATGCTTACCTTTGAAACGTAGAAACTGAGGCCTTAATAAATAATGCTAATAAGTTATCGGTTATAAAAATTAATATATATATATATATATATATATATATATATATATATATATATATATATATATATATATATATATATTATATATTTATTTGTTTAACTAATATTATAAATTCAAAATTTAAAAGAAATCCAAAAGCCATAAGGCTTTGTTTGGCAAAACTATTTAAAAATTAAAGGATTAATATACTTAAACCTTGTTTGGCAAACCATATTAAAATTACTTTAATTTATTTTAATAACTCTTTATAACATAGTTATTTGTCACACTTTATTTAATAATAATTTATTAAATAATTCACTTAATCACATAACTCAATCCACATAACACATTAATTATTTAACAATTAAATAATTAACTAAATCAAATCAATCAAATTGAACAATTATTTATCCAATAATAAACACATCCAATAAATATTTATATAAACCAATAAATAATTATAATTTACATTTAAAAAAATTTGGAATGTTACATGCTTCGTGGTGGTTGATTGTCTATATATATATATATATATATATATATATATATATATATATATATATATATATATATATATATATATATATATATATATATACTTCTTATATATATAACTGTTTATAGCTTTCATACAAATTGCTACATCATGTGAGCCTAGGAATCATGTGATCACAGATTCAGTCTACTGAATCTAGATTCGGTTCCCGTGATGGACATTTTCAGCTGTACACGGCTTGTAAATTATTTACGGTGGTTGAATTTTCTTAGACGCCTCTCATGCCCACAAAGAGTTCGGTACTGCTATGTATATTATTTTCTCGAAGATGCTTCGCATCTCGAAAAATAAAAGCAATCAAGCCAAATACATAATAAAATTGAAGTATCAAAGGCCTCAATTCCTATTGAGCACAAGGGTTTGAAAAACCTATTTTTACAAAACATCATTGCTATATCTTGTTAAAACTGAATTTTTATACAGAAATTCAAACCCTTTGTATATAGGTGCAACGAGACATAACACTACTTCTAAATAATTGCACATTAATCCATGCACACACACACATTCATATAATAGTTTAATTGAAAAGTGGCGGTCACCGTGGCAACATGGATGTCGGGGGGTGCCTAACACCTTCCCTCCGCATAACCAAGTTCCCGGACCCTAACAAATCTCGGTTTCACAGACCCGTTAAGCAGTGTCACATCACTGGGCCAATGTGTAAATCTTTTCTCAATTGTATTGGTACAACCATTTAAAAAACTAAATGGCTACTCTTATAGTCCAATCGTCGACATATACATATCGGACCTTTTCACAACTTATTTTTTTAAACAAATCTCACCTAACATGAGAACACCAAAAGAAAAGAACAGAAAAGGGACAAATAAAAATCCCGACATCGACACCTACATTTGATAGCAGGCTCATTTGATGCAAATTAAGAGTTTGACCCACCAGTTGGACCGAGCACATTTTTTTATCCGATATTTGGGCAGAGATCCGTCAGAGGCGGATACTTTTGATCTTTCCAGCTTTGGGGCTGGCCCTTCAGGTGGCCCATATTTAGATTGTTTTACTGGCGTAGATCCTCCATTGTATCGGCCTGATATCCTTCTGGCAGAGATTCAGTGATTCAAGAGGAGTTACATCAGATGGATAAATTGGATGATGTTGACATCAACACCATTGACTTCTTCTGATGCATTTCTCGCTATATCTTTTGATAGGCCTCTGTGCCCAATTTCTTGTTATATCTTTTGATAGGCCTCTGTTAAATATTGGGTGGATGTGCCCCATTTCCCTGTATTTCTCAGTTGTACACAGAGATGATATATTTAGATGATGATGTACTTAGGAATGTATGTATAATGTTTTCTATTCCCTATATCATATTGTCATCTTTCATTTATTATGCATATATTATGTCACGGATATGAATTTCTAGATATGAGTTTAGCATTAACCCCTGGATGGTCTTATGATACGGCTCTACAGATGTCTTCATCCACTGTTAGCCGGATTGAGCATACCCCACCTCTGTTGGTGGCATCTTCTTTGAGATCGTGGTATGAAAATTTATCTTCCCTAGATCGGGTGACAGTTGATCAGTTACTGAGACACTTTATGACCCTCCTGACATTTCAGGTTCCACTAAGTTTTATAGAGGACATTCTTAAGCATTGGGTACCACATAGACATGTATTTAGATTTGATACCCAAGAGTTGACTCATACATTGGAGGAGTATGAGCGTCTTATAGACTTACCATTGGATCGGCCTTGCGTTCGAATGGCTGTCGGTGACATGAGCCGGTAGTTTATGACCTTGACAGGCTTGAGGTGCAAAGTTGCCCTAGGCGAGATTTCCTCGAGAAATGTTGTGTCCATGAGTTTCTTGATTGATAGATTTGGGTCGTTGGACAGCTATCTGCAATACTCCGGGGACTTCACCATTTATGAGGGTGATTGGCAGGTCGCCCGTGTAGAAATACTCTTGATATGTATAGTGGCTTATCTGTACATGCTGTTGTACATGGACCACCTTGGTATCGGTGTGATTATGGTAGTCCGTACTCTACGGGACGGTCATATCATCTTACCGATGATTTTGGTAGAGACCTTCAGGTCGACCATGTTTTGCCATTCCCATTCAGTGGGGGTTTTCATAGGCAGTGCAATCTTGTTGTACGTGTGGTTTATGACACATTTGAGACCAATTGGCACTTTCAGACATCATGGATATTATTTTTTCCACGAGATAGCTATGTCATATTCCTTTCAGCCGGCTGAATGTATAGACGTATCATCATGGTTGGCTTTCTTATCAAGGGTCAAGGACCCGTTTCATAATTTGCCATGTTCAGGGCTCAGCTCTCCCTATAGCTTTATAACTCATGTAGTCAGCATGGACTATCTTCTATTGGCCGGTTTAAGGGGGCGACCACATATCATTCATTGGCTGTTATGGCACAGTTTGACCAGTTTTAGGATATTCATCCCTTTGACAGGGCAATGGGTCAACGATTGTCATCTCAGCTTCTGCCAGTAGAGAATTTATCCAGGATCTATGATTGTTGGACTGATCTAGAGAGGACTAACTTTTTGACTAGCCATCAAGGTCGTTCTCTAGAGTATTATGCATGGTTGGAGGTAGAGATTGCATTAGCTAAGGTTGTATCCTCATAGTCGGGTATTGATTCTGATGATTGGGAGTCTATGGAGTACCCTGATTCTCCCATCGAGGATGAGCTATTTACTGGTTCATCAGTAGCTCTGATTGATTCCCCCAGTATTCCCATTGTTGTGGCTCCACATTCTATAGAGTATTTAGAGCAGAGGTTATATCTGATAATGTTTGAGTGGGATCAGGCTAGGGCCTTGATGTTGACAGCTCTTTCTGATAGAGATGCCACTTTGGTTGAGAGAGATGATGCTTTAGCTCACAGGGATACTGCTGTTGTTGAGTGGGATGAGGCTCTATCATCTAGGGATGTAACTGTTGTTGAGCGGGATGAGGCTCTAGCTACCCGAGATGTTGCCACTACAGATAGTACTGCACTTAGATTTCATACTGCTAACATTGTTGTAGAGTTGGGTGTATTTATTGATGAGCACGGTATCACCATGTAGATGGTCGTAGATCTCATAGCTCGTGTAGACACCTTGGGGTAGGAGCTCATAGATTTACCTCCATCTACTGAGAGGGATGCCATGTTAGATTTGATGGCTCGCTTATCCATTGGTTTGTAGATTAGCTTTGATTTTCCTGCATAGACTAGGTTAGCCATTTTTGTCATGTACAGGACACATTATATATATTAAACAGTATTATATGGCAAGGAAATATATTTTGGTCCACTTTCCTTTTTAGATATGCCTTGTTACTTGCTTTATAGTTGCCTAATCTCTAGGACTTGTGATCTCGATGTATTCTGAACTCCTCCTTGATGGATGGACATTGAGATGTCTCAGGATCTTTCAGAATAGATCGTCGATCTTTGTTTTCCCCAAATCATTAATTTCTTGGGACTGGGTTCTGAATGTGGTTTTGAAGAGGATTTTGGCTTTCCTCTCTGAGGTTGAACGTACCACAAATGGTCGCTGGTACTCCCGTATATGGTGGAGACCAGGTAGTTCCATCTCTTATAGATTGGTGTTTCTCTTTGAGGATTCAACCGCAGTATATATGGTCACCGATTTCTTCCATTTGTGCGGGGAGACCAGGTAGTTCCATCCATGTGGTCTAAGCCAATGAAGTGTGGTTTAACCACCCCACAAATAGTCGCCGATGTATTCCCATGTATTGGGGAGATCAGGTAGTTCCATCTTTTATGGTTTGGTTTGAAAGGTTGAAGGATGATCCAAGTACCATTGACAAGATTTTATGTTTTTGTAGGGGTGAGACTGCACCGTGAATGGATGCCTATGTACTCTCGTGTATGGGAGAGATCAGGTCTGCATAATTCCAACCTAGCGTGAAAAGGTTGAAAGTTGTATGTGGTGAAGATGGTTTTGTTTTTATTTTTGTTTTTGTAAAGGTTCGACCGAACCATAAATGGCTGCCTACGTACTCCCATTTATGGGAGAGATCAGGTCTGCGAAGTTCATCCCTGGTGGGATAAACTGATGTGGTTAGAAAGGTTTTGAAAACCTAAATTAACAGATGGATTGATGATCCAAAACTAGAATGCTGGTTTGCAAGTAAATTCAAACATAATACCATTTTACGATGTCTGAGTGGATGAGTAGGGGAAATTATTCGCCATCCATTTCTAACAATCTGAGGGCTCCTCTTGTCAATACCTCCTTGACAATAAACGTGTCTTCCTAATTGATGAGTGAGTTTTATACCTATGAATCGGCTTTTAATTTGGACTTAAACAGTGTTGATCCTGTCTATTTCTGTTAATTTTTACTTGTTTTGTGTTTAGGGTTGCATTACGTGGCATGGTGGTATAATGGCAGCATTATGGTGAGACTTGGCATGCAAAAGGCAATAAATCAGCACTGCAGAAACTCCCCCCGTCGGGTCGGGTATTATTGTGAAGAAAACCCCCCTCGGGGCAGGGGTACATAAGCCAAGAACATAATCACCCCCCGCTGGGGCGGACCTTTACCAGTACAAAACCCCCCGCCAGGGTGGGGGTACAGGGAGAGAGAAAGAATTTGCATTGGATTAGAACTCTACTGCTGCGTGATGGAAGACTTGGGTATGGATTGGGACTATTATTGGGTGTCGTTTGTGAACTAACTACATGAGCTATTACAGAAAGTAACAGAACATAACGGGAATCAATCAATTAGCAAAATTTGAGCCCTAATTTTAAAAGAACATTGGAGGAAATCAAGGAAGGTCAGGATCATGAAGATTACAAAATTGAAGGCCAAGAAGGGTGATTTTGTTCTATTTTCTTTCTTTAATTCAAATTTTTAATTAGGATGATGGATTCTTTACTTATTTCAGTATTTAATTTGTTTATGATGAACTAAATTCTTAATTAGGCTTGCAATGGATCTTTAGTGTTGAACAATGATTGCCATACCTTCATTTCAGTTTAATAGTACTATCAATTCAGTTTATCTATTATGATTCGTACTTAATTTATGAATTCCTTGATCACCAATTCTATGTGGATTTGTATGGACTCGAGAGATGATGTATGAATCTTGACCTAATCACTTTAGCATGTGTTCTTGAATTATGTGTTTGATAGAATCTTGATGAATGTTTAGGATAGAGATATACCTAACATCGCATGTAATCGTGTAAAGAACTTGAGATTTAAACCTTCTTTGATTTTAATTCACATAGAGATATAGTGAATTAGTTAATTAGGGTGTTTGACTTAATTCTATCGATTTATGGATTTAAGTTAATACGGTGTTAGTACATCGAGAGATAGCTAATTCTACTTGAGTGTTCTTGATTAATAAATTGAGATAGTGAATTAAACTGGAATAAGGTGTGATAATCAGAGTGAAATTTAAAGTGAAGTTGTAAGCCTAATTCTCCATTATCTGTTTGAAATTTACGGTTACTTAGCGTGTTGATTGGTTTGGATTTTTAATTTCTTAGTTTTTATTAATTATAATCATTAATTTGAGTAGTTTAATAAACTTTAAATAATAGAAAACTGGTAATTGTTAGGTTTAATTTCATACTAGTCTCTGCGGGAACGATACTTTTCTTACAATTATATTACTTGTTGACCACGTACACTTACGTGTAGAGCGTATGTAGAATTTATCCAACAAGTTTTTGTCGCTGTTGTCGAGGACTAGTTTTGATTTTAGTATTTTTCAATATCAGTTTAATTAGTTTAGTTTTACTTAAACAAATTTTCTTTTATTTTTGTTATTTCTTATGTTTCAGGTTCTATTGTTTAGTGTATGCAAACTCGGTCTAAGAAGCCAGACTTGCTTCCTTTCGAGGATGATATTGAAAGACGGTTTCAAAGGTTGAGTAAGTGGATTAGGGAAACCCGAGAGAACTTCGATAAACAGGAAGAAACAATGGTTGCAGAGTATCCGAAAGTGCTAAGGGATTATACTATTCCTAGGGTGACTGAGCTTCAGTCGAGTATTATCAGGCCTGCAATTGCTGCTGTAACGATTGAGAAATTTATAATTTATGTTAAATATTTATTGAATTAAATAAATATTTTAATTGATTTATATATTAAGATAAATAAATAATTGATGAAATTATGGTGTGATAAATTAGTTGAGTGCATATGTTAACTAAATTAATTAATGGTAATTTTATTATTTGAAGGTTTAATTTAATGAAATAATTAAATTAAATGAATTGTTTAATATTTGAGAAAATAATTAAATTAAATAAATGATGTTCTAGTTTAATTTAATAATTTATTAAGCATAAGTATAATTATAATGGAAATTATAATTGTAATTGTAAGTTATTAAAATTAATTGAATATGTGTGTGACAAATGGAAATTAATTAAATTAAAAGTGTGACACATGGAACTATATAATATAAAAGGTTATCAAAATAAATTAAAAGGTGAGGGTTTTAGTGTGTAACCAAACAAGGCCTTGTAGCCTTTGACTTAATCTAACTGACGTAGCCTATTAGGTTTTCTTACCTGACATACGTGGGAGTGAGGCCTAGACCTATATCAGTTTATATCTTACGCATATTATTTTCCTAAGGCTAACAAAGAAAAACTAAAGTGTTAGAGAAAATTGAGAGAAGATAGAATTCATTCTCTGTGCTTGTCAAGAAGAAGGAGAAGGATTGCTAGACCATATTATCATCATCTTGCAAGCAAAAGGGTTAAGGTATAATCTATCCTAAATTCCAAATTTTTGCTTTGTAATATCTATTATATATGAATTAGAATTTTTCTGTAATAGGGTTGAGATGTTGATTATATAATTGTCATTCATAAGTGATGTTGAAGTAATCAAATTCGTGAAATTGGGTTTGAAGAGGAAAATTAAGATAACAATGTTATGTATATGTAAAATGGCTTAATTGTGTCCAAAATTTAATGTTCAATGCTTGATAGAATCTGTAAATTAATTGTAGATTGTGTTAGTGTATCAAGAAACGAAAACAATGTAGTTGGAATGGTGTAATTTGGTTAAGAAATAAAGGTTTGGCTATTGAATTCGCTAAAAGTATTGAAATATGAAAAAAAATGGGCAAAAACATGATTTTAATCCTTTAAATTTGGTTATGTAAGTTGTTTTAGGTGTTAGAATGCTTGATTGTATATGGTATATGGCTTTAGTTAAGTTTGTAGTGTGTGGGTTTGTTGTTACCGTGAAATTGGAATTGTTGGTCTAGAACAGAGTCTTAATTTTTGTTCTGCAAAACTGATTCTCGTGCAGAGCGCAGGCGCGCTGCTGTGCGGGCAAGCCGGATTCAAAGTTAACCATGGCGCGGCCGCGCCAGTGGTAAGTCAGACCCAGTGATTAACTGTTAACAGCATAGCTTGGAGAATGCTAACTTAACATATTTTGATGATTGTAAAAGGACCTAAAACATGTTATAAAACGTAATAACATATAGTAATCACAAATGTTGAAACTAAAGATTATGAATTAGTAAGTTGTGAAAGTTCGTAACGTGATGTCATGAGAATTTGTGTTGATATGCAATCACCATGTCGGGTACTATTACATAATTAGGAGTGCAGATTTATGGTACATGAATGATTAAAATAATCATGTCATAAGCTAAAGACTATAAACTTGACTAAAATGAGAAGTGAACCCACGAAGTTAATGTTAAAATAACTAATTTTTATTATGATTCTAATGGTATATGTAGGGTTTTTGGCGAATGTTTGTAGTAAGTGTGTAGCTTGCACACAAGCCAAGTTTCCTAACTTCATTCTCTTTATAATGAATACAAGTTTCATAACTATGTTTACCTTTAATTGTCAAGCAAGCTTTCTAACCCTAATTTATCAATATGCAAGTTCCTAAATCTTATATTAAAGTTGAGCAAGCTTATTGATTTCATCTTGTTTATGATGATACAAGCTCTTGTATTCTAATTCTTTACATTGAACGAGTTTCACAATCCTAACTATCGTTCTTGCTATTCAAAGCATATACTATTTAACTTCTTGTCATTATTCGATCTTTGACTTAAGTATCATTGTTTAATTCTATATTATTGTGTTGAACCTTCGAATAACAAGCAAGCTCTTATTGATTGAACAAATCTATAATTGAATATTGTTCTAAAATTCTAGCACCACTGATAAGTTAGTTCCAAACTACACTTTCTTTAGTGCAGAAATTCTAAAGTCAAACTGAGATGAACAACCCTAGTATAGGGGATTTTGTACGCATTAGCGTTTAGATGTTTGTGCATAATACATGGTACGAAGGGCTGATCCCCCTAAGTATGAAAGTAAAAGTCTGTATAGTCTAATGACTGTTAAAGGTTGAAGTAAAAATACTTAATAACCGCAGGACATAATTCATGGTCTTAAAGACCATCAGATATAAACCTCAAACTTGTTTACTAGTTTTATCTCGAAGAACAAGTTCTTATTTAATCAGTATTCATTGCTTACTCTTATGTTAATGCTATTCTCACTCTTTATATTAGTGAGCAATTATTTGCTCACTCCTGCATTTAACACTGAAGCTAAAGTTGAGAAATTTGATGAGCCATCTTCTAGCAAAGGAAAGGGCAAGATGTCCAAGTGATGAAGAGTTATTTGAATTTACTTAACTTAAATTAGGTCATAAGACTTATGTTATTATGTGATGTATTCTGCATACTTATGTAATAATTAAAGGTTAGATTACCTGGGAATGTTTTAAGTTGATGTAACTGTAAGACCCCAACTTATTAATGAATAAAATCAAATTTTCTCTAAATATTATTGTGAATAATAAGGGGCTAATTTGATATAATACTTTGGTTATGGGTGAAATGTGCAAATTTTGCAAAATAAGCAAGTGGTTATAAAATATTCATTTTGTCGGGGAATATTCGTTTGGTCGTGGAATATTCTTGCTGTCGGGGAATATTCGTACGACGGCGCAGCCTTGTGTGGGCCCCATAACGGAAAGCGATTGGATGAAGAAAACGACAAGTATAAGTTGTTTATTAATAACGGCGTAGTTGTTACCGTTAACACTGTTGAAATACCCGGTGGTTAAAAATACAGTAATAACGCGTGGTTGCACAGTAGCACACGGATTGCACAGTATAGTTGAATTATTGATTCGTACGTAAGAAGGCACTACTCAATAATTGTTACAGTGATTACTGTTCAATATTTTATTTTATTGGTTCAATAATTGCTGCATTGATATTTTATATTATTGTTGTTTTAATAATTGTTACTGCACAGTATTTCCATTATCAGATCAATAATTCATATTATTTGAATAATATTATTAGATAACATTATTGACAATGTCTAGAAAGTTCTGTCTAAGGAGAGGTTTGGTCATCTAATTGCGCGCCAGTAAGGAGAAATCCTTATTGGAAAGCCCCCTCTTTCCTGGGAACGGCCTGGTTGTCATAAATGTGATTCTGTAATATTATTTGTGAATAATTAATTATTGATTCATATGATAAGGAAATATTTATTTTATGTGGATATAAATGAGGGATATATTTTTTTGGTTAAAAATGAAGGAGTTAATGTTGAGGTTTTTATCCATATTTTTGTCGGAATGGAGGTATTAAAAATCAGGGTTTTTGAGATATTTTGCGGGGGTTATAATTTTTAATCCGACCGTTGGATCGTGGTAATTTTTGGATATGTTATACATATATAAGTTGAGTATATGTCCACAAATTTTGAACCGTTAAAAATGAACGTATGATTTATTACGAATTTTACAAGATGACTGGTTCAGAAATTGTTGAATTTTCGGAGTTTATCATTTTGGTGGAAAATTCTAGAATTGGTGGGCCCCACTTGTGGTTGGTGAAGAAATGTGCTGAATTATATTTCAAATGTGGTGGGTGGGAATAGTAGCAGGTAAAGCCATCAGGTTGCAGGTCAAACCTACCAAAATTTTTCTATAAATAGAGGGCTAAGTTAGAATTGAAAATCACACCAGAAACAAGTTTTCTCTCTTTCTCTCTCTAGATTATTGAGTGTATTTTGTGAGTATTTAGATACTTTGAGAGTTTCTATTCATCAGAGCAAGTTTCTTTCAGCCTTATACCGGTATTCCGACCAGAAGTACTGATATTTTGAGGTAAGGGATATTATTTTCTTCTTAATGATATTATTTTCTTCAATATCATTATGCTGAAATATTGATATGAGTTTTTATCAAATTTGGAACTTTTTGTGTCGGGGGTTACTATTCACGTATACGGCACTATTCACGTATACGGCACTATTCACGAATACGGCACTATTCACCGAAAAATAAAATTTTCCTTTTTGTCCAAGATGTCTATTATGGTTACTATCTTTGATTGTATCCATGTTTTGATCTTTATTTTTGAATTCTGCTTCACAATTGATTATTATGAAGTATTATTGATCTTGGATAAACTGTTATACGAATCCCTACTATTTGTCCTTCTGTCTCATTGGATTCGTTCTCTTTAAGATATTTTTCATCATCCTCAGTCCTAAATGATGATATTACTGAATATCTTTGGCCTGTAGTGCAAAGATGTATAATTACTTGATGAATATCTTTGGCCTGTAGTGCAAAGATGAACAGGTGTTGAGATGAACATGACCGACTGATGATACAAATGAATATCTTTGGCCTGTAGTGCAAAGATGAATATTTGGTTAAAGATGATTATTAATTGATGTTACAGGGATAAAATATTGATGATGGACTTTTAAATCTTAGAAGATAGTAGAATTCTTTCTCTACTTGACTCTTCTAATGGTTTGCTGTTTCCGCTGCAGTTGTTGATCTAAAACTTGTTGTCGATTATATTTTATCAGATTTTTCCCTGTTGAAGACTAACGATAATTTGTTGTATATTATCTTAGTCATAATATTCTTTACTGGGCTAGTTGAGCTCACCCTTTTCCTTTTTGTTCCATTTTTCTTCTCAGGAGGTGAGAACATAGCAGGATCTAGTCGGGGTATGGAGTGATGGTTCTAGAAAGATGTATTAGCAGTCCTCACTATTTCTGTAAAATAGTGTTTGAATAATTGTAATGAGGATTTATTTGAGTGTGGATATTGTCTAGAAGACAATATTTGTATTTAAACTCACAGTATGTGTTGTCGTATTTTGCACGACAATTGTATTATTGAAGTTGTAGTTTGCTTTCTGTACCATGTATTTGGCGACTCAGAATGGGTGTTGTATACCTATTCTGGGGGCGTCACAGTTGGTATCAGAGCTTAGGGATATGATCCCTGGCTGAGATGTGAGACAAGAACTAGGAGGGGAGAGACGGGGAATTCCTTCGCTAGTATGACCTGACTAAGTTTATTTGGTGTTTATTTGGTCGGTCAGAGTATAGGGATAATATATGACATGACTATTAACCCTTGTTTTATGGCAGTATTTAAGAATGGCAGCTGAGAACGTTAATAATGGAGTAAATCAGACCGTGGAGACACCTTTGATCACTACCCAGGGGAACGTGCAACAGGAAGGCAATATTCCTCCTGTAAACAACGTTACCGAGCAAACGATGAATGATGGAATGTTTAGGAGCTTTTTGCAGTTCATGCAAAATCAGACGAGGGAGACTCGTGTGCAGAATACGGGTGGAAATGATAACAACGCGCGGTTTGTCACAGCTAAGCAGTTCAAAGAATTGGGACCACCAGAATTTAAGGGAAAGCCGGATCCGATCATGGCGGAAACGTGGGTCAAGCAAATTACCAAGATATTTGATGTCTTGGGATGCACGGAGGAACAGAAGGTTCCATTCGCCACATTTATGTTCCGCGGTGAGGCAGACTACTGGTGGGAGTCTGTGAAGCGTACCCAGCCTGACGCACTCAACATGTCCTGGGAAACATTTCAAAAACTGTTCAATGACAAGTACTTTCCTGAAAGTATTCGTCATATGAAGGAGGTTGAGTTTATTAGACTGGAACAAAACAACATGACGGTGTCCCAGTACGAGGCGAAGTTTGCAGAGTTATCCAGGTTTGCACCTCATTTGGTCGAAAATGAGGAACGAATGACGCGGATGTTTCTGAGAGGTTTAAAACCTGAGATTCGTCAATACCTTATCTCTCATAAATTTTTTCTGTATTCAGACGTTGTCAACAGGGCCCAATTATTAGAGAGAGATAATGAGTATACTCAACCGAGGGACCACAACCAGGGTCATACCGGTGACAGCAATCATCAGAGCGATGATAACCAACGAGGAGGGAAAAATACGAACAAAGGCGGTAACCACTCGGTGGTCATCGTGGCCATGATAATAGGAGAGGTGAGTCAAGTGGAAATTTCAGAAAGAGGAGATTCAACAATGACGGGAAGACATCAGCAGCAGCACCAGCACCAACAACAAATTTTAGGGGAGGAGAACGACCACCAGTTAGATGTTACAAATGCGGGAAAGAGGGACATATCAGCCCAAACTGTCCACAACAATCCAAGGTGTGTTACAACTGTGGGAAGGAAGGCCACATCGCTCGAGATTGTACTATAGCGAAACCAAGTTCAGCGGGAGTGGTGATTCCAAGGGCTGTCCCGGATAAGGCGAAATCAGCGGTTCCTGGAAGAGCGTTTGTCGTAACTGGCCAAAACGTGAGAAACCCGAACGAGGTGATCACGGGTAAGCTAATCTTGAATTCTTGCGAAGTTTATACTTTACTAGATACCGGTTCTACCCATTCTTTTATCTCTCCTGCTTGTGCTCAACGTTTAAACTTGACTCCGGAGAAATTGGACTTTAACTTATCTGTTGAAACTCCGTTGGGTGAAACCTTCGTTACATCTACAGTTTATAAATCTTGCATGATCCAAGTTGGCACTATCACATTACCTGTTGATCTTATCTCTTTAAAGATACTTGCTTTTGATGTGATTTTAGGAATTGATTGGTTAACCACTCATCATGCTAAAATTGATTGTTTTCGTAAGGTTGTTAGTTTTCATATTCCTAACCAACCTGTCATACGAATTCAAACTACTAAACCACTAAAATCAGTCACTGTCATATCAAGCCACAAAGCTATTCGTTTATTGAAAAACGGATGTCAAGCTTTCTTAGCCCATGTTATGGATTTGAACAAAGACAAGTCAGATTTGAATAATATTTCTATTGTTAGAGAATTTTCCGATGTATTTCCTGAAGAACTTCCCGGTCTACCCCCGGAACGAGAAATTGAATTCTTTATTGACCTTGAACCCGGTACAAAGCCCATTTCTAAAACCCCATATCGAATGGCTCCTATTGAACTTCAGGAGTTAAAAGTCCAACTACAGGAGTTGTTGGACATCGGTTTTATTCGTCCTAGTACGTCTCCTTGGGGTGCTCCTGTTTTATTCGTAAAGAAGAAAGACGGGAGTATGCGACTTTGTATTGACTATCGAGAATTGAACCATGTCACCATCAAGAATAGGTATCCGCTACCTCGCATTGATGACCTGTTTGACCAGTTGCAAGGAGCACAATTCTTTTCAAAGATCGATCTTCGTTCTGGATATCATCAGCTGAAGATTAAAACTGAGGATATTCCAAAGACTGCCTTCAGAACTCGGTACGGGCATTATGAATTCTTAGTAATGTCTTTTGGATTGACTAATGCTCCTGCTGCCTTCATGGATATGATGAACCGTGTATTCAAAGAATATTTGGATCAGTTCGTTGTTGTCTTTATTGATGACATCCTCATCTATTCCAAAAGCCGTGAAGATCATGAGCGCCATTTGAAGCTGGTACTGCAAAGGCTTCGTGAAAACAAGCTATATGCCAAACTGAAGAAATGCGAGTTCTGGCTTGAGGAAGTAGCATTCCTTGGGCACGTGGTGTCAAAACATGGAGTATCTGTCGACCCGGCGAAGATTGAAGCCATACAAAGTTGGGAGCAACCGAAGTCGGTAACCGAAGTACGTAGCTTTCTGGGCTTAGCTGGTTATTATCGGAGATTTGTGGAAGGATTTTCTCGAATCGCTACTCCGTTAACTCAGCTGACTCGGAAAGATACAAAATTCGTATGGAGTGAGGAATGCGAGAAGAGTTTCCAAGAACTCAAGAGGAGACTCATTTCGGCACCTGTTCTGACAATACCATCTGGTTCGGATGGATTTGTTATCTACAGCGATGCTTCAGGCAAAGGGTTAGGATGTGTTCTCATGCAACATGGGAAAGTCATAGCCTATGCCTCACGACAACTCAAAGAATATGAGAGGAATTATCCTACTCATGATTTGGAGTTGGCAGCAGTCGTTTTTGCGTTGAAGATCTGGAGACACTACCTGTATGGGGAGAAAGTGGAGATCTATACAGATCATAAAAGCCTCAAATATTTCTTCACCCAAAAGGAACTCAACATGCGGCAACGACGTTGGCTTGAGATTACGATCATACCATCCAATACCATCCTGGAAAAGCAAACGTAGTAGCTGACGCATTGAGTAGAAGATCATATGCGGGTACGAGTGCAATGTTTTTAACACAAAGGCCCATTTTGTATGACTTGCAAAGGATGGAGATAGAGATGAAGGCTCCAAGTACCCACACGATGATATCAAATATACGAGTAGAACCGACTTTAATCGATAAAGTTAAAGCTGCTCAAGCTACGGATATAGAGCTGATGCGTATGAAGAAGAAAGTGCAAGAAGGTGCTATTCCAGAAGCAAGAATCGATGAAGAAGGAATACTTCGAGTCAACTCCAGACTTTGTGTTCCTAACGATTTTGACTTGAAGCATAGAATAATGATGGAGGCACACAACACACCGTTTGCAATCCATCCTGGGAGTACCAAAATGTATCACGATCTTCGACATACATTTTGGTGGAGCAATATGAAAAGAGAGATCGCGGAGTTTATCTCGAGATGTTTAACTTGTCAACGTGTAAAAGCGGAGCATCAAGTACCAAAGGGTCCATTGCAACCACTTGAGATTCCGAAATGGAAGTGGGAACACATTACTATGGATTTTGTTACAGGTCTTCCCAAGGTTTCTCAAGGCATAGATGCGATTTGGGTTATTGTTGATAGATTAACCAAGTCCGCTCATTTCTTGCCGATACGTGAGACTTATTCCCTTGAACGTCTTGCTAGTATGTACGTGAACGAGATTGTGAGATTGCATGGCATGCCAGTATCCATAGTTTCGGATCGTGACCCAAGATTCACTTCACGATTTTGGGTTAGCTTGCAGAAAGCTATGGGCACGGATTTACGATTCAGTTCAGCATACCATCCTCAAACGGACGGACAATCAGAGAGGACTATTCAAACTCTTGAAGATCTATTAAGACTTTGTGTCTTAGATCTCAAAGGGAGTTGGGATAAGTACCTACCATTGGTGGAATTCTCCTACAACAACAGTTATCAGGCGAGCATAGGTATGGCTCCATTTGAGGCGTTGTATGGAAGAAAATGTCGTTCTCCAGTATGCTGGGACGAGGTGGGTGAAGCAACATTGTTGGGACCAGAATTGGTACGCATTACTACAGAGAAGATCCAAACGATTCGACAACGTATACAAACGGCACAGGATCGACAAAAGAGTTATGCGGATCTTCATCGGAAGGACGTGGAATTTAATATTGGGGATCATGTATTGTTACGTGTTGCACCATGGAAGGGAGTTACAAGATTTGGGAAGAGAGGAAAGCTCAATCCAAGATTTGTTGGTCCATTTGAGATTCTTGAGCGAATAGGAAATGTGGCATATAGACTCGCATTACCTCCAAGCATGTCTCGTGTTCATAATGTTTTTCACATATCTATGCTTCGTAAATATGTTAAAGACCCGAACCACATTATTGAGTTAGAACCAGACGAGATAGCTGAAGATTTAACGTACGAGGAGGTACCTGTTAAGATCTTGGATAGGAAAGAGCATGTCCTACGCACGAAGGTTATACCACAAGTTAAGGTTTTGTGGAGAAACCATGCTATTGAAGAAATGACCTGGGAGTTGGAATCAGAAATGAAAGCGAGGTATCCTCACCTTTTTGAAACATCAGGTACGTACGTCAATTTCGAGGACGAAATTTCATAAGGAGGGGAGGTTGTAAGACCCCAACTTATTAATGAATAAAATCAAATTTTCTCTAAATATTATTGTGAATAATAAGGGGTTAATTTGATATAATACTTTGGTTATGGGTGAAATGTGCAAATTTTGCAAAATAAGCAAGTGGTTATAAAATATTCATTTTGTCGGGGAATATTCGTTTGGTCGTGGAATATTCTTGCTGTCGGGGAATATTCGTACGACGGCGCAGCCTTGTGTGGGCCCCATAACGGAAAGCGATTGGATGAAGAAAACGACAAGTATAAGTTGTTTATAAATAACGGCGTAGTTGTTACCGTTAATACTGTTGAAATACCCGGTGGTTAAAATACAGTAATAACGCGTGGTTGCACAGTAGCACACGGATTGCACAGTAGTTGAATTATTGATTCGTACGTAAGAAGGCACTACTCAATAATTGTTACAGTGTTATTGTTCAATATTTTATTTTATTGATTCAATAATTGCTGCATTGATATTTTATATTATTGTTGTTTCAATAATTGTTGCTGCACAGTATTTCCATTATCAGATCAATAATTCATATTATTTGAATAATATTATTAGATAACATTATTGGCAATGTCTAGAAAGTTCTGTCTAAGGAGAGGTTTGGTCATCTAATTGCGCGCCAGTAAGGAGAAATCCTTATTGGAAAGCCCCCTCTTTCCTGGGAACGGCCTGGTTGTCATAAATGTGATTCTGTAATATTATTTGTGAATAATTAATTATTGATTCATATGATAAGGAAATATTTATTTTATGTGGATATAAATGAGGGATATATTTTTGTGGTTAAAAATGAAGGAGTTAATGTTGAGGTTTTTGTCAGTATTTTTGTCGGAATGGAGGTATTAAAAATCAGGGTTTTTGAGATAGTTTGCGGGGGTTATAATTTTTAATCCGACCGTTGGATCGTGGTAATTTTTGGATATGTTATACATATATAAGTTGAGTATATGTCCACAAATTTTGAACCGTTAAAAATGAACGTATGATTTATTACGAATTTTACAAGATGACTGGTTCAGAAATTGTTGAATTTTCGGAGTTTATCATTTTGGTGGAAAATTCTAGAATTGGTGGGCCCCACTTGTGGTTGGTGAAGAAATGTGCTGAATTATATTTCAAATGTGGTGGGTGGGAATAGTAGCAGGTAAAGCCATCAGGTTGCAGGTCAAACCTACCAAAATTTTCTATAAATAGAGGGCTAAGTTAGAATTGAAAATCACACCAGAAACAAGTTTTCTCTCTTTCTCTCTCTAGATTATTGAGTGTATTTTGTGAGTATTTAGATACTTTGAGAGTTTCTATTCATCAGAGCAAGTTTCTTTCAGCCTTATACCGGTATTCCGACCAGAAGTACTGATATTTTGAGGTAAGGGATATTATTTTCTTCTTAATGATATTATTTTCTTCAATATCATTATGCTGAAATATTGATATGAGTTTTTATCAAATTTGGAACTTTTTGTGTCGGGGGTTACTATTCACGTATACGGCACTATTCACGTATACGGCACTATTCACGAATACGGCACTATTCACCGAAAAATAAAATTTTCCTTTTTGTCCAAGATGTCTATTATGGTTACTATCTTTGATTGTATCCATGTTTTGATCTTTATTTTTGAATTCTGCTTCACAATTGATTATTATGAAGTATTATTGATCTTGGATAAACTGTTATACGAATCCCTACTATTTGTCCTTCTGTCTCATTGGATTCGTTCTCTTTAAGATATTTTTCATCATCCTCAGTCCTAAATGATGATATTACTGAATATCTTTGGCCTGTAGTGCAAAGATGTATAATTACTTGATGAATATCTTTGGCCTGTAGTGCAAAGATGAACAGGTGTTGAGATGAACATGACCGACTGATGATACAAATGAATATCTTTGGCCTGTAGTGCAAAGATGAATATTTGGTTAAAGATGATTATTAATTGATGTTACAGGGATAAAATATTGATGATGGACTTTTAAATCTTAGAAGATAGTAGAATTCTTTCTCTACTTGACTCTTCTAATGGTTTGCTGTTTCCGCTGCAGTTGTTGATCTAAAACTTGTTGTCGATTATATTTTATCAGATTTTTCCCTGTTGAAGACTAACGATAATTTGTTGTATATTATCTTAGTCATAATATTCTTTACTGGGCTAGTTGAGCTCACCCTTTTCCTTTTTGTTCCATTTTTCTTCTCAGGAGGTGAGAACATAGCAGGATCTAGTCGGGGTATGGAGTGATGGTTCTAGAAAGATGTATTAGCAGTCCTCACTATTTCTGTAAAATAGTGTTTGAATAATTGTAATGAGGATTTATTTGAGTGTGGATATTGTCTAGAAGACAATATTTGTATTTAAACTCACAGTATGTGTTGTCGTATTTTGCACGACAATTGTATTATTGATGTTGTAGTTTGCTTTCTGTACCATGTATTTGGCGACTCAGAATGGGTGTTGTATACCTATTCTGGGGGCGTCACAGTAACCCTTTAATGAGGAAGATATTTATTTAAGTTATTTAACTTATGTCTTTATCCTTGTTTATGGGTAGTTAGATGTAAATATTTTGGAAATTGAGCAAACCAAATCCTGTGGGAATGAAGTACCCGAATTTGGAGGTGTCACAGGTTGGTATCAAAGCCTTAAGTTATGAACCTTAGGTGGGGGGAAAACCTTAGGAAGTAACCTTTAAGGAGATAGAAAACATAGTGGTGATAAAGTCTTATCGAGTTCTAAGGAATGAATCGAGAAAATTTATTAAAGACAAGCAATAAAAGACTTTATGTGCTATGTGTTAATAACTTATGTGCTCGCGAGTATCGAAGAGTGTTACATAATAAATAAAACTTAAAAGTATTTTGTTGTCAGGATGTTTAACGTTGAAGGATCCAGTCAAGCTAGGGAAGTGATACCTCAGATACCTAGAGATGAGGAACCCCGAGATGTAAATGTGGTTCGAGAACAGTTGATTCAGAGGGAGCCTTCTCTGATGGTCGTTGAGGATGAACAGGAGGATGAGTCTGTGTCTAATCCTGAGGAGGAGAACTCTGAGAAGATAGAGGTGGAGGATGAGGAAGAGGATCCTGTGGAGTTTCCACCAAACTCCATATCAGCTGAGATGTATGATGCACTGTATGACCGAAACATAGAATTACAGGATAAAGTTGAGGAGCTGAAGGAGTTAGATGAGATGCGTCAGGCTACTATAGAGCAGAAGGATGCGGAGATCCAAGAACTCGACTCACGTCTTGGAAACACGGAGTGGAACTAGTTCACACAGAGGGACATCAAGAGGAGCTGTTGGCTGAGAATTAGAAGATGAAGACTGAAGTGGAAAAGCTGAAAGATGACTTGAAGGAGGAGTCAGCTAAGCGTGCGAGAGCAGAGGACGCTTGGATGAGAGCTACTCAGCGTGAAGATCATGCTAAAGCTAAGGTTCAAACGAAGAAGGCTAAGATGAATGAAATGGATCAAGCCTTTCATTCTCCCACTAGTACAAAACCATAAAAAGACAATACTTAAAAGATAACATTTTTATAAAAAAAACGTTGTGACATTTTTATAAAAAACGTTGTGGTGTTTTTTTTACAACGTTTTTTAACAAAACATTGTACATACATATGAAAAAATGTTATGTATTTATAAGGGCAATTTTTGGTTTTAAATAGATAATGTTTTTTTTTAAAAAAATGTTATCTATATAAAAAACACGAAGCAAAAAATAAAAATGCAGAAGTTTTAGAGGAATTGAAGTCACGGACTCACGGCTTCTCTAACTACCAATGTTATTGATAACACTACACACTTTGTCAACTTCACCTTCTTATTATAATCTCTCTCCATAAACAAGAGTTCGCGCCTGACCTAGTTCATAAGGATACCATCTCCGACTAAGATCAACCAACCATATTCCGATAAGCCCTAACCCTAGAAAATAATGGCTCGACGAAGTCATACAACCAATGCGGGTTCGATTGCCTGTGTCGACCTGGGTGAACTGGGTACGGGCAAAGAAGGATGGCTCGTCGAAAACCCTAACCTCATATCCGCCATTGACACCCATTCTCTCGCCCTAGCCAACCGCTCCATTGTCCTCATTCTCGAATGGTCCAACAACGCTTCTGATGCATTAAGTTCTTAGGTCAGGATCTGACCTAATCTCTCCCCAATCGAGGTCGAATACATCTTTGCCATTGAATGGTTGGTGTTTGATGATGTTAGGGTTCTTGCCCTGGGTACCTCGTGTGAGTATTTGTTAATTTACTCTCTGAATGGCCAACTTACTCATAAACAGGTAAAATTCAATTCAAATTTTATATATGCAAGTGTATATGTATTTGTGCATGTATGTGGGATTAATCTGTGATCACTGTGTATTTTAATTAGCAAAATTATGTGTCTTTTTAAGGAGTTAATTGACTGCCGACAAAAGGTTTTTAATTGTTGACTGTGAATCAGGGTTTTTCTTCAATATGAAGTACTTTGAGGAAAAGGTTCATGATGGTGAATGGGATGAAGTTGAAAAATACCTTTCTGGATATACAAAAGTGGACGACAACAGATATTCCATGAAGATATTCTTTAAAATCTGGAAACAGAAGTATCTTGAAGCTCTTGATCGGTATATTAAAAATATATTTGTCTTGATATTTTGATAAATATTATCTTTGTTTATAAATGGTTTGATTTTTGTAAACATGTTTGGATTTGTACTTCAAATTATTAGGCAAGACAAAGCCAAAGCTGTTGAGATACTAGTGAATGATTTGAAAGTGTTCTCAACATTCAACGAAGATTTGCATAAAGAAATCACTTAGTTGCTAACGTTTGGCAATTTCAGGTAATATATTTTTTTCCTTGGCAAGTAATATTGTTGCAGTAGTAAAGTAAATTTGCAAGTTTTCCTTCTATCTTTTACTTGTTCAGAAAAGTGAAAAGCAATCCTTTCCCTAGATTATTTGGTTTTCCGTCGGCATGGCAATTAAGGTGAGAAAAGGTCTTGGATCTCGAATTTGTTGTTGCCTGGTCCTAAAGTTGTAAATTGTCATTTACTGGTCCTCTGGATGTAATTTAACCTTGACTGATCCTGAAGCTCAAAATTGTCATTATCTGACATTTTCAAAACTAAAACTCAGTCAACTTATCTTTAATACATTGCTTTAGTCTAGTTGAGGTAAGTTCTTGTCTTTAATTTGTTTATGGACTGTTGTGGTAAGGTCTTTAATTTATTAGTAGATACTGCATATTACGAAATTTCTAATTTCTTTTCAAGTCAATTGGTTCTCAGAGATAACAGGGAACTAATATGCTATAAAAATATTACAAATGGTGCAATTTAAGAAAATTTCCTTTTTGCTTTCAATGATATATTCAATAACCGAATGGACTTTTATTTCTTGATTTTTTTTATTTGCTGATGTGTTGCACAAGTTATATTAATTAAATGTAATTGAAGTTATGTTCTTGGTAATTCTTATCATTGTTTATTTTTGAGTCACGATTGGTCAGATTTGTTGAAGTAATCTATGTTATGTGCTGTCAAGGAAAATGAGAAACTATCGAAGTATGGTGACAAGAAAACAGCTCGTGGCATAATGCTTCTTGAGCTTAAGAAACTAATTGAAGCAAATCCTCTTTTCCATGAGAAGCTTGTTTTTCCTACCCTAAAGTCATCAAGATTGAGGACTCTAATTAACCAAAGGTATGGTTGTTGTTTGTTAGAGGAATATGCAAGATAGATTTATCTAGGTATTTCAAAGTTTCACCCTGTAAGTAGTTTTACTCTGCTCCTTAATATATTTCTTTTATACTCTTTCTTTATCTTATTGTTTCTCTTGCTGAAAATTGTGATTCAAGTTTTCTTTTCCTAAAACAGCTAACAATATCAACTAATTGTTGTAGAACTGTTTGTATCATTTTCTAATTTTATTTAAAAGACTTGCATTATTTTCATAAGAAATGAGTGGATATTTTTATTGATATATGTCCCACTCTTTTCCAGCTGTATTACTATAGTTGTTAATATCTCGGTAATTCTTGACAAGAGAAGCATTTCTAGACATATATACATATGGATATTAAATTCGTTGTGTATAAGTTTTGGAAATCGGTTGTCTGCTGATCTTTTTGCTTGATATCGCACATATATTACTGTTGATTTATTAACAATTGTGTTCATTACTCCCGTTGGACCTCTGAAGTACTATCTTATGGTCTATATACAGTTTAAACTGGCAAAACCAGCTATGGAAGAACCCAAGGCCAAATCCAGACATAAAGACCTTATTCACTGACCATACATGTGCACCTTCAAACAGTGCTCTTGTACCAATAACTGTTAATCTTCCAGCTGCTGCAGTTACAAAGCCTACTGCTTTTGCACCGCTTGGAGCTCATGGTGTATGATACCTTCAATCCCAGAAATTTTCTGTTTGTACTTCCTTTTCCTTTTCCATGTTATATGTATCAATGTACAACCGATAAAACTTTTGTTTTCATTGTCTTATGCAGCCCCTTCCGCCTGCTGCAGCAGCAACGACCAATGCTAATGTTTTAGCAGGTTGGATGGCAAACTTTGCCGCTTCTTTCATCTGTTCAAACAGATGTTGTTGCTACATCAACTTTACTTATTCTTCCGAATCATGGTCAGAGTTCTTACTTTTAATCGGATCTGGTATCATAGCTTTTGCAATTCCTTGAATGACAGATTTGTCCTAATCGACTTCATTTTTGTGATAAACTTTCAAACACTTTCTACATATGGAGAATAATTCGGTGTGAGCAGGGGCGGATTTTAAGTGTTCGAATCAAGGTCAGAGTTCTTACTTTTAATCAGATATGGTATCATAGCATTTGCAATTCCTTGAATGACTGATTTGTCCAAATCGACTTGATTTTTGTGATAAACTTTCAAACACTTTCTACATATGGAGAATAATTTGGTGTGAGCAGGGGCGAATTTTAAGTTGCAAATCCTACTTACTACAATTCACTATTTTCCTCTATTAGAGGGTCCTGAAAATTGCTATAATATGAACAGGCTGCCCAATGGATAGTATTCCGTGAGAATCTTTTTTGGGTTGGTGACAGAACCCAATTTTGACAATGAACCTTTGTTCAATGTCTCTGTCAAACGAAGCTTAATATATTCTTTGCTATCTAGTTGGAGCAACCATGACGACGAGTTAGCAATTGTTGAAGCTCTTCTTTTTCTAACAGATGGCACTGCTTCCCTTTGTTTTCATGGAGACCCAGCTATAGTTTCAATTGAAATTCTTCAAGGCGACGATACTGTTGTTATGGGTTTAAAGTTCCAAATTAATTTTCATTACAGCTATAGCACTGTTGTGGGTTTTACTTTATACTTTTAGGAATGTGGAATAAATGATCTGTCTTTTTCTTATTGCAAGTGTGAAATGAATATCTTCAAAGAATGTTTTTGGACTTTTGGAGGTTCAGGGACTGCTATTTTTAGGTTTTTTAAGCATCACCATGTATGATTCCGAGTAAGGCAGTCTCGTTTCCTTGAAATGTATAGCACAATTCACCTCATGAGAGTGCATGGTTGTAATCATGCATGCAGAACAAATGTGTTTGATCCATGTAATCTCTTTAATATGTTCTTTATTCTTTTTTTGTCTGCCATATTCTGCATGACACCTGATATCTCAACCAAAACTAAAGTGTCCTTAATGTTTAACTGAACTAATGCATGAGGAGATTTTGATAAATAAAGGAATCAAATAATCTTCTTATAGTTTTGGTGTTGCGTCTTTTTTTTACCTTATGTTCAGGTCGATTACCAAATTTAGAAATTAAATATTAATTCTATGTTGAGTTTGTAACAGAAATGGTCCATCTACAGATAGCTGACTTTCAGTTAATTTGTTTCCCATACTTGTGTTTTCTAAGATTTGAGTGCAATTAGTAATTTTCTTTTGGAAGGGCAGTGGTCTTGACTACCAAGGCTCAAGGGGTTTCTTACCGACCGACATGTCTTGACTGTGTCATCCTCATCTCCAAAGCATGTTATTTCTTCACTTGATTTAGCAGAATCCTTTTTCTAAAAAGGATTCTGCTAAATCAAGTTCAAAGCATATACATGTTTGTATTTAATGACAATTCATTAAATTGCCAACTTTTCTATTTTGTCCAGTATAATGTTCTTAATCTCTCATGTTCTTCTTTGTAGGCGCAAGCAGAATACAAGACATATTTTATGGATAGTTTAATTTTATGGATAGTTTGGTATATTTTGTGGATGTAGTCAAATTCACAATTCAATATTGTAGTAATTACATTGAAAAGTGAATTTGAGATGTATGGATAGTTTGGTATTATTGGGATGTAAACGTATTGTATGGTATTAATATTATGTAAGATCCCAACTTTCATGAATAAAGATTATTTTTCTCGAAATACATTTTTTAATATTAAGGTGTGAATTTGATATAATGTTATAGTTGTGGGTTATATTTATAAATTTTGCAAAGTATGCAAGTTGTTATATAATATTCGATTGGTCGGGAAATATTCGTTTTAATAGGGAATATTCGTACGACGGCACAATCATTGGCGGACCTCACAACGGAATTATTGTCGGAATGAGAAAACGACATAAATATATTTTTATAAAAATAACGGCGGAAGTTTTACCGTTAACTGTTGAAATACCCAGTGGTAAAAGTACAGTCATACGCGTGGTTGCATATTAGCACATGGTATTGATTATTGATGCTTACGTGAGAAGTCACTCAGTTTTGTTCAATTCTTGCTACAGTAATTGCTGCATAGTATCTCACGTTATTTGATTCAATTATTGTAGATATTTTATATATTATTAAACCAATAATTGAGACGATACAGTTATTCATATTATTATTTACAATATTGACGATGTCTAGAAAGTTCTGTCGATGAGAGGTTTGGTCACCTAATTGCGCGCCATTAGGGAAAAATCCTTATTGGAAAACCCCATCTTTCCTGAAAATGATCTAGTTGTTAAATATTGTGAATAATAATAAGGATAAATGCATGTTGTTAAAAATATTGAAGGGATTTTTATGAAGTATTTGTTGTATTTATGGACCTCCCATTTATTCATTTTTCAAAATAATCGGTAGAAAATTTTTTAATATAGTAAATGTGGGGGCCACATGTGGGGCCCACGTGTGGAAGAATGAATGAAATGAAATGGGAGGGAGGAAGGTTACGTGAACTGGAGGGTATTATATATATATTATAAATTTTGTTTTTTATATATATTTATATAAATATTATATGTTTATATATATATATATATATATATATATATATATATATATATATATATATAGGTGATTGTCTGGAAAATTTAAAAGAGAAGAGGAATTAAAGGCTTTTCCCTTGCCGTAAGGCAAAGGTTATATTTATATATTTTATCAGTTTTGTTTTATTTGATTATAAATAGAATATATTATATTATATATAAAGTTATTTGTTTTACTTGAATATTATATTCAAAAAAAATTAAAAACGTCTGAATATTTAATCCGTGAAATATTTTTTATTTCAACTGTGCAGTCCGTGATTCTAAAATTTAAATAGTATCCTTTCCATTCTCATTTAAATAGGATGCTTAGTTAAAATTAAAAATCACACCAAAATCATAGAATTCTTCTTCTATAATATTGTACATATTTCTTTAGAGTTTTAAGAAGCTTTGAACGTAGAAAATAGTGAAAGTTTTCTTCAAGAATATCCTCGTTATACCAGTTGGAATACTTTTCTTTTCGTGGTAAGAGATATTATTTTTGTTCAATATTCGCTTGAAATAATATTTTCTTCCATACTCTGTAGTATGAGAGTAATATTATTTTGTTTCCTATTTCGAATTCTATACTCGTTTTGTTAAAGTTTTAGCTTCTATACTCCATGAAATTAGTAGAATATCATTGATATTTGCGCTTCATCCAGTATCTTTTCATGAAAATATTGTTCTGAGCATTCTTGATAAGTTTTAACTTTTTCATACCGGAGTTGTGATAATCCAAGATTTTAGTAATTATAATTTAAAATATTTATTAAATGAAATAAATATTTTATTGATGTGGTTATTATTAGTAAATATATATGACTAGATAATATTATAAATTAAATTAATTTATAATTTAGAGAGTTGTAAAATAACATGAGATGCTATATTGTTATTTTAATTTAATAATTCAAGATGGTATGATAAGTTATTAAATAAAAATTATAATGAAATTATAATTTTGAGATAATTGTTTAAGTGGAAAATTTATTTAAAATATAGTATGTAATTAATTAATTTGATTAATGTGGATATGGAAATTCAAATAAATAATATGTGATGATAAATAATAAACTAAATTGTTTATTAAAATAAGTTAATGGAGTTTAATTTAGTTTTGCCAAACAAGGCTTAAAATATTAAGTCTTTAATTTTAAAGGGTTTTGCCAAATGGAGTCTTATGACTTTTGGGTTTTTTTTTTGGATTTTTAAATAATATAAATAAAATAAATAACATAAATTAATTTATAAATATAATATATTATAATATATACGTTTATTTTGTAACTGATACAACAATAAGTATGCGTATTATTATTAGTATTAGTTTTGTTTTTACGCATAACCTTAGTGTTAGGCCTTAGAAAAATTCTGAGAATTCAGAGAGAGCTGGACAGAGAACTTGAGAGATTGAGAGAGAAAATCTGAGCAACTTCAGTGTTTAACAAAGAGGATTTCCAAGCTATTTGAAGGTATTTTTAACACCTTGATATTATATATATATATATATATATATATATATATATATATATATATGGGTTTTTACGGCATAAAATCTCATGTCTTGTGAATTCAAGTTGTTGAATTGTTAATATGTATAACTGGTAATGACAGTGAATAATGATAGTGAATTCAAGTTGTTGAATTGTTGATATGTTGTTGAATTGTTGAATTTCGTTTAAAAGTAGAAAAAAATAATGACAGTGAATATTTTCTCATATGTCTTGTAAAAGTACTAATTTTAGTGGTCAATTCATATGTTAATCTGTAAATTGAGGCTTGATTATGTTGATTCATTAAGAAACAAAGAAAATGTAGTTTGAACGAAGTGATTTGGTGAAGAATTGAAATCACAGTGATGAATTTTGTAAAGGAACTCAAAAATAGAGTTTTCATATGAAAAACATGGAATTTGAGAAATTAAAATAGTTAAAAGTGTTGTTCTATTGTTCTATGTTGATGAATATGTTAGCAATCATGTTTATGATAGTTTTATATTTATTGTATATGTTAATTTCACTGTTTTGTGGGTGAAATTCGTGTTTGTTGGGCTAAAGTCGGCTACTGTTCATAGCCGACTCTGCCTCTATCTGTGCACCAGCGCAGCTGCGTCGGTACAGTTGCACCAGTTCCAAGTCTGTGTATGGCGCAGCTGCGCCATACACTGATCTAAGGCAGAGACTTCTGCTGCTGCAGATTTTGAGTAGCATTACCACTTGGTCTAAGGTTATGTTAATGTGTCACACATATAGTAAGAAGGTTAAAATAGAACCGTGTTATGTAATTGATAAATTCAAAGTTATGAGAATGATTAGTAAGTTACAAACGCGTTATGTGATAACTTAGTATACACAATGAATGTTAGACAAATGTTGTAAAGTCAACACTTGGAATTTCTGAAATGTAAATGGTAATGTAAGACTTGTCCCGAAATAACAAGTTTAACTAGAAATGAGTGTTATGTTGGAAAAAGGATGTTAGTACATTGTGTATTGATTAATAAGAAGGGTTATGAGATATAGAGTAAAGTTTACATTATAGCTACTATGCGTTACTATGTGACTAATAGTTACTGTGAATAATGATATAACTGTGTAGGAATATACGAAATGCAGATAAGAGATAAGAAGTTAAGTCGTAGTTCATAAACCACGAATCAGGCAAGTCTTTTAGTTCCTATTTGCTATGTGAACTTGGTGATTAACTGTTTTAAATCTTTATTGCAAATAACATGATATGTTATATTTATGTTGAAAGCATGAAACGTTAAAGTCAACTTATGACTACGTTGATTGAGTAAAGCATGCTGATTGAGTAAGGAACTCAATCTTTATACTTGTTATATGAACTGTAGCATGTATGTTATGATAGTCCAATGTTTAAGAGATATATTTTGAGTATGTTATTATATGCTACGTGTTGCATGAAAACTATTAGATTTTGCTTGGCTGTCGAGCCCAACCTTGTAAATAAGCATTTTTGCAAGTTAAGGATTGAAGATAACACTATGTGGTACTTGAATGAAGTGGATCAGAATTTATATACAAAGATGCATATTTTAGCTAAAGTTGTTATTTCCTTAAACCATGATTTAGACTTATGAGATGTATTAAATGTTTTATGATGTATAGTTTTATATTGAGTTGTAAAGCTAGAGTTAGAGTTATCTGATATGTAAAGGTTATCGGATTGAAATGTAAAATTTTTATATGATAACAGTGATAAAGTGAATCAAAAAATAAGATTGATTCAAAGACATATAGTTGATAAAGGTTTTGATTCAGGGAATTAAAGTAAGAAGACATAAAAGTTTAAATTATTCCGCATTTTATAAAGTTTAACATCGAATAATGATGTAAAATCATAAGTTAAATATATTGTTAACGACCGAAGTCGAGAATTAAATTGTATGAATTTTGGGATCGTTACAGTTGGTATCAAAGCTGTAGGTTATAAACCTTAGGTAGGAGTACCGTAGGCTATAACCTTAGAGAAGAGATGTGAAGATAATAAAAGAATAAGCTCCGATAGAGTTTGAACATAAGAAGTAATTTAAGAAACGTATAGAGAAGGGACTAAAACATGTGTGAGAGGATTCAAAGAAGAATCTCGCAGAGTTATGGGGTTACCCAACTCCAATAATAAGAATGTAAGGTGATAATAAATAGACAATGTCTATAAGAAGAGATTGGTAAGGAAGTTAAGAATAAAAAGTTATAGTTAAGTATAGTACAGTTAGTTGATGTATGGTATCTGGGCTAAACGATTCCTTAATAGAGCGGTGGTATATACGAACTAGCAACTCGGAACCTAGTTTGTTGGTTGTTTATGGGAAACCACTCAGCGTATCATATTAAAACTGGTAGAGACTCGATGTGTACCAAGTCAATAATTAAATTGTATGAATTTTGGGGTTGTTACAGTAAATGATGAAAAAGGGAAGAAAGGGGATCGTAAAACAAAACGATCACGAGTTAAGATAAGAATTTTAAGGGAGAGATGATTGTAGAGTTAGATCACGACGTGATCTATTTAAGTTATAAAAGAAAGAGGGTCTGTAATGTTTGAATAATTATAGCTTGATGCTATGAAGATGTTGTACTATGAAATAGTACGAGATAACTCATGATGGGTTATAGATAATGTGATACGAGGAATTCGTATCGAGCAAAGAGCAAGTTAAGAGTAAGATAGAGTTAGGTGGGATTTTAATTGAGGACCCCTATGATGGTTGAGTTATACAAATCTTTGTATGGGCGAGGGTTTTGTACTTGCACTCAGTTTATCACATTGATAATCATTGGAATGTTGGTGTCGCTCTATCAATGTATATGTGGTGAAAAGGTGATTCTTTTCTCATGTGTATGTTTTATAGTTAGAAACTATTAAGATTAGTCAGATAATATTAGGATTAGGTGTGGTTCTTAAAACTAATGCATATTGTATGTTCGTGACTCATAATAATATGGTATGTTTTGAACCCCTCGGCGAATGGACTCCTATGGTCTGACTAGGATAAATTCTTAAACTCATATTATTGTGGCAAGTTCCTGAACTTTCAAAGTATGGTAAGTTTGATGAACTGGGGTATAGATAAGTGTGAATGGAGTATTGAGGATGATAGGAATAAATAGACTGATTAAGCAATGGATCATTATAGAAAGTGGAGTTGATGGTGGAGACATAGGTTTTCTAAATCTACTAGTTATGCTAGACTTTCGAAATTTATTGACTTCGTGCTGATGTTTGTACTTCTATTTTCTTAAAAAACATTAAATCAAATGATGGAACTAATTAGTTTTAAAAATAATACCGTTATTCGTATGTCTATGCTAATTACTTCGGCTAGAAAAAAATGATTTGAAATATATCAAAATGTATTTTTATATTATCAATGTATCATGGAACCTGGTGCAGAGATGATAAAATGATGGAGTCATCAATGCAGTATTACTTAGTGTTGGATGTGATCTAATGATCGTCAACCCACTATGGTATGATGTAGTATGATTAAATCACCAAATGACGGAATCCTCAAACGGGCTGTAAATACAGTGCGGTATCATGACGTCATAAAAAGATTTTTGAGGTTTCTTTAAGATATGAGAATATATATATATATATATATATATATATATATATATATATATATATATATATATATATATATGTGTGTGTGTGTGTGTGTGTGTGTGTGTGTGTATGTATATTTCGATTGATGTTCGAATTGTTGTAGAAGTCTATGCTATTTGATTCAGCTAGACGATTATTGAAAAATGTTCATGAAATTCAAGCGTTTCATGAGAAGTTATGCCAAACCAAATTGTTTTGGTGTGGATTCAAATGCTAAGAAGCTGGGGTGAACAACCCTGTAAAAAGGAGACATGTTATCGGAGACAATGGTTTCGAAAGTAACGCATATAGTCATTATAATGTTAAGATATAATACGTTGTGCACGACGTAGTGGTACGATAGGCTGATCACCTAGAGTACTTATAGAGGGTGTTTTCAGTCTTTGTGATTGATAAACATTCTTTAAAAGGGTTTAAAGTGTGAAGAACCGGGGGTCAAGCACTATTAAACCTAGAGATGAGTTCATGGTCTTATGACCCCTCAGCATGATTTGGAATCTTTTAAATTCCGGAGTTATTCATACTGCTTCCCAATAATAAATAAATATATTAAATAAGTGAGAAAAAAAAATTTGAAATGAGAAGGAGATGAGTTATCAAAGAATAATGTAAAACTTTTAATAGAAAAATTTAATAATTGTATAAGGATCTTTGTGGGAAGAAGTGGTTATAGAACCTAATGAATGAATAAAGTATTAACGTAAAATCTATTTTGATAGATTGAATGAATGAGGATTAATAAATAAAATTTTGAGGACGAAATTCTTAGAAGAATGGGTGAATGTAATATCCCGAGTGTTTGTGATATCGATCCTTAGAAAAAGAAATTAATGGGTTAAAGAATATACAATACTCAAAATAAAATTGAGTCTAAGTAAAAGGTTATGAAATAAAAATCACTAGAATTTTTATCAAGAATGGTGGGGGTAGGAAATATAAAACCTATATTAAGGTAAAGTGTTGAAGTTATTCAACGAAGAGATTTGATGAAAACCTTAGTAAGGTAGGGTTTCGGTGATTCCGAGGACGGAATCCTTATAAGGAGGGAAGGATGTGACAACCCGAATTTTTAGAAGTTATTAAAATAGGAATTTAATAATTAAAATTCTTATTATGAGATGTTTTGAATTTGAGTATGTAATGTATGTGTTGTATATTTTGAAATATGTGATTTTGTGTGAAGAGAAATATATATTCATATATTGGGAAAGTGAGGTTTAATAGTACCCCGAGTTATTTGTTTAATCTGTATTTTCGATTTTGGGGACAAAATCTTTGTAAGAAGGGAAGAATGTGACAATCCAAGATTTTAGTAATTATAATTTAAAATATTTATTAAATGAAATAAATATTTTATTGATGTGGTTATTATTAGTAAATATTTATGACTAGATAATATTATAAATTAAATTAATTTATAATTTAGATAGTTGTAAAATAACATGAGATGTTATATTATTATTTTAATTTAATAATTCAAGATGATATGATAAGTTATTAAATAAAAATTATAATGAAATTATAATTTTGTGATAATTGTTTAAGTGACAAATTTATTTAAAATATAGTATGTGATTAATTTATTTGATTAATGTGGATATGAAAATTCAAATAAATAATATGTGATGATAAATAATAAAGTAAATTGTTTATTAAAATAAGTTAATGGAGTTTAATTTAGTTTTGTCAAACAATGCTTAAAATATTAAGTCTTTAATTTTAAAGGGTTTTGCCAAATGGAGTCTTATGACTTTTGGGAATTTTTTTGGATTTTTAAATAATACAAATAAAATAAATAACATAAATTAATTAATAAATATAATATATTATAATATATACGTTTATTTTGTAACTGATTCAACAATAAGTATGCGTATTATTATTAGTATCAGTTTGGTTTTTACACATAACCTTAGTGCTAGGCCTTAGAAAAATTCTGAGAATTCAAAGAGAACTCGACAGAGAACTTGAGAGATTGAGAGAGAAAATCTGAGCAACTTCAGTGTTTAACAAAGAGGATTTCCAAGCTATTTGAAAGTATTTTTAACACCTTGATATTATATATATATATATATATATATATATACATATGCATATATGGGTTTTTACGACATAAAATCTCATGTCCTGTGAATTCAAGTTGTTAAATTGTTGATAAGTATAACTGGTAATTGTGAGTATATGTGTTTATGATGATTAGAGTTTGTGTTTAAGCAAGAATTATATGCTAATTTCGTTTAAAAGTAGAAAAAAATAATGACAGTGAATATTTTTTCATATGTCTTGTAAAAGTACCAAATTTAGTGGTCAATTCGTATGTTAATATGCAAATTGTGGATTGATTATGTTGATTCATTAAGTAACGAAGAAAACGTAGTTTGAACGAAGTTATTTGGTGAATAATTGAAATCACAGTGATGAATTTTGTAAAGGAACTCAAAAATGGAGTTTTCATATGAAAAACATGGAATTTGAGAAATTAAAATAGTTAAAAGTGTTGTTAAATTGTTCTATGTTGATGAATATGTTAGCAATCATGTTTATGATAGTTTTATATTCATTGTATATGTTAATTTCACAATTTTGTGGGTGAAATTCGTGTTTATTGGGCTAAAGTCGGCTATTGTTCATAGCCGACTCTGCCTCTATCTGTGCACCAGCGCAGCTGTGCTGGTGCCAAGGCTAAAAGCTGCTCGCCGGCGCAGCTGCGCCAGTTCCAAGTCTGTGTAAGGCGCTGCTGCGCCATACACTGATCTGAGGCAGAGACTTCTGCTGCTGCTGCATATTTTGAGTAGCATTACCACTTGGTCTAAGGTTATGTTAATGTGTCACACATGTAGTAAGAAGGTTAAAACAGAACCGTGTTGTGTAATTGATAAATTCAAAGTTATGAGAATGATTAGTAAGTTATAAACGCGTTATATGATAACTTAGTATACACAATGAATGTTAGACAAGTGTTATGAAGTCAACACTTGGAATTTCTGAAATGTAAATGGTAATGTAAGATTTGTACCGAAATAACAAGTTTAACTAGAAATGAGTGTTATGTTGGAAAAAGAATGCTAGTACATTGTGTGTTAATTAATAAGAAGGGTTATGAGATATAGAGTAAAGTTTACATTATAGCTACTATGCGTTACTATGTGACTAATAGTTAATGTGAATAATGATATAACTGTGTAGGAATACACGAAGTGCAGATAAGCGATAAGCAGTTAAGTCATAGTTCATAAACTACGAATCAGGCAAGTCTTTCAGTTCCTATTTTCTATGTGAACTTGGTGATTAACTGTTTTAAATCTTTATTGCAAATAACATGATGTGTTATATTTATGTTGAAAGCATGAAGCGTTAAAGTCAACTTATGACTACGTTGATTAAGTAAAGCATGTTGATTGAGTAAGGAACTCAATCTTTATACTTGTTATATGAATTGTAGCATGTATGTTATGATAATCCAATGTTTAAGAGATATATGTTGAGCATGTTATTATATGCTACGTGTTGCATGAAAACTGTTAGATTTTGCTGGGCTGTCGAGCTCAACCTTCCAAATAACCATTTTTACAGGTTAAGGATTGAAGATAACACTGTGTGCTACTTGAGTGAAGTGGATCAGAATTAATATACGAATATGTATATTTTAGCTAAAGTTGTTATTTCCTTAAACCATGATTAAGACTAATGAGATGTATTAAATATTTTATGATGTATAGTTTTATATTGAGTTGTAAAGCTAGATTTAGAGTTATCTGATATGTAAAGGTTATCGGATTGAAATGTAAAATTTTTATATGATAACAGTGATAAAGTGAATCATAAAATAAGATTGATTCAAAGACATGTAGTTGAAAAAGGTTTTGATTCAGGGAATTAAAGTAAGAAGACATAAAAGTTTAAATTATTCCGTATTTTATAAAGTTTAACATCGAATAATGATGTAAAATTAGAAGTTAAATGTATTGTTAACGACCGAAGTTGAGAATTAAATTGTATGAATTTTGGGATCGTTACAGGAGTACTATTCACGGGGCTCCCAAAGTTACTATTCACAGGATATTATTCACTAAGTTTCTATTCACCCGAGGTACTATTCGATCCAAATCATTTTTGATACAATATTATTCTTGAATTTTACTCCACAAATGTAAGACCCCAACTTTCATGAATAAAGATTATTTTTCTCGAAATACATTTTTTAAATATTAAGGTGTGAATTTGATATAATGTTATAGTTGTGGATTAGCTTACCCGTGATCACCTCGTTCGGGTTTCTCACGTTTTGACCGGTTACGACAAACGCTCTTCCAGGAACCGCCGATTTCGCCTTATCCGGGACAGCCCTTGGAATCACCACTCCCGCTGAACTTGGTTTCGCTATAGTACAATCTCGAGCGATGTGGCCTTCCTTCCCACAGTTGTAACACACCTTGGATTGTTGTGGACAGTTTGGGCTGATATGTCCCTCTTTCCCGCATTTGTAACATCTAACTGGTGGTCGTTCTCCTCCCCTAAAATTTGTTGTTGGTGCTGGTGCTGCTGCTGATGTCTTCCCGTCATTGTTGAATCTCCTCTTTCTGAAATTTCCACTTGACTCACCTCTCCTATTATCATGGCCACGATGACCACTCGAGTGGTTACCGCCTTTGTTCGTATTTTTCCCTCCTCGTTGGTTATCATCGCTCTGATGATTGCTGTCACCAGTATGACCCTGGTGATGGTCCCTCGGTTGAGTATACTCATTATCTCTCTCTAATAATTGGGCCCTGTTGACAACGTCTGAATACAGAGAAAATTTATGAGAGATAAGGTATTGACGAATCTCAGGTTTTAAACCTCTCAGAAACATCCGCGTCATACGTTCCTCATTTTCTACCAAATGAGGTGCAAACCTGGATAACTCTGCAAACTTCGCCTCGTACTGGGACACCGTCATGTTGTTTTGTTCCAGTCTGATAAACTCCACCTCCTTCATATGACGAATACTTTCAGGGAAGTACTTGTCATTAAACAATTTCTGAAACGTTTCCCAGGACATATTGAGTGCGTCAGGCTGGGTACGCTTCACAGACTCCCACCAGTAGTCTGCCTCACCGCGGAACATAAAGGTAGCGAATGGAACCTTCTGCTCCTCCGTGCATCCTAAGACATCGAATATCTTGGTAATTTGCTTGACCCATGTTTCCGCCATGATCGGATCCGGCTTTCCCTTAAATTCTGGTGGTCCCAATTCTTTGAACTGCTTAGCTGTGACAAACCGCGCGTTGTTATCATTTCCACCCGTATTCTGCACACGAGTCTCCCTCGTCTGATTTTGCATGAACTGTAAAAAGCTCCTAAACATTCCATCATTCATCGTTTGCTCGGTAACGTTGTTTACAGGAGGAATATTGCCTTCCTGTTGCACGTTCCTCTGGGTAGTGATCAAAGGTGTCTCCATGGTCTGATTTACTCCATTATTAACGTTCTCAGCTGCCATTCTTAAATACTGCCATAAAACAAGGGTTAATAGTCATGTCACATATTATCCCTATACTCTGACCGACCAAACAAACACCAAATAAACTTAGTCAGGTCATACTAGCGAAGGAATTCCCCGTCTCTCCCCTCCTAGTTCTTGTCTCACATCTCAGCCAGGGATCATATCCCTAAGCTTTGATACCAACTGTGACGCCCCCAGAATAGGTATACAACACCCATTCTGAGTCGCCAAATACATGGTACAGAAAGCAAACTACAACTTCAATAATACAATTGTCGTGCAAAATACGACAACACATACTGAGTTTAAAATACAAATATTGTCTTCTAGACAATATCCACACTCAAATAAATCCTCATTACAATTATTCAAACACTATTTTACAGAAATAGTGAGGACTGCTAATACATCTTTCTAGAACCATCACTCCATACCCCGACTAGATCCTGCTATGTTCTCACCTCCTGAGAAGAAAAATGGAACAAAAAGAAAAAGGGTGAGCTCAACTAGCCCAGTAAAGAATATTATGACTAAGATAATATACAACAAATTATCGTTAGTCTTCAACAGGGAAAAATCTGATAGAATATAATCGACAACAAGTTTTAGATCAACAACTGCAGCGGAAACAACAAACCATTAGAAGAGTCAAGTAGAGAAAGAATTCTACTATCTTCTAAGATTTAAAAGTCCATCATCAATATTTTATCCCTGTAACATCAATTAATAATCATCTTTAACCAAATATTCATCTTTGCACTACAGGCCAAAGATATTCATTTGTATCATCAGTCGGTCATGTTCATCTCAACACCTGTTCATCTTTGCACTACAGGCCAAAGATATTCATCAAGTAATTATACATCTTTGCACTACAGGCCAAAGATATTCAGTAATATCATCATTTAGGACTGAGGATGATGAAAAATATCTTAAAGAGAACGAATCCAATGAGACAGAAGGACAAATAGTAGGGATTCGTATAACAGTTTATCCAAGATCAATAATACTTCATAATAATCAATTGTGAAGCAGAATTCAAAAATAAAGATCAAAACATGGATACAATCAAAGATAGTAACCATAATAGACATCTTGGACAAAAAGGGAAAATTTTATTTTTCGGTGAATAGTGCCGTATTCGTGAATAGTGCCGTATACGTGAATAGTGCCGTATACGTGAATAGTAACCCCGACACAAAAAGTTTCAAATTTGATAAAAACTCATATCAATATTTCAGCATAATGATATTGAAGAAAATAATATCATTTAAGAAGAAAATAATATCCCTTACCTCAAAATATCAGTACTTCTGGTCGGAATACCGGTATAAGGCTGAAAGAAACTTGCTCTGATGAATAGAAACTCTCAAAGTATCTAAATACTCACAAAATACACTCAATAATCTAGAGAGAGAAAGAGAGAAAACTTGTTTCTGGTGTGATTTTCAATTCTAACTTAGCCCTCTATTTATAGGAAAATTTTGGTAGGTTTGACCTGCAACCTGATGGCTTTACCTGCTACTATTCCCACCCACCACATTTGAAATATAATTCAGCACATTTCTTCACCAACCACAAGTGGGGCCCACCAATTCTAGAATTTTCCACCAAAATGATAAACTCCGAAAATTCAACAATTTCTGAACCAGTCATCTTGTAAAATTCGTAATAAATCATACGTTCATTTTTAACGGTTCAAAATTTGTGGACATATACTCAACTTATATATGTATAACATATCCAAAAATTACCACGATCCAACGGTCGGATTAAAAATTATAACCCCCGCAAAATATCTCAAAAACCCTGATTTTTAATACCTCCATTCCGACAAAAATACTGATAAAAACCTCAACATTAACTCCTTCATTTTTAACCACAAAAATATATCCCTCATTTATATCCACATAAAATAAATATTTTCTTATCATATGAATCAATAATTAATTATTCACAAATAATATTACAGAATCACATTTATGACAACCAGGCCGTTCCCAGGAAAGAGGGGGCTTTCCAATAAGGATTTCTCCTTACTGGCGCGCAATTAGATGACCAAACCTCTCCTTAGACAGAACTTTCTAGACATTGCCAATAATGTTATCTAATAATATTATTCAAATAATATGAATTATTGATCTGATAATGGAAAATACTGTGCAGCAACAATTATTGAAACAACAATAATATAAAATATCAATGCAGCAATTATTGAATCAATAAAATAAAATATTGAACAATAACTCACTGTAACAATTATTGAGTAGTGCCTTCTTACGTAAGAATCAATAATTGGTGCAATCCGTGTGCTACTGTGCACTGTATTTTAACCACCGGGTATTTCAACAGTATTAACGGTAACAACTACGCCGTTATTAATAAACAACTTATACTTGTCGTTTTCTTCATCCAATCGCTTTCCGTTATGGGGCCCACACAAGGCTGCGCCGTCGTACGAATATTCCCCGACAGCAAGAATATTCCACGACCAAACGAATATTCCCCGACAAAATGAATATTTTATAACCACTTGCTTATTTTGCAAAATTTGCACATTTCACCCATAACCAAAGTATTATATCAAATTAACCCCTTATTATTCACAATAATATTTAGAGAAAATTTGATTTTATTCATTAATAAGTTGGGGTCTTACAACCTCCCCTCCTTATGAAATTTCGTCCTCGAAATTGACGTACGTACCTGATGTTTCAAAAAGGTGAGGATACCTCGCTTTCATTTCTGATTCCAACTCCCAGGTCATTTCTTCAATAGCATGGTTTCTCCACAAAACCTTAACTTGTGGTATAACCTTCGTGCGTAGGACATGCTCTTTCCTATCCAAGATCTTAACAGGTACCTCCTCGTACGTTAAATCTTCAGCTATCTCGTCTGGTTCTAACTCAATAATGTGGTTCGGGTCTTTAACATATTTACGAAGCATAGATATGTGAAAAACATTATGAACACGAGACATGCTTGGAGGTAATGCGAGTCTATATGCCACATTTCCTATTCGCTCAAGAATCTCAAATGGACCAACAAATCTTGGATTGAGCTTTCCTCTCTTCCCAAATCTTGTAACTCCCTTCCATGGTGCAACACGTAACAATACATGATCCCCAATATTAAATTCCACGTCCTTCCGATGAAGATCCGCATAACTCTTTTGTCGATCCTGTGCCGTTTGTATACGTTGTCGAATCGTTTGGATCTTCTCTGTAGTAATGCGTACCAATTCTGGTCCCAACAATGTTGCTTCACCCACCTCGTCCCAGCATACTGGAGAACGACATTTTCTTCCATACAACGCCTCAAATGGAGCCATACCTATGCTCGCCTGATAACTGTTGTTGTAGGAGAATTCCACCAATGGTAGGTACTTATCCCAACTCCCTTTGAGATCTAAGACACAAAGTCTTAATAGATCTTCAAGAGTTTGAATAGTCCTCTCTGATTGTCCGTCCGTTTGAGGATGGTATGCTGAACTGAATCGTAAATCCGTGCCCATAGCTTTCTGCAAGCTAACCCAAAATCGTGAAGTGAATCTTGGGTCACGATCCGAAACTATGGATACTGGCATGCCATGCAATCTCACAATCTCGTTCACGTACATACTAGCAAGACGTTCAAGGGAATAAGTCTCACGTATCGGCAAGAAATGAGCGGACTTGGTTAATCTATCAACAATAACCCAAATCGCATCTATGCCTTGAGAAACCTTGGGAAGACCCGTAACAAAATCCATAGTAATGTGTTCCCACTTCCATTTCGGGATCTCAAGTGGTTGCAATGGACCCTTTGGCACTTGATGCTCCGCCTTTACACGTTGACAAGTTAAACACCTCGAGATAAACTCCGCGATCTCTCTTTTCATATTGCTCCACCAAAATGTATGTCGAAGATCGTGATACATTTTGGTACTCCCAGGATGGATTGCAAACGGTGTGTTGTGTGCCTCCATCATTATTCTATGCTTCAAGTCAAAATCGTTAGGAACACAAAGTCTGGAGTTGACTCGAAGTATTCCTTCTTCATCGATTCTTGCTTCTGGAATAGCACCTTCTTGCACTTTCTTCTTCATACGCATCAGCTCTATATCCGTAGCTTGAGCAGCTTTAACTTTATCGATTAAAGTCGGTTCTACTCGTATATTTGATATCATCATGTGGGTACTTGGAGCCTTCATCTCTATCTCCATCCTTTGCAAGTCATACAAAATGGGCCTTTGTGTTAACAACATTGCACTCGTACCCGCATATGATCTTCTACTCAATGCGTCAGCTACTACGTTTGCTTTTCCAGGATGATATTGGATGGTATGATCGTAATCTTTCAACAGCTCGAGCCAACGTCGTTGCCGCATGTTGAGTTCCTTTTGGGTGAAGAAATATTTGAGGCTTTTATGATCTGTATAGATCTCCACTTTCTCCCCATACAGGTAGTGTCTCCAGATCTTCAACGCAAAAACGACTGCTGCCAACTCCAAATCATGAGTAGGATAATTCCTCTCATATTCTTTGAGTTGTCGTGAGGCATAGGCTATGACTTTCCCATGTTGCATGAGAACACATCCTAACCCTTTGCCTGAAGCATCGCTGTAGATAACAAATCCATCCGAACCAGATGGTATTGTCAAAACAGGTGCCGAAATGAGTCTCCTCTTGAGTTCTTGGAAACTCTTCTCGCATTCCTCACTCCATACGAATTTTGTATCTTTCCGAGTCAGCTGAGTTAACGGAGTAGCGATTCGAGAAAATCCTTCCACAAATCTCCGATAATAACCAGCTAAGCCCAGAAAGCTACGTACTTCGGTTACCGACTTCGGTTGCTCCCAACTTTGTATGGCTTCAATCTTCGCCGGGTCGACAGATACTCCATGTTTTGACACCACGTGCCCAAGGAATGCTACTTCCTCAAGCCAGAACTCGCATTTCTTCAGTTTGGCATATAGCTTGTTTTCACGAAGCCTTTGCAGTACCAGCTTCAAATGGCGCTCATGATCTTCACGGCTTTTGGAATAGATGAGGATGTCATCAATAAAGACAACAACGAACTGATCCAAATATTCTTTGAATACACGGTTCATCATATCCATGAAGGCAGCAGGAGCATTAGTCAATCCAAAAGACATTACTAAGAATTCATAATGCCCGTACCGAGTTCTGAAGGCAGTCTTTGGAATATCCTCAGTTTTAATCTTCAGCTGATGATATCCAGAACGAAGATCGATCTTTGAAAAGAATTGTGCTCCTTGCAACTGGTCAAACAGGTCATCAATGCGAGGTAGCGGATACCTATTCTTGATGGTGACATGGTTCAATTCTCGATAGTCAATACAAAGTCGCATACTCCCGTCTTTCTTCTTTACGAATAAAACAGGAGCACCCCAAGGAGACGTACTAGGACGAATAAAACCGATGTCCAACAACTCCTGTAGTTGGACTTTTAACTCCTGAAGTTCAATAGGAGCCATTCGATATGGGGTTTTAGAAATGGGCTTTGTACCGGGTTCAAGGTCAATAAAGAATTCAACTTCTCGTTCCGGGGTAGACCGGGAAGTTCTTCAGGAAATACATCGGAAAATTCTCTAACAATAGAAATATTATTCAAATCTGACTTGTCTTTGTTCAAATCCATAACATGGGCTAAGAAAGCTTGACATCCGTTTTTCAATAAACGAATAGCTTTGTGGCTTGATATGACAGTGACTGATTTTAGTGGTTTAGTAGTTTGAATTCGTATGACAGGTTGGTTAGGAATATGAAAACTAACAACCTTACGAAAACAATCAATTTTAGCATGATGAGTGGTTAACCAATCAATTCCTAAAATCACATCAAAAGCAAGTATCTTTAAAGAGATAAGATCAACAGGTAATGTGATAGTGCCAACTTGGATCATGCAAGATTTATAAACTGTAGATGTAACGAAGGTTTCACCCAACGGAGTTTCAACAGATAAGTTAAAGTCCAATTTCTCCGGAGTCAAGTTTAAACGTTGAGCACAAGCAGGAGAGATAAAAGAATGGGTAGAACCGGTATCTAGTAAAGTATAAACTTCGCAAGAATTCAAGATTAGCTTACCCGTGATCACCTCGTTCGGGTTTCTCACGTTTTGGCCAGTTACGACAAACGCTCTTCCAGGAACCGCTGATTTCGCCTTATCCGGGACAGCCCTTGGAATCACCACTCCCGCTGAACTTGGTTTCGCTATAGTACAATCTCGAGCGATGTGGCCTTCCTTCCACAGTTGTAACACACCTTGGATTGTTGTGGACAGTTTGGGCTGATATGTCCCTCTTTCCCGCATTTGTAACATCTAACTGGTGGTCGTTCTCCTCCCCTAAAATTTGTTGTTGGTGCTGGTGCTGCTGCTGATGTCTTCCCGTCATTGTTGAATCTCCTCTTTCTGAAATTTCCACTTGACTCACCTCTCCTATTATCATGGCCACGATGACCACCGAGTGGTTACCGCCTTTGTTCGTATTTTTCCCTCCTCGTTGGTTATCATCGCTCTGATGATTGCTGTCACCGGTATGACCCTGGTTGTGGTCCCTCGGTTGAGTATACTCATTATCTCTCTCTAATAATTGAGCCCTGTTGACAACGTCTGAATATAGAGAAAATTTATGAGAGATAAGGTATTGACGAATCTCAGGTTTTAAACCTCTCAGAAACATCCGCGTCATTCGTTCCTCATTTTCGACCAAATGAGGTGCAAACCTGGATAACTCTGCAAACTTCGCCTCGTACTGGGACACCGTCATGTTGTTTTGTTCCAGTCTAATAAACTCAACCTCCTTCATATGACGAATACTTTCAGGAAAGTACTTGTCATTGAACAGTTTTTGAAATGTTTCCCAGGACATGTTGAGTGCGTCAGGCTGGGTACGCTTCACAGACTCCCACCAGTAGTCTGCCTCACCGCGGAACATAAAGGTGGCGAATGGAACCTTCTGTTCCTCCGTGCATCCCAAGACATCGAATATCTTGGTAATTTGCTTGACCCACGTTTCCGCCATGATCGGATCCGGCTTTCCCTTAAATTCTGGTGGTCCCAATTCTTTGAACTGCTTAGCTGTGACAAACCGCGCGTTGTTATCATTTCCACCCGTATTCTGCACACGAGTCTCCCTCGTCTGATTTTGCATGAACTGCAAAAAGCTCCTAAACATTCCATCATTCATCGTTTGCTCGGTAACGTTGTTTACAGGAGGAATATTGCCTTCCTGTTGCACGTTCCCCTGGGTAGTGATCAAAGGTGTCTCCACGGTCTGATTTACTCCATTATTAACGTTCTCAGCTGCCATTCTTAAATACTGCCATAAAACAAGGGTTAATAGTCATGTCATATATTATCCCTATACTCTGACCGACCAAATAAACACCAAATAAACTTAGTCAGGTCATACTAGCGAAGGAATTCCCGTCTCTCCCCTCCTAGTTCTTGTCTCACATCTCAGCCAGGGATCATATCCCTAAGCTCTGATACCAACTGTGACGCCCCCAGAATAGGTATACAACACCCATTCTGAGTCGCCAAATACATGGTACAGAAAGCAAACTACAACTTCAATAATACAATTGTCGTGCAAAATACGACAACACATACTGAGTTTAAATACAAATATTGTCTTCTAGACAATATCCACACTCAAATAAATCCTCATTACAATTATTCAAACACTATTTTACAGAAATAGTGAGGACTGCTAATACATCTTTCTAGAACCATCACTCCATACCCCGACTAGATCCTGCTATGTTCTCACCTCCTGAGAAGAAAAATGGAACAAAAAGGAAAAGGGTGAGCTCAACTAGCCCAGTAAAGAATATTATGACTAAGATAATATACAACAAATTATCGTTAGTCTTCAACAGGGAAAAATCTGATAGAATATAATCGACAACAAGTTTTAGATCAACAACTGCAGCGGAAACAACAAACCATTAGAAGAGTCAAGTAGAGAAAGAATTCTACTATCTTCTAAGATTTAAAAGTCCATCATCAATATTTTATCCCTGTAACATCAATTAATAATCATCTTTAACCAAATATTCATCTTTGCACTACAGGCCAAAGATATTCATTTGTATCATCAGTCGGTCATGTTCATCTCAACACCTGTTCATCTTTGCACTACAGGCCAAAGATATTCATCAAGTAATTATACATCTTTGCACTACAGGCCAAAGATATTCAGTAATATCATCATTTAGGACTGAGGATGATGAAAAATATCTTAAAGAGAACGAATCCAATGAGACAGAAGGACAAATAGTAGGGATTCGTATAACAGTTTATCCAAGATCAATAATACTTCATAATAATCAATTGTGAAGCAGAATTCAAAAATAAAGATCAAAACATGGATACAATCAAAGATAGTAACCATAATAGACATCTTGGACAAAAAGGGAAAATTTTATTTTTCGGTGAATAGTGCCGTATTCGTGAATAGTGCCGTATACGTGAATAGTGCCGTATACGTGAATAGTAACCCCGACACAAAAAGTTCCAAATTTGATAAAAACTCATATCAATATTTCAGCATAATGATATTGAAGAAAATAATATCATTTAAGAAGAAAATAATATCCCTTACCTCAAAATATCAGTACTTCTGGTCGGAATACCGGTATAAGGCTGAAAGAAACTTGCTCTGATGAATAGAAACTCTCAAAGTATCTAAATACTCACAAAATACACTCAATAATCTAGAGAGAGAAAGAGAGAAAACTTGTTTCTGGTGTGATTTTCAATTCTAACTTAGCCCTCTATTTATAGGAAAATTTTGGTAGGTTTGACCTGCAACCTGATGGCTTTACCTGCTACTATTCCCACCCACCACATTTGAAATATAATTCAGCACATTTCTTCACCAACCACAAGTGGGGCCCACCAATTCTAGAATTTTCCACCAAAATGATAAACTCCGAAAATTCAACAATTTCTGAACCAGTCATCTTGTAAAATTCATAATAAATCATACGTTCATTTTTAACGGTTCAAAATTTGTGGACATATACTCAACTTATATATGTATAACATATCCAAAAATTACCACGATCCAACGGTCGGATTAAAAATTATAACCCCGCAAAATATCTCAAAAACCCTGATTTTTAATACCTCCATTCCGACAAAAATACTGACAAAAACCTCAACATTAACTCCTTCATTTTTAACCACAAAAATATATCCCTCATTTATATCCACATAAAATAAATATTTCTTATCATATGAATCAATAATTAATTATTCACAAATAATATTACAGAATCACATTTATGACAACCAGGCCGTTCCCAGGAAAGAGGGGGCTTTCCAATAAGGATTTCTCCTTACTGGCGCGCAATTAGATGACCAAACCTCTCCTTAGACAGAACTTTCTAGACATTGCCAATAATGTTATCTAATAATATTATTCAAATAATATGAATTATTGATCTGATAATGGGAAATACTGTGCAGCAACAATTATTGAAACAACAATAATATAAAATATCAATGCAGCAATTATTGAATCAATAAAATAAAATATTGAACAGTAATCACTGTAACAATTATTGAGTAGTGCCTTCTTACGTACGAATCAATAATTCAACTATACTGTGCAATCCGTGTGCTACTGTGCAACCACGCGTTATTACTGTATTTTTAACCACCGGGTATTTCAACAGTGTTAACGGTAACAACTACGCCGTTATTAATAAACAACTTATACTTGTCATTTTCTTCATCCAATCGCTTTCCGTTATGGGGCCCACACAAGGCTGCGCCGTCGTACGAATATTCCCCGACAGCAAGAATATTCCACGACCAAACGAATATTCCCCGACAAAATGAATATTTTATAACCACTTGCTTATTTTGTAAAATTTGCACATTTCACCCATAACCAAAGTATTATATCAAATTAACCCCTTATTATTCACAATAATATTTAGAGAAAATTTGATTTTATTCATTAATAAGTTGGGGTCTTACAACTGTTAAAATACCTGGTGGTAAAAGTACAGTAATACGCGTGGTTGCATAGTAGCACACGGTATTGATTATTGATGCTTACGTAAGAAGTCACTCAGTTTTGTTTAATTATTGTTACGATAATTGCTGCATAGTATCTCACGTTATTTGATTCAATTATTGTCGATATTTTATATATTATTAAATCAATAATTGAGACGATGCAGTTATTCATATTATTATTTACAATATTGATGATGTCTAGAAAGTTCTGTCGATGAGATGTTTGGTCACCTAATTGCGCGTCAATAGGGAGAAATCCTTATTGGAAAGCCCCATCTTTCCTGGGAATGATCTGGTTGTTAAATATTGCGAATAATAATAATGATGAATACATGTTGTTAAAAATATTGACGGGATTTTTATGAAGTATTTGTTGTATTTATGGACCTCCCATTTATTCATTTTTCAAAATAATCGGTAGAAATTTTTTTAGTATAATAAATTTGGGGGACACGTGTGGGGCCCACGTGTGGAAGAATGAATGAAATGAAATGTGTGGGACCCATTTTGAATCTTTCATTTGACAAAGCACAAGGACGGCTCAGATTCATTCTAACTTAATTCTTCCAACTTAATCTAAAGGCTCATATTTCTTCCCGCCCAAATAATAATAATAATAATAATAATAATAATAATTACACATTATTATTATTATTATTATTATTATTATTATTATTATTATTATTATTATTATTATTATTATTATAATAACAATAATTATAATTATTGTTATTATAATAATAATAATAATAATAATAATAATAATAATAATAATAATAATAATAATAATAATAATAATAATAATAATAATAACAACAACAACAATAATAATAATTATTGTTATGGTGTAGTGAATTATGATAATTGTTATTAATGATTGTAAGTTTTGTAGACAAGTTTAGATTATTCTGTATATCGAAAATTAATTATTGTGGTAGTGTGGTAAATTATGATAATTATTATGTCTGATTGTAAGTTATTTTAAGTTGCAAAGAGTCTTTATGTAATATATTAATTTTCAAAATTTAATCTAATTTTTCATTAATCAAGGCACGACTAATTACTATTATATATATATATATATATATATATATATATATATATATAATATATATATATATATATAGGTGATTGTCTGAAAAATTTAAAAGGGAAGAGGAATTGAAGGCTTTGCCTTTGTCGTAAGGCAAAGGTTATATTTATATATTTTATAAGTTTTATTTTATTTGATTATAAATAGAATATATTATATTATATATAAAGTGATTTGTTTTACTTGAATATTATATTCAACAATTTTTAAAAACGTTTGAATATTTCGTCCGTGAAATATTTTTTCTTTCAACTGTGCAGTCCGTGATTCTAAAATTCAAATAGTATCCTTTCCATTCTCCTATAAATAGGATGCTTAGTTAGAATTGAAAATCACACCAGAATCAGAGAATTCTTCTTCTATAAAATTGAGCTTATTTCTTTAGAGTTTTAAGAAGCTTTGAGCGTAGAAAACAGTGAAATTTTTTTTCAAGAATATCCTCGCTATACCAGTTAGAATACTCTTCTTTTCAAGGTAAAGAATATTATTTTTGTTCAATATTCGCTTGACATAATATTTTCTTCCATACTCTGTAGTTTGAAAGTAATATTATTTCGTTTCATATTTCGAATTCTATACTCGTTTTGTTAAAGTTTTAGCTTCTATACTCCATTAAATTAGTAGAATATCCTTGATATTTGCGCTTCATCCAGTATCTTTTCATAGAAATATTATTCTGAGCATTCTTGATAAGTTTTAACTTTTTCATGCCGGAGTACTATTCTCGGGGTTACTAATCTCGAAGTTACTATTCACGGGATACTATTCACTCGGTAACTATTCACCCGGGGTACTATTCATGACAAAAATAAATTTCTTTTCGGTCCAAATTATTTTTGATATAATATTATTCTTGAATTTTACTCCACAAAGCAGTATCATGTTGACAATTTGGACATTATTGAATTCTGGATAAATTAAGTTATAAATCTTTAAAATTTATCCTTTAATTTCTTTTAATTGAATTCTTATATCATTGTCATCATCCTCATGCTTATATTGTTATGAAAGTCATCTTTGGCCCGTAGTGCATAGATGGGCTTGGTATGATTATGACTAGGGATTATTCGGTATAATCATGGTCGCAATGTTACAAATGATGTGGTAAATGTCCTCATTGGCCCGTAGTGAATTGATGGATAGTTGTTGGCATGATCATTACCATTGATGAAAATACGAATATCCTTGGCCCGTGGGGTATGGATAATTTGTGGTCGTGATACTAATGAATATCCTTAGCCACAGTGCAAGGGTGATTCAATGATGTGGATTATTTATTAAGCTGAGTCTCAGCGATAAAATTGATGATAAATTCTTTTAAATTATAGAAGATAGTAGATTTTATGCTCTACTTGACTCTTCTAATGGATTGCTTGTTCCGCTGCAGTTAAACTTTATGTCTATTGTATTTTATCAATTTAACACTGTTGAAGGCTAACGATAATTTATACTGCATTATCTTAGTCATAATATTTCTTACTGGGCTAGTTGAGCTCACCCTTTGCTTTCATTGTTCTCTTCAGGAAATGAGAATATAGCTGGGACTAGTCGGAGAACGGAGTGACGATCCAGATTTGCATTAGTAGTCCTCACTATTCTGTAAAATAGTGTGATAATAAATGTATTAAGGATTTATTTTGAGTTTTAATACTGTCTAAAAGATAATATTGTATTAAAACTAACAGCTCATGTTATATATTTAAGTTTGTATTTGTATTATGTATCTTATATTTAGCGACTCAGAATGGGTGATGTATACCTATTTTGGGGGCGTCACAGTTGGTATCAAAGCTTAGGGATATGATCCCTGGCTGAGATGTGAGATTAGAACTAGGAGGGGCGAGGCGGGTAATTCCTTCGCTAGTATGACCTACCTAAATTTAATTATTATTTAATTGGTCGGTCAGAATTGGGATATTATGTGGTGTGTCAATTGACCATTATTTTGTGGCAGTATTTAAAAATGACATCTGAGAATGTTGAGAATAGCAATGGAGCACAGGAGACCATTGAGTCACCACAGATCAATTCCTAGGATAATGTGCAACAGGAAGACAATAATCCTCAGGTAAATAATATCACCGATCAAATGATGAACGATGGAATGTTTAGAGGCTTTATGAAATTCATGCAACATCAGGCGAGAGTGGCTCCTGTCCAAAATATAGGTGAAAACACTGGCAACTCTCGGACGGTCACCGCTAAACAGTTTAAGGAGCTGGGACCACTGGAGTTTATTAGAGAGCCAAAACCACTTAAGGCGGAGATGTGGATAAAGCAGATCACCAAGATATTTGATGTCTTGGGATGCTTCAAGGAGCAAAAGGTTACCTTTTCCACCTTTATGTTGCGAGGAGAGGCAGATTACTGGTGGGAATCGGTAAAGCGTACTCAACCTGCCGCACTGAAGATGTCTTGGGAGAAGTTCCAAGAACTATTCAACGACAAGTACTTTTCCGAAAGTATTCGTCACATGAAGGAAGTAGAGTTCATCACGCTGGAGCAGAACAATATGACCGTGTTGCGGTACGAAGCTAAGTTTGCCGAGTTGTCCCGGTTTACGTCCCACTTGGTTGATAATGAGGAGAGAATGACGCGGATGTTTGTAAGAGGTTTGAAACCCGAGATACGTCAATATCTTATGTCTCACAAACTGTGTTTGTATTCAGATGTTATAAATAGGGCTCAGTTATTGGAGCGCAATAATGAGACATCCCAACCAAGGAAGAGTAGCCGACAAAATGATAATACCAGTGGTAGCAGTTATCGAAGCGACGACAACAAACGTGGAGGGAATCAACATGCCAGAAATGGTAACCACTTCGGTGGTAATCATGGCCAAGAAAATAAAAGTGAACATTTCAAGAAGAGGAGATTCAACAACGATAGAAAGACGTCAGCACCAACACCTGTTGTTAAGGAAGGAGAACGACCACCTATCATATGCTTCAAATGCAGAGGGGAGGGTCACATCAGTCCAAACTGCGTGATGCAGTCCAAAGCGTGTTACAATTGTGGAAGAGAGGGTCACGTAGCCCGATTTTGTCGTACAGCGAAGACAAGTCCAGCTGAGACGGAGGCACCAAAGGCAGTCCCAAAAAAGTCAAAACTAGTAGTTCAAGGGAGAGCGTTTATCGTGATCTCTTAGAAAGCAAGGAACCCGAACGAGGTTATCACGGGTAAGCTTATCATAAACTCTACTGAAGTATATAACTTATTTGATACCGGTTCTATCCATTCTTTTATTTATCCTACTTGCGCTCAACGTTTAAATTTGACTCCAGAGAAATTAGACTTTGACTTATCTGTTGAAACTCCGTTGGGATAAACCTTCATTACATCCACTGTTTATAAGTCTTGTTTGGTTCAAAACGGTACCCTCACATTACCTATCGATCTTATTTCATTGAAAATACTTGCATTTGACGTAATTCTAGGGATTGATTGGTTAACTACTCATCATGCAAAAATTGATTATTTTCATAAAGTTATTAGCTTTCATAATCCTAAGCAACCTATTATGCGAATTTAAGCAACCAAACTATTAAAACCAATCACTATCATCTCAAGCCATAAAGCTATTCGTTTATTAAAAAATGGATATTAAGCTTTCTTAACTCATGTCACGGATTTAAACAAAAATACGTCAGTTTTGAATGATATTTCTATTGTTAATAAATTTCCTGACGTATTCCCTAAAGAACTTCATGGCCTACCCCAGAGCGTGAAATTAAATTTTGTATCGACCTTGAACTCGGTACAAAATCCATTTCTAAAGCCCCATATCGAATGGCTCCTTTTGAACTTCAAGAGTTAAAAATCCAACTGTAGGAATTATTAGACATCGATTTCTTTCGTCCTAGTACGTCTCCTTGGGGTGCTCCTGTTCTATTCGTGAAGAAAAAAGATGAGAGTATGCGACTTTGTATTGATTATCGGGAGTTGAATCACGTCACTATCAAAAATAGGTACCCGTTGCCACGCATTGATGACCTGTTTGACCAGTTGCAAGGAGCCAAATTCTTTTCAAAGATTGGTCTTCGTTTTGGATATCACTAATTGAAGATTAAACTGATGACATTCCAAAGACGGCTTTCAGAACTCGGTACGGGAATTATGAATTCCTAGTCATGTTTTTGGGATTGATTAATGCTCCTGCTGCCTTCATGGACATGATGAACCGAGTATTCAAGGAATATTTGGATCTTTTTGTGGTCTTCTTTATTGATGACATTCTCATATATTCCAAAAGCCGTGAAGATCATGAGCAACACTTGAGACTGATACTCTAAAAGCTTTGTGAAAATAAACTTTATGCTAAGTTGAAGAAACGCGAGTTCTGGCTTGAAGAAGTAGCATTCCTTGGGCACGTAATATCAAGTTATGGAATATCTGTTGACCCGAAAAGGATTAAAGCAATTCAAAGTTGGGAGCAACCTAAGTTAGTGACCGAAGTACGTTGCTTTCTCGGCTTAGCTGGTTATTATCGGAGATTCGTAGAAGGATTTTCTCGAATCGCTACTCCATTAACTTAGCTGACTCGTAAAGTTACAAAATTCAGTTGGAGCGAGGAATGTGAGAAGAGTTTTCAAGAACTCAAGAGGAGACTCATTTCAGCACATGTTTTGACAATACCATCTGACTCGGAGGGATTTGTCATCTACAGTGATGCTTTAGGCAAAGGGTTAGGATGTGTTCTCATGCAATATGGGAAAGTCATAGCCTATGCCTCCCGACAACTAAAAGAATATGAGAGGAATAATCCTACTCATGATCTAGAGTTGGCAGCTGTTGTCTTCGCACTTAAAATTTGGAGGCATTACCTGTACGGGGAGAAAGTGGAGATCTATAAGGATCATAAAAGCCTCAAATATTTCTTCACCCAAAAGGAACTCAACATGCGACAACGACGTTGGCTCGAACTGTTGAAAGATTATGATCATACTATTCAATACCATCCTAGAAAAGCGAACGTAGTAGCTAACGCATTGAGTAGAAGATCATATGCAGGTATAAGTGCGATACTGTCAACGCAAAGGCCCATTTTATATGACTTGCAAAGGATGGAGATAGAGTTAAATACTCCAGGGACCCACGTGATGATGGCAAATATAAGAGTTGAACCGACTTTAATCGAGAAAGTTAAAGCTGCTCAAGCTACAGACCTGGAGCTGATGCGTATGAGGAAGAAAGTGCAAGAAGGTGCTATCCCAAAAGCAAAAATCGATGAAGAAGGAATACTACGAGTCAACTCCAGACTTTGTGTTCCTAACGATTCTGACTTGAAGTATAAAATCATGATGGAAGCGCACAACACACCGTTTACAATCTATCTTGGGAGTACCAAAATGTATCGTGATCTTTGACATATATTTGGTGGAGCAATATGAAGAGAGAGATCGCGGAGTTTATCTCAAGGTGTTTCACTTGTCAACGTGTCAAGGCGGAGCATCAAGTGCCAAAAGGTCCATTGCAACCACTTAAAATTCTAGAATGGAAGTGGGAGCACATTACCATGGATATCGTTACTGGCCTTCCTAAGATTTCTCAAGGCATAGATGCAATTTGGGTCATTGTTGATAGATTGACCAAGTTTGCTCATTTCTTACCTATACGAGAAACTTATACACTTGAATGTCTTGCTCGTATATACATAAACGAGATTGTAAGACTGCATGGTATGCAAGTATCCATAGTTTCTGATCGAGACCCAAGATTCACTTCACGATTTTGGGTTAGTTTGCAAAAAACTATGGGCACATATTTACGATTTAGTTTGGAGTATCATTCTTAAACAAACGGACAGTCGGAGAGGACTATTCAAACTCTGGAGGAACTATTAAGACTCTGTGTCCTTGACTTCAAAGAAAGTTGGGACAAGTTCTTACCATTGATGGAATTTTCCTACAACAACAGTTATCAAGCAAGTATCGGCATGGCTCCATTTGAGGCATTGTATGGAAGAAAGTGTTGTTCTCCAGTATGTTGGGACGAGGTGGGTGAAGCAACGTTGTTAGGACCGAAATTGGTACGCATGACTACGGAAAAGATTCAAATGATCCAACAACGTATAAAAACCTCATAAGATCAACAAAAGAGTTATGATGATCTTCATCGAAAGGGCGTAGAATTAGATATTGGAGATCATGTGTTGTTACGTATTGCTCTATGGAAAGGAGTAACGAGATTTGGAATGAGAGGAAAGCTAAATCCTCGATTCATTGGTCCATTTAAAATCCTTGACCGAGTAGGAACTATGGCTTATAGACTCGCGTTACCACAAAGTATATCTCGTGTTCATAGCATTTTTCACATATCCATGTTACGTAAATATGTGGAAGACCCGAACCACATTATTGAGTTAGAACCGAACGAAATAGCGAAATATTTAACGTATGAAGAGGTTCCTATTAAAATCTTGGATAAGAAGGAACATATTCTACGCTCCAAGGTTATACCTCAAGTCAAAGTTTTGTGAAGAAACCATGATATTGAGGAAATGATTTGGGAGTTAGAATCTGAAATGAAATAAAGGTATCCTCACCTCTTCGTCATACCAGGTATGTACCCTAATTTCGAGGAAAAAATTTCATAAGAAGGGGAGGTTTTAAGACCCCAACTTTCTTGAATATAGATTATTTTTCTCGAAATATATTTTTTAATATTAAGGTGTGAATTTGATATAATGTTATAGTTGTGGGTTATATTTATAAATTTTGCAAAGTACGCAAGTTGTTATATAATATTTGATTGGTCGGGAAATATTCGTTTTAACCGAGAATATTTGTACGACGACACAATCATTGGTGGACCCCACAACGAAATTATTGTCGGAATGAGAAAACGACAGAAATATCTTTTTATAAAAATAACGGCGGAAGTTTTACTGTTAACTGTTGAAATACCCGATGGTAAAAGTACAGTAATACGCGTGGTTGCATAGTAGCACACGGTATTGATTATTGATGCTTACGTAAGAAGTGACTCAGTTTTGTTTAATTATTGCTACAGTAATTGCTGCATTGTATCTCACGTTATTTGATTCAATTATTGTCTATATTTTATATATTATTAAATCAATAATTGAGACGATATAGTTATTCATATTATTATTTACAATATTGACGATGTCTAGAAAGTTCTGTCAATGAGAGGTTTGGTCACCTAATTACGCGCCAATAGGGAGAAATCCTTATTAGAAAGCACCATCTTTCCTGGAAATGATCTGGTTATTAAATATTGTGAATAATAATAATGATGAATACATGTTGTTAAAAATATTAAAGGGATTTTTATGAAGTATTTGTTGTATTTATGGACCTCCCATTTATTCATTTTTTAAAATAATCGGTAGAAAATTTTTTAGTATAATAAATGTGGGGGCCACATGTGGGGCCCATGTGCGGAAGAATGAATGAAATGAAATGGGTGGGAGGAAGGTTACGTGATCTGGAGGGTATTATATATATATATATATATATATATATATATATATATATATATATATATGTGTGTGTGTGTGTGTGTGTGTGTGTGTGTGTGTGTGTGTGTGTGTGTGATTATCTGGAAAATTTAAAAGGGAAGAGGAATTGAAGGCTTTGCCTTTGCCGTAAGGCAAAGGTTATATTTATATATTTTATAAGTTTTGTTTTATTTGATTATAAATAGAATATATTATATTATATATAAAGTTATTTGTTTTACTTGAATATTATATTAAAAAAATTTTTAAAACGTCTGAATATTTCGTCCGTGAAATATTTTTTTTTTCAACTGTGCTGTCCGTGATTCTAAAATTCAAATAGTATCCTTTCCATTGTCCTATAAATAGGATGCTTAGTTAGAATTGAAAATAACACCAGAATCAGAGAATTCTTCTTCTATAATATTGAGCGTATTTCTTTAGAGTTTTAAGAAGCTTTGAGCGTAGAAAACAGTGAAAGTTTTCTTCAAAAATATCCTCGTTATACCAGTTGGAATACTCTTCTTTTCAAGGTAAGTGATATTATTTTTGTTCAATATTCGCTTGAAATAATATTTTCTTCCATACTCTGTAGTATGAAAGTAATATTATTTCGTTTCATATTTCGAATTCTATACTCGTTTTGTTAAATTTTTGGCTTCAATACTCCATGAAATTAGTAGAATATCCTTGATATTTGCGCTTCATCTAGTATCTTTTTATTAAAATATTATTTTGAGCATTCTTGAAAAGTTTTAACTTTTTCATGCCGGAGTACTATTCACGAGGTTACTATTCCCGATGTTACTATTAACGGGGTACTATTCACTCAGTTACTATTCATCTGGGGTACTATTTATGACAAAAATAAACTTCTTTTCAGTCCAAATCATTTTTGATACAATATTATTCTTGAATTTTACTCCACAAAGCAGTATCATGTTGACAATTTGGACATTATTGAATTCTGGATAAATTAAGTTATAAATCTTTAAAAATTTTCCTTTGATTTCTTTTAATTGAATTCTTATATTATTGTCATCATCCTCATGCTTATATTGTTATGAAAGTCATCTTTGGCCCGTAGTGCATAGATGGACTTGGTATGATTATGACCAGGGATTATTCGGTATAATCATGACTGCAATGTTACAAATGATGTGGTAAAAGTCCTCATTGGCCTGTAGTACATCGATGGACAGTTGTTGGTATGATCATGACCATTGATGAAAACACGAATATCCTTGGCCCATGGGGCATGGATAATTTGTGGTCGTGATACTAATTAATATCCTTAGCCATAGTGCAAGGGTGATTCGATGATGTGGATTATTTATTAAGCTGAGTCTCAGCGATAAAATTGATGATAAATTCTTTTAAATTATAGAAGATAGTAGATTTTATGCTCTACTTGACTCTTCTAATGGATTGCTTGTTCCGCTGCAGTTAAACTTTATGTCTATTGTATTTTATCAGTTTAACACTGTTGAAGGCTAACGATAATTTATACTGCATTATCTTAGTCATAATATTTCTTACCAGGCTAGTTGTGCTCACCCTTTGCTTTCATTGTTCTCTTCAGGAAATGAGAATATAGCTGGGACTAGTCGGAGAACGGAGTGACGATCCAGATTTGCATTAGTAGTCCTCACTATTCTGTAAAATAGTGTGATAATAAATGTATTGAGGACTTATTTTGAGTTTTAATACCGTCTAGAAGACAATATTAGTATTAAAACTCACAGCTTTTGTTGTATATTTAAGTTTGTATTTGTATTATGTACCATGTATTTGGCGACTCAGAATGGGTGATTTATACCTATTTTGGGGGCGTCACATATTATTTGTAATTGGTATATTTTGAATTTGAGATGTATGGATAATAATATTGTTTGTAATTGGTATATTTTGAATGTTTGATACATTTTGGCATTAAATAGATGACACCTTCTAAATGTTGTATAAATGTGTTTAAACGTTGTATGTTGTTGCTTGCTAAGGTAGAGATCCAAAAACATTTGTTATATGCATGTATTACAACATTTTTAAGTCAAACTACAACGTTTTAAAAATGTTGTATAAAGGGTGTCAAATAGATGACACCTTCTAAACGTTGTATAAATGTGTCTAAACGTTATCTGATGTATCAAATTACAACATTTTAAGCCAGAAAATGTTGTGGAATCATACCATCTATAATGTTTTCAAGCATCCAATGATATTTGGAAAATAAATATACAACGTTTTTTAAGAAAAAATGTTGTAACAAACCACAACGTTTTAAAAACGTTGTATAAATGGTGTCAAATAGATGACACCGTTAACCACAACGTTTCTGGGATACAAACCACAATATTTTTTACGCGTTATCTATTTTCTGTTTTGTAGTAGTGTGCGATCAATAGTGCCCAGAATTGAGTCATTTATTACCCACCTCAATTTGAAGACTTGTCGTGGTTCGTGATGGATCGTAGGACGGCATATCGTGTTATGGAGGAGGAGCGTAGAGAAGCCTTTCGACGTCTTAATATGCCAAGATAGGAAGAATAATAATAATAATATGTGATTAATTATTGGAATAAATAAATTGTAAATCCTTTATTTTGAGATAAATAAAGGGGTAGTATGAGTATGTAATCCTGAAACTTGTTTAGTTCAGGAAAGTGGATGTTGATAGCAGAGATGCTATCCTTATTATGTTTGGAAAGTTATGAATGAATAAAAATATCAAAGTTTACTGAAATGCTATGTGTTAAGCTTTAATCTTAGTATGTTTAAAGTTAAACTTTAAAATATTCAACGAATTGAATAGTAAACTAATAAGCGTATATTTTAATAGAAAATGCCTCCTATAAGAAGACAACCACGTCAACAACCACCAACTGAGGGGTCTACTAATAATAATAACGAGCTCAACGCTAACCCGATTCAGTAGTTGGTGGCTTTGTTAACTGGAGCACTTGCAAATCAACCGCAAGCTCAAGCTACGACTTTCAAAAACTTCAAAGCGGTTGGACCGCCGGAGTTTCAAGGATCTATGAATTCAGTTAAAGCCCAAACCTTGGAAATGGAGAAGGTTTTCGATGTCACTATAGTCAATGATGATCAGAAAACTACTTTTACGACGTTTATGTTGAAGACTGAAGCTAACTATTGGTGGCAGGTGAATAAGGTTCGTGGGGGACAGGGAGTAATAGCGTGGGATAGGTTTAAAGAGATGTTTTTTGAGATATATTTTCCAACAAGTTTTCGGAATCAGATAGAAGTTCAATTCTTAGAATTGAAGCAAGGAACCATGTTTGTGCCAGAGTATGTTTCGAAGTTTAATGAGTTGGCAATGTTTGCTCTGTACCAAGTCAATACCGATGAGCGTAAGGCGAGAAGGTTCGAACAAAGGTTGAAGCCTTGGTTGTATGGTAAGGTTTCCATGTTTCAGCTAAATACGTTTACGACCGTACTTGAAAAGGCAATTATCGCGAAAGGTAAAAGCAATGCCTTAACCAAATATAATCAAGAACAGAAGAAGAAAAAGAATGAGAATGAAAACAAGGCTGGTGGAAGCAATTGTGGAAGTAACAACCAGAAAAGGAAATTGAATGAAAATTCGAATACGAGATGACAACAAGGAAGTCAACAAAAGAAGAAGTTTGAAGCTTGTGTTACTTGTAACAACCCGATATTTTCTATATAATTAAATTAGAAATTTTACGTATAATTTTTTTTAAAAGATGAGGATTTGTACAAGATATTGTGTATAAGTATTTATGTGATAAATAAAATTATATTTATTACATGAATAATTAAAAATAATTTTATTTCAGAATTATTGATTATTATAAAGTATATATTCTTATAATAATTAATTTTATAGTAGAAATGTTTTTATCAACTATTTTCCATGAAAATATAATTATATAATATTTAAATAAAATATGAAATGATTTCTACAATTATTATAAGAACTATTTATTTTATTATGTGAAATTTATGAAAGATTAATTAAGTTAATTATTTATAACTTAATTAATAAGGTTATATATGAAGAATAAATCAGATATGGAATCCAAACCCTAATTTTGGATTTTTATCAAGGGATGAGAATAATAATATAATATTAATTATATTTTAATTTTTCAGTACTATAAATATGTCCTGTATGTATATGGACTGACAATGATTGGTCAATTATAGTGTATTATGTCAAACCTTAGTTTTACTGTGCTAAACCCTAATTTGAGATCCAAATTAGAGTACAAGATTGTTTTATAATTGTGTTATGTGATTTATGACCATTATTATAAATATTAACATTAATTAGAAAAAAACTCTAATTATAAGAGACCCTGATTGTAGATTAAAACTCTAATTTCTAAAATTAGAAACGCTAATTTGAAACCTAAACTGGAGTTTGTGATCAGTCAGAAATTGTGTTAATGTGATTAATATCAGGTATAGTAGCTTTTATTGCTAATTATGGAAAACCTAATTAGTAATTTAGAACCCTGATAGCTAGAACCCTAAATTGGTAATTAAAAACCCTAATTGTAAGTTGGTAACCCTAATTATCAAAATTATAAACCCTAATTGCTAATTTAGCAATGTTAATTATAATTAGTGATATTAAACCCTAATATTCCTGTATAAGGTAATTAGAAACCTAATCTAATTAACCAACCCTAATTTTCTATTTTTAGAAACTAATTTTATTTTTTATTTTAAACCCTAATTAGAAATCTTACAATTTTGTGTTAACCTTAGGGTTAAACCCTAAGGGTCAAACCCTAAGGGTTGGACAAGTTTCAATTGTGCCATTAATTTTATAAGGCCAATGTCTAAATTGCCCTTTTTATATTCTTTAATAAGCTAGCTTGTAAATCTAGCTAAGAGATGTAGTTGGAAAACTACAAAGATTGTCATGTGTCAAATATAACACAACTCAGCAATATAATGACAGCTACTTCAGCCAAATTCATTGCATCTAAGACTTGTATATATAGAATAGGAGAGAGAAAAGTGCTTATTTTTGGTCATTTGATCACAACACTAATCCTAGAGCCTCTCTCTCTAAAACCCACGAAATATAGTAGCATATCAGTTCACACATCAAGCCCCACGATTACCAGTAACAGATCAGTAGCACTACTACAAAATAGTAAATAGACAACGCGAAAAAAATGTTGTGGTTTCAGTCAGAAAAATGTCGTTGTTAAAGGTGTTGTCTATTTGACACCCTTACACAACGTTTTTAAAACGTTGTAGTTAAGCACAATACACAACTTTTTTTATGAAAAAAAGTGTTGTAGATTTGTTTTTCAAAAATTAGTAGATGCTTAAAAACTTTGTAGAAGGTATGATTCCACAACGTTTTTTGGATAAAAATGTTGTTGTTTAGTATATCAGACAACGTTTAGGCATATTTACACAACGTTTTTAAAATGTTGTAGATTAAAAAAAAGAAGTTATTTTTCACCTACATTACCAATACACCTGCAATATGCTAATGCCTGAAAGATTAGCATATTGTAGCCTGAAAGATTAAAAGAGTTGTAACTTCAATCATTTATCAAATATTCCAAGTAATCAAACCACACACAATTCTACAATTTCGACAAACACCATAATGGAAAACCATAATTGTTGTTAAATCTTTACATACAATAGTCGAAGACCATAATTGTTGTTACAAAGGAGAGGAACATACAATAGTCGAAAACCATAATTGTTGTTACATCTTTACACATCTTTCATAAATTTGCACATATTACACCACATCTGACACCTTTTAGCAAGGTTCTTTTGTGAGTAAGGCATCAAACACCATACTGGAAAACTATGATGAACCATCAAAACTTTTACCTGTTAACAAATGTTGATTTCTGATAAACTTGTTTCAGTTTTTGAACTCCATAATGATCCTGTAAATAGGAAAAAAATCAGATACAAAACTTATTTAACTACTATTGGTCCGTGCCATCAATCTACTAATATCATCTACCTAATCCTAGTATATATAAAAGATGCACACACTAGATTACCTTGGGTTTGTTCCCTGATTGCTCCAGTTTGACAAAAGCACAGAGTATTTTCTCTCTGATCTCATCATCAATCCGAGGTTGCTCCATTGTGTATCAAAGCCAGCATTCCTAAAATTTCCAGCAGTGTAAATGAGTTAGAACTTTGAATGAAACTTCAATGCTAATTAATGAACATGTATAAATATATTAATAGGACAATGAACATGGCTAGAGAGATTAGAAACCAATGATATAATTACTGTTTATAAACCCACATAGACAGTCACAACTGCCAATTTGAAATGCTACATAAAGAAATCTCCCTGTTGTAACTGAAATAGTTTGAAAATCAATAGGAAGCTACTTGGGGCCAATGTCCTTCAGAGCACATATCTGCTCCTCTCCGCAGACATCACATTCACAACCAAATCTTTCCCCTCAGCAAAACCATCCTTAATCTGCACCCAATATAAAACCATCAGAAATCCATACCAAAAATACATCATACCAGAAAAGAAATGCAAACGTCAAAGCACATATATAATGCACCAACAAACATTCACTAAAAACTGAAAGGTCATCATGCTAGGAAGTGAGGACAATAAAACATATCAATGTTTAAGGATCTTATAAACGTAGACATTTGCACTCTCTTAACCAAACCTTTAAGTTGGCAGAAGTAACTGGAACAGCACATCAGATTTAAAAATTGCCAATATATACAATCCTTTAACATAAGAAACCTTGGTGCTACCACTGTCAGCAGGGTACCTGGGTCAGCAGGGCGTCATCAGTTGGTCAGCAGGGCGTAATCACGAAATCTGGACACTGAACTATAAACTTAGTGCAAAAAGCACCAAAGATCTTTTCGTCCCTGATAAGTACAGCCCTTAATATATTCTTCAACACTAATGGAAAACAATGGAACAGCAGATCGATGAATAGGTACACATTTATGGGCGCTTATTATTAGCTGTAACTTGTTCCTCTTACAAAAGTTTGTGACTCGATCAGGCTGCAAGTAGTGATAATACATTATGGCATGTAATGCTAGGGCAACCAAAGTATACTAAAAGGTGGAAGTTCACCCTCAAATTAGTATATTGATTTCAAAATGAGAGAAATTTAAATAACAGAGTTACAGAATTGTATCACAACTAGAGACAACCACTCTCTAAGCAGATCAACAACCTAAAGACTCCCTTCCTCAAAGATTTAACTTCAAGACTAGTAATACACATCTAGCTTTGAGGGGAAAAAATGAACTTTAACCTTAGAGCAAGTAATAACCATTTGCAGAGTTCAGGTCCACTACCCAAACCTCCAAGCCCAACTGTTATTCTGTAGATCTCATGAGCAGTTCTAGCATCCCAACATCTTATAAACCTGACATTTTTCATAACGTTCAGAGAATATAAACCATATGTATCACAAAAACGCCACTGGCTGCTTGGCAATATTAATATTTAATACTAAATTTATATCAAAGTCCATCATATTGAAAATCTGAACACGCAGTCGCACGAATCATGCAGCAGAATTAAGCAACAAGGGAAATGATGCCCTGTGCACTAGTCTTTTATATAAAATAATTACACATACCCATCGTTACTCCCTGAATATATCTTATTTGCATCAGCACTCCAAGTCACACTCAAGGCGCGGCCTACAAACAATATACATAGTAAAACAAAGTCTTTACATGACGAAAGGAACAACCACTGAGTAAAATTATTTAACTGAGTAAAATTATTTAACCAAATGGGTGAAGAAGTTATCTCACCACTGACCCGTGGCAACGATTTATTATAAATTAACTGGTCTGAGTCAGAGATACTATAAATTCGCACACAACCATCATCACAAGCAACCGCTACACACGTATTTTCAATAACTGGTTCCTCACATAGCTCAACTTAGTCATCATCGTCTTCACTATCACTGCTATCATCATCATCACTATCACCATTAGCATGTTCATTTTCATTATAATCAGAATGCTACTTTTTATCACCACATGTATTATTGTAAGGCGTGGCAGCCATATGCCAAATTGAGATACCAATTAACTTTACCACAATCTGCATACTTCCTACTAAACTATTACTCAGGTAATAGAAGATGTACAGAAGGAATTGAACTTCAACAGCAGTTTGGTAGCTAAAGGTAATTCCATTGTTATGAATTAATTAGAATTCTTTTGCAAAAAATACAAAATGATGAAAAATGCACATTACACTAATCATTTTTGAAATTTAGAAAGAAAAATAATGACATGTATTCATTTTGCATTTAATTGAAATGATTGGAAAACATCAAACTTAGCAATATATTAGGTAATAATATAGAAACAGACCTGTTGTGTCAAATCAAATAGGTCCTACTCCGAAACTGATCCATCAATGCTAGAAGAAAACAGCCTACCAGCCACCAGCAAGCCACTCGAACCAGACCGGCACCAAACCAGGGATGAAACTCTCGAATTAGGGTCTCCATGTATCGTCTATACATATAAAAATAAATACCAAATAAATCTCAAACACATAGGAAGAAAACTTAGCAAGAAGTGGGTGTGTACTAGCTGACGATGCCAGCTGACTGAGCCGGGGGAGATGAGCCAAATCTCAAGGGAACCGTCTTCTCGAGCGGCAGCGACTTGAGAGTCATCGGTGCTGGTGGCTAAGGCTACAACCAGAGATAGCTTCAATTCAACAGAGCTGCTCCGATATACTTAGCAAGGAATGGTTTAGTTTCGCGGTGAGTTTGCGACTGCGAATGCCATAATAGACACACTCTGCAGCCACCTGACTCAGCTGGAAGGTGGCAGAGGATCGAAGTACGAGTCGGCGTTCGCGGCCATTCACCGGCGGCGGCTAAACTGGATTCTGATTCTCCAAATGCAGAAGTTTTACTCCATCGACGATGTGTCGCTGGACCTTAGAGCGGTGGCGGCGAAGAAGTTAAAAGACAGAGAACTGCCTTGAGAGCATCAGAGGTCCATTGGAGTGAAGTCCAAACTCCTTGTGGGCAACCAAATCTGAAGCAACCAGATGATTTAGGTGGAGAGGTAAAAGATTTTGTGTGAAAAATGGGAAGGAGGGAATATCAGATCGGGGGGAAATTAGGGGAAAAGTAAGGAAGGAATGAAATTAAAGTATAGGAAACGTTTTAAGCACCGTGTTTTCACTTCCACGTCTTTTATTTTAAGCTCTGTGTTTTATTTGATAGACAACGTTTAAAAAAAACGTTATCTAGTTAAAACAAAAAAATGTCATTTTAAATAGATAACGTTTTTGCATATATATCTATAACTTTTTTTTTAAAACGTTGTGAAAAAAAATACCACAATGTTTTTATAAAAAAACATTATGGTTTAAGCGTTGTATATTTAGTACTTTGTATTGGTGTAGCTAGAATCAAGAATTGGATAATAGAAGGTATAAGCCCTACCTAAGAATCTGACCATTGATCTGTTGTTTGATGTTAAAATATTTGTATTAAACATGTTATATATAGTGTATAATGATGATATGGGTTGCTAGATATTAGATCCATAACATCTAGAGGCTCAGATTTGAAATTTTTAAAAATCTGAAAAAAGTTTGTTTTGAGGTCGGACAATGAATGTCAGTGGCCACAAATCTTTCTCTGTTTATGATTTTTCTTGTTTTAAGTGTTAGATCTGTAGTTTGATATGTGGTCTTTGATCTGGATCTGGAATCAAGCTTATATCTTGTCTAGATCGCAAGTTATAGCTGGTCAAACCACGTTGACCGGCCATGACCATGCGAAATCTGGGTAACCCATAACGTGTCCAAGAAGCACTGATAGGATTTTCATGGGCACGGATCTGACAGTAGTTTGATAATCTGTTCTTGATTTTGTATTTAAGTTGTAGTATGTTGTTTATACTACATTATAGTATCTTTATATCACATAAACATTAAGCATGTTGAAAGTAATGGCTTGTCAAACCAGGCAGAACGACCATGACATCTGTTTTCTAGGTAACCTAGAAAACCGTTGAGCATGTCTTCTAACATGGTTTGACCGCATTGGATCGGTTGTTTGTAAGATTGTTATATGTATATTATGCAGTAGATCTATAGTATCGCATGTTGGCTTCAACCTAGAAGTCTTAAATCACATAAACATTACAAGAACAACAAGTTATGGAAACCCAAAGTGGACTGACCGAACTATTCTTCATTTCTGGGTAACCCAAAAAATGAAGAACAGCTCTGACAACCACTTTGAAGGCTTATATCTACTTATTGTGATGTTGTTTGATCATGTTAGTTGTTGGGTCTTGTAGTGTTGCATTTGTAATACACGATCTGACCAAAACCAAGTCCATAAACATCATGATCTGATCAGAAATTTTGGTCAAAGTAGGCCGCTTGATAACTGACATGCATGTTCTAGGTTTCATGAAGAACACGAAGAACATCTATAGCGACGGTTTTGTCGCTATAGGCAGTCTTTAGTGACAAATATTTTCGAAAATTATTTATTTTAATTAAATAAATAGAAAAAAATAGTTTTAAATTATAAAAAATACATAATAAATTATTAAAAATTATTTTAAAGTCTAAAAATTAGTTTTTAATTATTTTAAGTATATTTCATAAATATTTAATATTTTTGAAATATTAAAGGTATTTAATTTATTTAATTATAATATTAAATAAATTAGTTAAAAATAATTTAAATACAAGAAAAATTATTTAAAATTATATTATGGTATAAAAAAATATTTTAAGTTATTTTTAATGACTTTTAATATTTTGTGATGAAATTCATTAATAAATTAATATTAACGATAATTAAGTTATTTAGTAAATGAATTAAATAAATTAATTAAAAATAATTTTATTATATTAAAAATTATTTTAAATAATAATAAGGTATTTAAAAATATTTTAAGTTATAAAATATAACTTTCAATATTTAAAGATAAATTTTATTAATTAATTTAATATTAATGATATTAGAATTATTTAATAATTATATTAAATTAATTAGTTTAAAATTTATTTTAATATTATAAAAATCATTTTAAATGAAAATATGGTGTTTAAAGATATTTTAAGTTGTAAAATATAACTTTTAATATTTAAAGGATAATTTCATTAATAACTTAATATTAATGATATTAATTTAATAATTAATAATATTAAATTTATTTAATAATTATATTAAATAAATAGTTTAAAAATGGTTTTATTAATTTTAAAAATCATTTAAAAAGGATATAAATGAATTAAAAATATTTTAAGTTATACTTAATGATTTTTAATATTTTGATAAATAGTACATTAATAGTTAAATATTAATGGTAATTATTTAAAAATAATTTTAATTTTTTTAAAAATCATTTAAGGGTAATATTAATACTTTAAAAATATTCTAAGTTATTATAAATAACTTTAATATTTTGGCAATGGTTTCATTAATAGTTTAATAGTAATTAAATATTAATGATAATAGAATTGTTTGATATTTAAATCATTTAATAATGATTCCGATGTTTGAAAATTCTTGATAAATTATAATAAATGTTTAAAAATTATTATAAGTCATTTAAAAATAATATGACTGATAATTACAGATGTTGAGCTACAGGATAGAGTCTTAGACTCGATAATTACCCGATAAAGCCGTCGATACACCGATATGTTTCAGAAATTGATCTGGACAAAGATAATTTAATTAGATATGTGTTTATTTGTGATTAAATGGTTGTTAAACATATGTGACAATGTGATTAGGTTATGTGCTGACTGCAATAAGCAGTATTATATGTTGAGATATGTTATTCTAATTAGTAAAATGATCTTATTAATGATAGGTGTTATATCAAAGATAAAACTAAATTGCGAATTGTAAGCAGCGTATAAGGCAAGTATCCTACCTTTGCATTTTCTTTATGCAATGGACGTGAGTAAAAAATTTCAGAGTTATATTATTATTGAAATAGATTATTAACCCTATTATTGTGTATATTATATCCGATCATTATTTATCAACATGATATTATATTATATAAATATTATGTTCGTTAATTTCGAAATATGGTTATACAAGTGTCCTCATTTCGATAATCATTGTATTTAATCACATGTGTGTGTGTGTGTGTGTGTGTATATATATATATATATATATATATATATATATATATATATATATATATATATATATATACCTCTAAGCTATTTGACCACCTAGACACAGATTTAGAAATATCGTTAAATATGATAAAATCTTTTTGTATCTAATCAAATTGTTTTGGTTCGGTTTCTAGACTAAGTATGAACATCTCGAATATGGAAATACTTTTATGCGTCCAAGGCGGACAGAGTGAATGATAATATCGTTCTTGCATGTAGTATTGATCAATACAGGGCATAACGGACTGATCACCCCCGCGCCTGTAAGTTATGACGGTTTGTGGATGAAGTTCTGCTAAACCTATTCGAAAATTTAAAATAATGTTCATAATATGTCACCTTAACCCTATTTATAGTCATTACATAGTTTCAAAAATTTAATGGAGAGTTGTTATGTTATTATTATCGGTTCAGATTACTTCACAAATATTGAATTATTATAGAAGGATAGTACAAAGAAAATATTTAATCCTTTCAACTAATATTTATAATTGTTATTACTTGCTGGGCACTCAAATGCTCGTCCTTGCTTAATTTAAATATTTTCAGCTAAATGTGAATAACCAGAAGGATCATCCAGAAACAAAGGAAAAGGAAAGCAAACAGAATATGATTTGTGGTATTCTATGTAATAGTTTGATATTATTAGGACAATGATATATACTCTCCATCATGCTATGTAATGAATGTATTAAAAGTTACGTACTTGGGAACTAGACTCTAATAATTATGTAAATTAAGTTTGTATTTATATTATTGTTATTATTATTAGTATTATTTCACTCATAGAAATGGTATCGTGAAGCACCGAGTTCGGATTTTAAGTACCCGGATTTGGGGGGCTTTACAGGTTGGTATCAGAGCTTTAGGGTTACAAACCTTAGGTGGGATAGACCTTAGGCTATAACCTTAGAACAGAGGAAAACGTTAAAAATATAAATAACTCATATAGAGTTTAAAAGGAGATGAATTGGATAAATTCATCATCAAACAAAATAAAAGATAACATATATGAAACTAATATTTGTTGTGTGTATATATTATATGCTAATTAGGATAATTTATGTGTGTAGATGTCTGGTGGAAAAGGCTTATTATATGCTTATAGCATGAAGAAGGATCAAATCCATACACCTGAGCTAATATCAAAGCCAATAGCTGAAATAGAGGCTCACGATGAAAACAACTCTGACGAGGTGGTTATTTTGGAAAACGTAGTACCAGATCCAGAGATGGTGGAGCTGACAAATAGTGATTCAGACACTAAAGTTACAGCTGATCAAGCATCAACGGAGGTGCAGGATCTGAGGAACAAGGTTTCTTCTCTGGAAAAGCTGTGGAAAATAGAAAAGCTGCTAAATAGTCAGTTGCGAAAAGCCTTACTAGAAACAATGGAAGAACAAGATAAGCTTAAAATCCAAATTGATAAGATGGGAGCCACAAGCAACACATCGTGTGCAGCTCCAGGCAATAAGGAGAAAAGAAAGATAGAAGACCATGACGCAGGAAAATCTGATAAGAAGAAAGGGAAAGGAATATGTTACATTTGCGGCTATGAGGGACATACCACTCTGTATTGTCCTGACTATAAACCAGGTGCATGTTTTATCTGTGGAATAGAAGGTCATTAGGCGAAAGGTTGTCCAAGAAAAAGGCGTAGTGAATAGGTATTATAGGTTCTGTTGTGTAGGTCTGTTTAATGTAATATGCATGTCTATGTAATGTAATGTTCCCAACTTTTGTATTAGTCAAGACTGTAAATCCCTACTTTTGTGATCACAAATGGATAGCTGATGTTTAAAGCATTATGTGCTATGCTATGTAAAGTATTCGTTAAATGAATATGAATCTATGTTTGAGTAATGAAATAAGTTTAATATATCAAACTTATATGATAAGGTTTAGAATGTAAGTTAAATTTATGATTTTATTTAATCAGATAATGCCGCCAAGACGTCGAACTTGAAACCAAAGGGCAGAAGAATCTGTCAACAACGTTGAGGGACAACAACAAGCAGACCCGATGCAGCACTTTACAAACATGATAGCACAAGCTATACAACAAGGTAGGGAATCAGCTGGATAATCGCCTGGTTAACTTCAAAGACTTTAAGTCTGTAGGACCGCCAGAATTTAGAGGTACAACTGACCCTGTTGAAGCCCAAACTTGGGTTAAAGAGATTGAAAAGGCGTTTGTGATAGATAGGGTAGCTAAAGGGCAAAAGACAGCTTTTGCCACGTACATAATGAAAGGGGAGGCAAACCTTTGGTGGGAAGTGAATCAGGCGAGGGCAGGAGAAGGTTTAGTTACTTTGGATATGTTTAAAACACTGTTTTTGAAAACTATTTTTCATCTAGTATGCAGTCTAGGATGGAGGTAAAAATTTTAGAGTTGAAGCAGGAGAATATGACGGTGTCAGAATACGCTGCAAAATTCAATGAGTTGGCTAGGTTCGCTCCGCATCAAGTTGATACGGAGGCTAGGAAAGCTAGAGGGTTTGAGTTGGGATTAAAACCCTGGCTCTACAACAGGGAGGCGGTGTTGCAGATTCCAACATTTGCAGCACTCATGGAGAAGACTATTATTGCTGAGGAGGGGAGTGAGGCCATGAGCCTCTACAACAAGGAGAGGAAGAACAAAGGTAAGGTTGAAGGAACTGGGAAGGTGGAAATTAATAGTGGGAGTAGGGGTGGTAGTAGCAAGAGGAAGGGGAGAAATTTTGAAAGTGTGCAGGTAAAACAAGAAGGTGCGAAGAAGCAGATGGTGTCGTGTAAGACTTGTGGAAAGAACCACTATGGGGAGTGTGTTGAAGGGGAAATTTGTATGCTATAAGTGCGGGCAGGAGGGCCATATCTCTCCCAACTGCCCCAATCCTAGGATGAACAGTGGGTGTTTTCTGTGCGGATCGACTGAACACAAGGTGAAGGATTGTCTGAAGATGAGGACGGTGGCAGGAAGTGTGAATACTAGCAAGGGCAGTGGGACTCTGGCGATCACGGGACCAACGTCATCAAGCCAACCAACAAAATCAACAGCAAGGATCTTCAACATGACGGTCCAGGATACGGCGGCAGCTGGTAATGGAACTCTAGGTATTATTCGTATAACTTTTATTTTATTATACATGATTTTCTTAGATATAGTAAATTATTTTATAAATAAATTTTGAGGGAGGAATTTGAGTTCTTTTAGAAATCAAATTTTTCCATTTAATCAGATAGACAAGCTTTATGTGTTTAGTAAAGATCAGTTCGATCAAAGTTGGTCGAGATCTACTTGTGAAGGTTGTGTGTGTTATGTACTCTTGTATGTATAGGTTTTAAAACGGTGATTCCGGGGACGGAATCTTTATAAGGGAGGGTGAATGTAACAACCCGATATTTTCTATATAATTAAATTAAAAATTTTACGTATAATTTTTTTTTTAAAGATGAGGATTTGTACAAGATATTGTGCATATATATTTATGTGATAAATAAAACTATATTTATTGCATGAATAATTAAAAATAATTTCATTTCATAATTATTGATTATTATAAAGTATATTCTTATAATAATTAATTTTATAGTAGAAATATTTTTATCAACTATTTTCCATGAAAATATAATTATATAATATTTAAATAATATATAAAATAATTTCTAGAATTATTATAATAACTATTTATTTTATTATGTGAAATTTATGAAAGATTAATTAAGTTAATTATTTTTAAATTAATTAATAAGGTTATATATGAAGAATAAATCAGATATAGAATTCAAACCCTAATTTTGGATTTTTATCAAGGGATGAGAATAATAATATAATATTAATTATATTTTAATTTTTCAGTGCTATAAATATGTACTGTATGTATATGAACTAACAATGGTTGGTCAATTATGGTGTATTATGTCAAACCTTAGTTTTACTGTGTTAAACCCTAATTTGAGATCCAAATTAGAGTACAAGATAATTTTATAATTGTGTTATGTGATTTATGACCATTATTATAAATATTAACATTAATTAGGAAAAAAAAACTCTAATTATAAGAGACCCTAATTGTAGATTAAAACCCAAATTTTTGAAATTAGAAACCCTAATTTGAAACCTAAATTGGAGTTTGTGATCAGTCAGAAATTGTGTTAATGTGATTAATATCAAGTATAGTAGGTTTTATTTCTAATTATGAAAAACCTAAATAGTAATTTAGAACCCTAATAGCTAGAACCCTAAATTGGTAATTAAAAACCCTAATTGTAATTTGGTAACCCTAATTATCAAAATTATAAACCCTAATTGCTAATTTAGCAATATTAATTATAATTAGTGATATTAAACCCTAATGTTCCTATATAAGGTAATTAGAAACCTAATCTAATTAACAAACCCTAATTTTCTATTTTTAGAAACTAATTTTATTTTTTATTTTAAACCCTAATTAGAAATCCTACAATTTCTTGCTAACCTTAGGGTTAAACCCTAAGGGTTGGACAAGTTTCAATTGTGCCATTAATTTTATAAGGTCGATGTCTAAATTGCCCTTTTTATTTTCTTTAATAAGCTAACATGTAACTCTAGCTAAGAGATGTAGTTGGTAAACTACCAAGATTACCATGTGTCAAATATAACACAACTCAGTCATATAGTGACAGCTACTTCAGCCAAATTCATTGCATCTAAGACTTGTATATATAGAATAGGAGAGAGAAAAGTGCTTATTTTTGGTCATTTGATCACAATACTAATCCTAGAGCCTCTCTCTCTCTCTCTCTCTCTCTAAACCCACGAAATATAGTAGCATATCAGTTCACACATCAAGCCCCACGATTACCAGTAACAGATCAGTAGCTATAATCAAGAATTGGATCATAGAAGGTATAAACCCTACCTAAGAATCTGACCATTGATCTGTTGTTTGATGTTAAAATATTTGTGTTAAACATGTTATATATAGTGTATAATGATGATCTGGGTTGCTAGATGTTAGATCCATAACATCTAGAGGCTCAAATTTGAAGTTTTTAAAAATCTGGAAAAAGTTTATTTTGAGGTCCGACAATGAATGTCAGTGGCCACAAATCTTTCTCTGTTCATGATTTTTCTTGTTTTAAGTTTTAGATCTGTAGTTTGATACGTGGTCTTTGATCTGGATCTGGAATCAGGCTTATATCTTGTCTAGATTGCAAGTTATAGCTGGTCAAACCACGTTGACCGGCCATGACCATGCGAAATCTGGGCAACCCATAACGTGTCCAGGAAGCTCTGACAAGATTTTCATGGGCACGAATCTGACAGTGGTTTGATAACCTGTTCTTGATTTTGTATCTAAGTTGTAGTATGTTGTTTATACTACATTATAGTATCTTTATATCACATAAACATTAAGCATGGTGAAAGTAATGATTGGTCAAACCAGACAGAACGACCATGACATCTGTTTTCTGGGTAACCCAGAAAACCGATGAGCATGTCTTCTGACATGGTTTGACCGCATTGGATCGGTTGTTTGTAAGGTTGTTATATGTATATTATGCAGTAGATCTATAGTATCCCATGTTGGCTTCAACCTGAAAGTCTTAAATCACATAAACATTACAAGAACAACAAGTTATGGAAGCCCAAAGTGGACTGACCGAACTGTTCTTCATTTATGGGTAACCCAGAAAATGAAGAACAGCTGTGACAGCCATTTTGAGGGCTTATATCTACTTATTGTGATGTTGTTTGATCATGTTAGTTATTGGGTCTTGTAGTGTTGCATTTGTACTACACGATCTGAACAAAACAAAGTCCATAATCATCATGATCTGATCAGAAATCTTGGTCAAAGTAGGTCACTTGATAACTGACATGCATGTTCTGGGTTTCATGAAGAACACGAAGAACACCTATAGCGACGGTTCTGTCGCTTTAGGCAGTCTTTAGTGATAAATATTTTCAGAAATTATTTATTTTAATTAAATAAATAGAAAAAATAGTTTTAAATTATTAAAAATACATAATAAATTATTAAAAATTATTTTAAAGTCTAAAAATTAGTTTTTAATTATTTTAAGTATATTTCATATTTTTGAAATATTAAAGCTATTCAATTTATTCAATTATAATATTAAATAAATTAGTTAAAAATGATTTAAATACATGAAAAATCATTTAAAATTATATTATGGTATAAGAAAATATTTTAAGTTATTTTTAATGACTTTTAATATTTTGTGATGAAATTCATTAATAAATTAATATTAATGATAATTAAGTTATTTAATAAATGAATTAAATAAATTAATTAAAAATGATTTTATTATATTAAAAAATATTTTAAATAATAATAAGGTATTTAAAAATATTTTAAGTTATAAAATATAACTTTTAATATTTAAAGTTAAATTTTATTAATTAATTTAATATTAACAATATTAGAATTATTTAATAATTATATTAAATAAATTTATTTAAAAATAATTTTAATATTATAAAAATTATTTTAAATGAAAATATGGTGTTTAAAGATATTTTAAGTTATACAATATAACTTTTAATATTTAAAGGATAATTTCATTAATAACTTAAAATTAATGATATTAATTTAATAATTAATGATATTAAATTTATTTAATAATTATATTAAATAAATAGTTTAAAAATGGTTTTATTAATTTTAAAAATCATTTAAAAAAGATATAAATGAATTAAAAATATTTTAAGTTATACTTGATGACTTTTAATATTTTGATAAATAGTACATTAATAATTAAATATTAATGGTAATTATTTAAAAATGATTTTAATTGTTTTAAAAATCATTTAAGGGTAATATTAATACTTTAAAAATATTCTAAGTTATTATAAATAACTTTAATATTTTGGCAATGGTTTCATTAATAGTTTAATAGTAATTAAATATTAATGATAATAGAATTGTTTGATATTTAAATCATTTAATAATGGTTCTGATGTTTGAAAATTTATGATAAATTATAATAAATGTTTAAAAATTATTATAAATCGTTTAAAAATAATATGACAGATAATTACAGATGTTGAGCTATAGGATAGAGTCTTAGACTCGATAATTACCCGATAAAGTTGTCGGTACACCGATATGTTTCAGAAATTGATCTGGGCATAGATAATTTGATTAGATATGTGTTTATTTGTGATTAAATGGTTGTTAAACATATGTGACAATGTGATTAGGTTATGTGCTGACTGTAATAAGCAGTATTATAAGTTGAGATATGTTATTCTAATCAGTAAAATGATCTTATTACTGATAGGTGTTATATAAAAGATAAAACTAAGTTGTGAAGTGTAAGCAACGTATCAGGCAAGTATGCTACCTTTGTATTTTCTTTATGCAGTGGACATGAGTAAGAAAGTTTCAGAGTTATATTATTATTGAAATAGATTATTAACCCTATTGTCGTATATATTATATCCGATCATTATTTATCAACATGATATTATATTATATAAATATTCTGTTCGTTAATTTCGAAATATGGTTATACAAGTGTCCTCGTTTCGATAATCATTGTATTTAATCACATGTTGATATATATATATATATATATATATATATATATATATATATATATATACCTCTAAGCTATTTGACCACCTAGACACAGATTTAGAAATATCGTTGAATATGATAAAACCTTTTTGTATCCAACCAAATTATTTTGGTTCGTTTTCCAGACTAAGTATGAACATCCCGAACATGGGAATACTTTTATGCGCCCAAGGCGGACAGAGTGGATGATAATATCGTTTTTGCATGTAGTATTGATCAATACAAGGCATAACGGGCTGATCACCCCCGTGCCCGTAAGTTATGACAGTTTGTGGATGAAGTTCTGCTAAACCTATTCGAAAATTTAAAAAAATGTGCATAATATGTCACCTTAATCCTATTTATAGTCATTACGTAGTTTCAAAAATTTGATGGAGAGTTGTTATGTTATTATTATCGGTTCAGATTACTTCACAACTATTGAATTGTTGTAGAAGGATAGTACAAAGAAAACATTTAATCCTTTCAGCTAATATTTATAATTGTTATTACTTGTTGGGCACTCAAATGCTCATCCTTGCTTAATTTAAATGTTTTATGCTAAATGTGAACAACCAGAAGGATGATACAAAAACAAAGGAAAAGGAAAGCAAACAGAATAAGATTTATGGTATTCTATATAACAGTTTGATATTATTAGGACAATGATATATATTATCTATCATGCTATGTAATGAATGTATTAAAGTTTCCGTACTTGGGAACTAGACTCTAATAATTATATAAATTAAGTTTGTATTTATATTATTGTTATTATTATTAGTATTATTTTGCTTATAGAAATGGTATCGTGAAGCACCGAGTTCGGGTTTCAAGTACCCGAATTTGGGGGGCTTTACATTACTTGTGGGAAGAACCACATGGGGGTGTGTCTGAAGGGTAAGCGGGTGTGTTTTAACTGTGGCCAGGAGGGTCACATTGCGATAAACTGTTTTAGTCCAAAGAAGGGAGCATGTTTCCCTTACGGGTCGAAGGATCACATGGCTCGTGATTGCCCTAAAAAGATAGCAAGAATCGGAAGTAAAGGAAAAGGAAACAATGGTGGTGGTACATTAACTATCACTGGACCATCACAATCAAGTTGACCTACTGCGAGGACTTTCAATATGATCACGCATGATGTTGTACAGTCAAAGGATGTGGTGTCATGTATCATTCTGATTAATGGTATTAATGCTTATGTGCTATTTGATTCGGGTGGTACTTGTTCATTTATATCCGATGAATTTGCTCAGAACTTATATTTGCCTCAGGAAGAATTAGAATTTCCTTTAAGCATAGAGATTGCGAATAGGGAAGTGATTCTTGTTAGATTCATCTATAAGAATTATAGAGTGGTTATAAAGGGTCACGAGATAATGGTAGATTTGATACCAATTAAACTTTGGGAATTTGATGTCATATTGGGAATGGATTAGTTATTCAATTACGGGGCAATAATTGATTGCCAAAAGAAGTGTGTTAACATTATGACTCTATTAAAGGTTGTGTTTTATGGCAGCAAGTTGCCTCAATAAGCAAGTTGTCTAACGGTGATGCAAGCCAAGAAGTTATTGAGACAAGGATGTGTAGGATACTTAGCCTACATAGTCGATACACCGAAGAAGAGTGCAAAGTTGGAAGAGATATCGATTATTAGAGACTTTGCAGACGTATTTCTAGATGATTTGCCTTGACTTTAGCCAGATCGAGAAATCGAGTTCATGATTAATTTAGTGCCAGGAACGACCTCGATATCTAAAGCCCCATACAGAATTGCCCTAGTAGAGATGAAAGAGTTGATGGTACAGTTGAAAGAATTACTCGACAAGAAGTATATTCAGCCGAGCGTATCGCCATAGGGAGCACCGGTGTTATTTGTTAAGAACAAAGATGGATCGATGTGGCTCTGCATTGATTACCGGGAATTGAATAAGGTTACGATCAAAAATAAGTATCCATTACCGAGATTCGATGACTTGTTTACCAACTAAAGGGAGCGAGATATTTATCAAAGATAGACCTGAGGAATGGTTATCATCAGTTGAAGGTGAGGCCAGAGGATGTACCAAAAACGGCATTCAGAACTCGGTATGGTCATTACGAGTTTCTGGTTATGTCATTTGGTTTAACCAATGCACCTGCAGCGTTCATGGATTTGATGAACAGGGTGTTTAAACCATTTTTAGATAAATTTGTAGTGGTGTTTATTGATGATATCCTGGTGTATTCTAAGACCAAGGAGGAACATGTTGAACACTTAAAAGTGACATTGGAAACATTGAAAAGAGCGAAGTTATACTCTAAATTCTCGAAATATGAGTTTTGGTTAGAACGTGTACAGTTTCTTGGGCACGTCATTGAAAATGACGGAATCTCGATAGATCCATCTAAAGTTAAAGTTGTAATAAACTGGGATCAACCGAAGACACTGTCAGAATAAGAAGTTTCTTGGGATTGGTGGATTACTATAGGCGTTTTATTCAAGAGTTTTTCAAGATCGTTACTCTGTTGACAAATTTGACTAGGAAGGCAGTTAAGTTTGTTTGGACAGAGAAGTGAGAGGAAAGTTTCCAAGAATTAAAGAAAAGATTGAGTTCAACACATGTGTTATCATTGCCTGATAATACATGGAATTTTGTGGTGTATAGTGATGCATCACATAAGGGACTAGGCTATGTGATTATGCCGAACAGTAGAGTTATTGCGTATGCATCACGTCAATTGAAGGATTATGAGAAAGGGTATCCAACTCATAACTTGGAATTAGTTGCAGTAGTGTTTGCTCTAAAGATTTTGAGACACTATTTGTATGGAGAGAGATGTGAGATATATACAGACCATAAAAGTCTGAAGTATATCTTTACATAGAAAGATTTGAATATGCGGCATAGGAGATGACTGGAATTGATTAAAGATTACGGTTGCGAGATTCTTTATCATCCTGGAAAGGCGAATGTTGTTGTCGATGCCTTAAGTAAAAAGGGTCAGGAGAAATTAATGATGTTGACTGCTCAGGAAAAGCTAGTATCAGAAATGGCAAAGTTGGAGTTAGAAATTAAATATCCAATAGAATCAGATGAAAAAGTATTCCAGATGGGAAATGGTTAAACGTTGGTAGATAAGGTGAAGAATGCACAGCTCTAGGATGGAAACTGTGAGGAAATAAGAAGAAAAGAGTCTAAAGGTGAGGAAAACAAATTTAAAGTTGATTAGGAAGGGTTACTTCGATTCGAAGGGAGAATTTTGGTTTCGCCAGTGCTGGAAATTAAAGAGGAAATTTTGAGTGAGGCTCATAACTCACGATATTTGATGCACTCTAGAAGTACAAAAATGTACCAGGGTCTCAAACATCATTTTTGGTGGTCGAATATGAAAAAGGATGTTGCTGAATGTGTGGTGAAATGCTTAATATGTCAGAAGGTTAAAGCTGAACATCAAAGGCCAAGTGGATTGTTGCAACCGTTAGAGATACCGGAATGGAAATGGGAGCATATCACAATGAATTTTGTGGTAGGTCTTCCAACGACTCAGCAAGGTTATGACGCAATCTGGGTGATTTTTGATCAATTGACGAAGTCGGCACACTTTTTGCCAATCAAGATTAGATTTAACCTATATCGACTGGCAAAACTGTACGTGAAGGAAATTGTTTCAAGACACGGTGTCCCGGTGTCCATTGTATCAGATAGAGATCCACGTTTCACATTAAATTTTTGGAAACGACTACAAGAATGCTTGGGAACACAGTTGAGAATGAGCACAACGTACCATCCTCAAACCGACGGACAAAGTGAGAGGACCATCCAAACACTGGAGGATATACTCAGAGCATGTATTATGGATTTTAAAGGGAATTGGGATGACCATTTACCATTGGTTAAATGTGCTTATAATAATAGTTATCACGCGAGTATTGGCATGCCGCCTTACGAAGTGTTGTACGGCAGGAAATACAGAACTCCGGTATGCTGGGACGAAGTTGGAGAACATTAGCTGCTAGGTCCAGAATTGGTACAACAGACTGTCGAGATAATCAAAGTGATTCGGGCAAGATTGATAGCAACAAAGAACAGACAAAATAAATATGCCAATCAACACCGACAAAATCAGGAATTCGATGTCGGTAGTTTTGTTTTCTTGAAAGTGTCCCCCTGGAAAGGGAAAATTCGGTTTGGTAAAAAGGAAAAACTAAGCCCTAGGTTTATAGGACCTTTTGAAGCACTACGACGAGTTGGTGAAGTGGCGTATGAGGTAGCTTTACCTCCGAAATTAGAACATATTCACAACATTTTCCATGGTTCAGTATTAAGACCATATAAGTCCAATTATAAACATGTTATAGAATATGAACCATTACAGTTTGACAAAGATTTATCTTATGAAGAAGTCCCTGTTCAGATTATTGACAGGAAAGAACAAGTACTAAGGAATAAAATAATACCTTCTGTTAAAGTAATCTGGAGAAACCACAATGCGGAAGAAGCTACGTGGGAACTTGAAGATGTTATGATAAAAAATTATCCTCAATTTTTTGCTTGATCTTGTATAGCGATTCTGGGTACAGAATCTTGTTAAGGAGGGAAAAATATAATGAATGAATTTATCGAGTCGTGATTTTGGGGACATAATCCTTTTAAGGAGGGAAGAATGTAACGATTGAGAATTTTATAATTTATGTTAAATATTTATTGAATTAAATAAATATTTTAATTGATTTATTTATTGAGATAAATAAATAATTGATGAAATTATGGTGTGATAAATTAGTTGAGTGTATATGTTAACTAAATTAATTAATGCTAATTTTATTATTTGAAGGTTTAATTTAATAAAATAATTAAATTAAATAAATTATTTAATATTTGAGAAAATAATTAAATTAAATAAATGATCTTCTAGTTTAATTTAATAATTAAATTAGATATGTAATAATTTATTAAGCATAAGTATAATTATAATGGAAATTATAATTGTAATTGTAAGTTATTAAAATTAATTGAATAAATGAGTGACAAATGGAAATTAATTAAATTAAAAGTGTAACACATGGAACTATATAATATAAAGGTTATCAAAATAAATTAAAAGGGGAGGGTTTTAGTGTGTAGCCAAACAAGGCCTTGTGGCCTTTGGCTTAATCTAACTGACGTAGCCTATTGGGTTTTCTTACTTGACGTACGTGGGAGAGAGGCCTAGACCTATATCAGTTTATATCTTATGCATATTATTTTCCTAAGGCTAACTAAGAAAAACCAAAGTGTTAGAGAAAATTGAAAGAAGAGATAATTCATTCTCTGTGTTTGTCAAGAAGAAGGGGAAGGATTGCTAAACCTTGTTATCATTATCATGCAAGCAAAAGGGTTAAGGTATAATCTATCCTAAATTATAAATTTTTGCTTTGCATTATCTATTCTATGTGAATTAGAATTTTTCTGTAATAGGGTTGAGATGTTGATTATATAATTGTCATACATAAGTTATTTTGAAGTAATCAAATTCGTGAAATTGGGTTTGAAGACGAAAATTAAGATAACAGTGTTATGTATATGTAAAATAGCTTAATTGAGTCCAAAATTTGATGTTCAATCTTTGATAGAATCTATAAATTAATTGTAGATTGTGTTAGTGTATCAAGAAACGAAAATAATGTAGTTGGAATGGTGTAATTTGGTTAAAAAATAAAGGTTTGGCGATTGAATTAGCTAAAAGTATTGAAATATAAAGAAATTGGCAAAAACATTACTTTAATACTTTAAATTTGGTTATGTAAGTTGTTTTAGGTGTTAGAATGCTTGATCGTATATGCTATAAGGCTTTAGTTAAGGTTTTAGTGTGTGGGTTTGTTCATGTTACCGTGAAATTGGAATTATTGGTCTAAAACAGAGTCTAAATTCGTGTTCTGCAAAACTAATTCTCGTGCCGAGCGCAGGCGCGCTGCTGTGCGGGTGCGCCCGATTCAAAGGTAATTATGACGCAGCTGCGCCAGTGGTCAATAAGACCTAGTGATGAACTATTAACAGCATAGCTTGGAGAATGCTAACTTAACATATTTTGATGATTGTAAAAGGACCTAAAACATGTTATAAAATGTAATAACATATAGTAATCACAAATGTTGAAACTAAAGATTATGAATTAGTAAGTTGTGAAAGTTCGTAACGTGATGTCATGAGAATTTGTGTTGATATGCAATCACCATGTTGGGTACTGTTATATAATAAGAAGTGCAGATTTATGGTACATGAATGATTAAAATAATCAGGTCTTAAGCTAGAGACTATAGACTTGACTAAAATGAGGAGTGAATCCATGAAGTTAATGTTAACATAACTAATTGGTATTATGATTCTAATGGTATATGTAGGGTATTTGGAGAATGTTTGTAGTAATTTTATAGCTTACACACAAGGCAAGTTTCCTAAACTTCATTCTCTTTATAATGAATGTAAGTTTCATAACTATGTTTACCTTTAATTGTCAAGCAAGCTTTCTAACCCTAATTTATCAATATGCAGGTTCCTAAATCTTATATTAAAGTTGAGCAAGCTTATTAATTTCATCTCGTTTATGATGATACAAGCTCTTGTATTCTAATTCTTTACATTGAAAGAGTTTCACAATCATAACTCTCGTTCTTGCTATTCAAAGCATATACTGTTTAACTTCTTGTCATTATTCGATCCTTGACTTAAGTATCATTATTCAACTCTATATTATTGTGTTTAACTTTCGAATAGCAAGCAAGCTCTTATTGATTGGATAAATCTGTAATTGAATAGTGTTCTAAAATTCTAGAACTACTGATAAGTTAGTTCCAAACTACACTTTCTTTAGTGCGGAAAATCTAAAGTCAAACTGAGATGAACAACCCTAGTATAGGGGATTTTGTACGCGTTAGCGTTGAGATGTTTGTGCACAATACATGGTACGAAGGGTTGATCCCCCTAAGTACGAAAGTAAAAGTCTGTATAGTCTAATGACTGTTAAAGGTTGAAGTAGAAACCTCAGATATAAACCTCAAACTTGTTTACTAGTTTTGTCTCGAAGAACAAGTTCTTATTTAATCAGTATTCATTTCTTACTCTTATGTTAATGTTATTATCACTCTTTATATCAGTGAGCAATTGTTTGCTCACTCTTGCATTTAACACTGCAGCTAAAGTTGAGAAATTTGATGAGCCGTCTTCTAGTAAAGGAAATGGCAAGATGTCCAAGTGGTGAAGAGTTATTTGAATTTACTTAACTTAAATTATGTTATAAGACTTATGTAATAATTAAAGGTTAGATTACATGGGAATGTTTTAAGTTAATGTAACCCTTTAATGGAAAATATATTTATTTAAGTTATGTCTTTATCCTTGTTTATGGGTAGTTAGATGTAAATATTTTAAAAAGTGAGCACCAAATCCTGTAAGAATGAAGTACCCGGATATGGGGGTGTCACAGCTGCGAATAATTTTGAGATCAAGCTTGGGACCATACAAATGATACAAAACTCAGTGCAGTTTGGAGGATTAGCCAATGACGATCAGAATGATCACTTAGTTTGTTTTCTAGAAATCTGTGACACTTTTAGATATAATGGGGTGTCAGATGATGCAGTCAGGCTTCGCTTGTTTCCGTTCACATTGTGAGACAAGGTGAAAAGTTGGTTATACTCATTACAGCCAGGGTCGATTATTACATGGGACGACCTTGCTCAGAAATTCTTGGCCAAGTTTTTCCCACCGACAAAGACTGTTATGATAACCCGAAAAATCGGATTGTCCAGAATATAAGTTTAAAGAATTATTTATTAATAAAATAAATTTTTATTAATAATATTTTGTGCTATGTGTTTATTAATCATTCTATAACCTAGGATGATTATAATACGGAAGGATTCTGGCTACGAGCAAGAATGAACGAATAAGAATTTTCAAGACGAAAAAAAAAATTTAGGAAATAAAAATATTTTTGAGAAAAAAGACGAAACAGACATTATTCACATGACGAAACCTAAGGGTTAGGGTTTTAATAACCTAAGCCTTTTCGAGAGTTCGGTATGTGGAAATGACATTCCGTCGAAAGATTTGACGATAATATATCGTGAAAAGTTAAGTAAGCCGATAAAAGTTTTTCTCAAAAAACGTGCAGAAATCGGATGAAATAAAAACGACGAAAAGTACTGTTATAAACTTTTCATTCGTTTAACTACGTTAAGGGAAAACGTGAAGGAAAACACTTATCATCAAAAAGTGTTTTGCAATTTTTCGGAGTTCCGAAGAATGCGTAAAAGTTAAACTGTAGATGAAAGACGAAATACAAAAAAATATTTAGATTCCAAGAATCGCAGTTTTTTCGAACTGTCGGACGAATTCCACAAGACGGAAGCACAAAGCTTCCAAGGGAAGCTTCGTGAATAATAAGGAGGTGTGAATAGTAAGGCAGTTTGGCCAAATGACTAAAATGCCCCCAGCCTTGGTTTTCTATATAAGAGAAGCCTAAGCTCATTTGTTGGTTAATGAAAAATTCACCAACACTCGAGAGAGAGAGAGAGAGAGAGAGAGAGAGAGAGAGAGAGAGAAAGAAGTCGGATGAGGACGAAAAGGAAGATGAAAAGCTAGCCGAGTGCAAACTTTGTCCAACGGGAGAAGATTAAAGAAGAAAGGTAATGAAAACCTAACTTCTGAATAAATTTTCTTTAAGTTTTCTATGTTAAAAACATAGCTTAATGAGAATAGAAGTAACAGATGTTAAGAATGATTTCATATGGTTAAAATCATGAGAAAATAAAGAAATAAGAATTTGAAGTTTAGTTTATAAATTTCTTAAGGAAATATAAGTTTCGTAATGAATTTGAACGATACAAATGAATCATATGAACAATTTGGTGAAATTAGTAAGGAATGGTGTTTTATAACACCGAATTCTAAGAAAAAGTGAAATCATAATCAAAGTATGGACTAAAAATGAGGAACGAACGAAGAACGCGAAGAACATTGTTGATGGATAAATTTAAAACCATCGTAGTATAACTTATTATTGATGGGAAAGTTTAAAATCATCGCGTATAAGTTAGTTGCTTATTGCTTGGTTAGGAACGGTAGAAATGTTTATGAAGAACGGATTAAACTTAGCTATAACAAAGTTATGGCAAAAATTTCGTAAAAGACGAATGAGAAATAGAAAGTATGTAAATGAACCCGAATGTATAGGGTTTCATAAGAATGTAAGAGAATGTAGAAAATGTGAGTCATGGACTCAAGAATGAACGAGTTCTGAGTTCGGATGGCCGAATTACGGACGAATGGACGAAGAATGTTAATAACGTAAAATGAATGAAGGATAGAATTCAAGCCAATTGAATGGCAAGTTAAAGAATTCAGAATGAATTTCTGTCTAAGGGAAGGTTAAGTACGTAAGATAAGGAAGAGAATGGCTTTCGAATGACCTCGTTCTGAGTTATAATGAATAAGTTATGAGATTGAGAAGTAAGCGTCTCAAGCATGTAAAAGACTTGTAAAAAAAATTCAAGGTTTTAGGCCTGGCGCCGCAACGCCAGTTAAACCTTGGGAGGCGGCACCACAGCGCCAACCCGGGAAACCAAGCACTGTTAAGTGGCACTGCAACGCGAGGAAGAGAGAAGGAACTGGCGCCGCAGCTCCGGTGCATGACAAAACCCAGTGATGAGCTTTTAATTGCTCAACTCCTAGGGGAAGTGTAAGGAAAGATAATGAACATGTAGTTCACGTAATGTAACACTTAAACAAGTGATTTAAACCTTTAATGACGGTTGAATGAAAAGATTCAACGAGATTAAAAGACAAAGAATGTAAATGCAATGTAGTTGCGATGAACAGTCGGTCTTAGCATACAACGAACTGTATGGCTTCGACATTAAGAAAGAATAATGAACGTTGTGACGCCCCCAAAATAGGTATACATCACCCATTCTGAGTCGCCAAATACATGGTACAGAATTTAAATACAAACTTAATTAGTACAACTGTTGTGTAAAATACTACAAAACATAGCTGAGTTTTTACACGAATATTGTCCCACAGACAATATCCAAACTCAAATTCAATCCTTATTACATTTATTATCACACTAAATAGTGAGGACTACTAAAACAACCATCTCGGACCGTCACTTCATTCCCCGACTAGTTCCGGCTACGTTCTCATTTCCTAAAGAGAATAATGAAAGTAAAAGGGTGAACTCAACTAGCCAGTAAGAAATATTATGAGTAAAATAATGCAAAATAAATATCATTAGCCTTCAATAGTGTTAAACTGATAAAATATAATAAACATCAAGTTTAACTGCAGCGGAACAAGTAATCCATTAGAAGAGTCAAGTTGTGATAACCCGAGAATTTAGAAAATTTTTAAAATTTTAATTTTATTGATTTAAGGTTAAATAATAAACCTAGACAGAAAATAAGTGTATGGATTTGACATTTCTGAAAAGAAATTTTTGGATTTACAAATCTTTTGGTGAATTATTCAGGATTAAGGATATACGTAAATATGTTCTGTGTATATGGTTGTATATGTGTACATTATGTGATTAAGGGTCAAGGGTGACCAGATAAACTATATAAGTGGCAAACTCTAATCTTATATTAAGAACGTCAGCGTTCAGTTAGAAAACCCTAATTTCAAATTTTGAAACCCTAATTGTAATTAGGGAAAAGCCTGATTATTAGTTTAATAATTTTAATGTTAATTAGGAAATGTTAATCCTCATTTTCAAGTTATAATAAAACCCTAATCTAATTAAGAAATCTAATTTCTAAATTAAAAAAATTATTTTTCTATTTTAAACCCTAATTCTTGGGTTATAAACCCTAATGACCAATTATGAAACCTAATTGCTAAATTAGCAATTTTAATTAGGAAATAATAATCCGAATTAGTAAATTTTAATATAATTAGAAAATCCTAATTATAATTTAGAAATATTAATTTTCTATTTTGAAAACCGAAATTCAGAAATGCTAGAAACTAAATTGCTAACCTAAGGGTTCAAACCCTAAAGGGTTTAAACCCTAAACCATAACCTAAACCCAAACCCTAAACCCTAAGGGTTTGGCCATTTACTAGAATGCCATTAAAAATGAAAAGGGAATGACCCATTTACCCCTTTTCCTACACATTAAGTAAAGGGTATGTCCAAATTTTGGTGACTCATCTATGTAGATATACAACATGTGCTCAAATCTATCTCAAATTTGATTTCTGTGCCACCTATACCCACTAGATACATGAATCTAGCAAAATTAAAAACTTAAGTAAGTAACAACCTTACTTTATTTTTTTCATTCTTTCCAACCTTTTCTCTCTCATCCATTTCGAAATTTTAGAGTGAGAGGGAGTGAGAAGTTAGACCATGATCATCTTGTAGCAAGCTAAGGATCAGATTCAAGGGTCAGAATCCAAGATCAAAGCTCAAAGTGGTAAAAACCCTAAATCTTAAAATTTTATGATTCGATGTTTGATGTTGTAATTGGTGGGTTAAAGTTATGTATTAAGGTGTCTTTTAGTGATCTGGGTTGTTAAATCCCAAATCCATAACATCAAAATGCTCGAATTTGATGATTTTTGAAATCTGGGAAAAGTTGAAAATATGGCCTGACAAGCTAATGTCAGGGCCTGTAAATCCTTCTCTGTTTTTGATTTGAGTTGTTTTAAGTTATACATTTGTTCTATGTCATGTGTACTGTAATCTGGAACTTTACTCATGGTCATACCATGTCTAGATCTCCAGATATGTGCAGTCAAAAGGCGTTGACCGTTCACAAAAATCACAATCTGGGTAACCCAGAAATTTTTTCAGTGGTCTGACAAGATTTTTAACGTCCTTGATCTTGCTGTATGTTAATGTTTTGGCCCAGTTGTCATTTTGTAGTTGTAGCCTGGCATGTAGTCTACATACTAAAGTCATTAGATCACCATGATATATCTCAGAAGTTAGGAGTGGTCAAACCACCGTTGACCAACTGCTCGGATGAAGATTCTGGAAAACCCAGAATCTTTAAGAACAAAGTTTTTGTCAGTAGTTTGACCAGGCTTGTTATGTCATATGTGATGTTGTTGTTAGTATCTGATGATATTTAATTGTAGCCTGACATGTTCTCTATACGATCCAACCATTATATCACGCAAATAATACATATACTAGAAGCTACAATGATCTAAATATAGCACCTTCGTCTGTTCTTCATTTTCTGGAAAACCCAGAAATGAAGAACAGGGTTGTCAGACATTTTGAAGGCTAATAATGCACTGCTTTGATGTTGTTTAGGCATGATGTTTGTTTGTAAGTGTAGTATTACATTAATATTACATGTTTATAACATCAAGCAGCCCAGAAACCCTTGGGCTCACAAATCAAAATGTGGTCAAAGTTGCTAACTTGTTAACTGACATGAGTTTCTGAAAATGCTCAAGAACACACCAAGAACACCTATAGCGACGGTTCTGTCGCTATAGGGCCCTTTAGTGCCACTTAATTTTGAAAATTGAAATATTTTATTAAATAATTAGAGAAAAATGGATATTAATTATTAAAAATACATAATAAATTATGAAAAATTATTTTAAAGCCTGAAAAATAATTTTTAATTATTTTGAGTATATTTCAAAAATATTTGATATTTTTGGAATATAAAAGGTATTTATTTATTTAATTATAATATTAAATAAATTATTTAAAAAATAGTTTTAATTCATGAAAAATCATGAAAAATTATATTATGGCATAAGAAAATATTTTAAGTTACTTTTTAATAACTTTTGATATTTTGTGATGAAATTCATTAATAAATTATTATTATTGGTAAATATTTTATTTAATAAATATATTAAATAAATTATGGAAAAATAGAATTAATGATTTAAAAATCATATAAAAATGATTTAAGTGTTATAAAAATATTTTAAGTTATAAAATATAACTTGTGATATTTTGTCATGAAAATATTAAATAACAGCAATTATCGGATAATGGATTTAATTATTTAAAAAACATATAAAGGTGATTTTAAAGTATTAAAAATACTTTGTGATATTATAAATATATTATAATATTATGACATATATTTCATTAATATATGATATTAAATAAATATTAATGATAAAGGAATTAAGTGATATTTAATTCATTTAAATACGTTATTAATGATTGAAAAATTAAGATAAATAATAATTATTATTTGAAAATTTTTATGAGACTTGGAAACATATTTTGACTATTATATGAGATAAATGTTAAGTGTTAGGCAGAGTTTAATTGAACTTAAACTCGAGATTTGTCCGACTAGACCGTCGGGATGACAGATTTGTGTCGGGTTTAACTCAGATTGTAATAGTTTGACTTGATACCGAGTCTTATATGTGTTACAGACTGATAGAGTTATGTGTTATGTGTTTAGGTTATTTTAATTACTGTGATGATATTATTCTAATTTGTATATCGATATTATTTATATATTAGGTCTTCGACCAGACAAAGCTTATTATAATGCATAACGATAATCAACGAACCAGTCAAGTTTTACTTAACTCTACTAAGAGTTGTTTCATTCAAATATGCTTATGGATAATCATTGCTGATTGCCATTGTAGAATTTTACTATGTACATATTGCATGTATAAGTTAGGTATGAAAGGCTGATCACCTTCATTACCAGTTGGTCCAGATATATTTGTTCATGTTCAATACTTGTTCAGTCAAAAGTTTGTTCTTGCTAGTTCACAATTGTATTGTTAAATTATAGCCAGCTTATTATTTAGATTCTTTCAATCATGATATATCGTTAAATTATTGAACCAACCATAGTTGCAGCGGAACGAGCAATCCATTAGAAGAGTCAAATAGACTATAAAGTCAATATCTAGACATTGTTAATATATTATATTCATAATCTAATAAAACAAAATTTATAATATATATACACACACACACACACATCATTCCACCAAATCCATCTGTGATTCCTCCCCCCACCTGAACATGATTTATCCTGTGGGCCCCATCTCTTATTATATATATAATACTTATATATATATATATATATATATATATATGAATAACTTTTTACCGATAATTTTGAAAAATGGGTAAATGGGGGTCCAAATAATACGCTAAAATTTACAATAAATACTTCATAAAAAATCTTCTCAATATTTTTAACAACATTTATTCATCATTATTATAACTCGTAATATTAACAACTAGATCGTTCCCAGGAAAGAAGGGGGCTTTCCGATAAGGATTTCTCCCTATTGGCGTGCAATTAGGTGATTAAACCTTTTTTCTCCACAGAACTTTCTAGACATTGTTAATTATGTAAATAATAATATGAATAACTTGTCATCTCAATTATTGATTTAATAATATAAAATATTGACAATAATTGAATCAAATAACGTGAGATACTATGCAGCAATTACTGTAGCAATAATTAAGTATAACTGAGTGACTTCTCACGTAAGCATCAATAATCAATACTGTGTGCTACTATGCAACCACGCGTATTACTTTACTTTTACCACGGATATTTCAACAGTTAACGATAAAACTTTTGCCGTTATTTTTATAAAAAGATATTTTTGTCGTTTTCTAACTCTGACAATAATTTCGTTGTGGGGTCCACCAATGATTATGTCGTTGTACAAATATTTTCTGTTAAAACGAATATTCTCCGACCAATCGAATATTTTATAACAACTTGCATACTTTGCAAAATTTATAAATATTACCCATAACTATAACATTATATCAAATTCACACCATATTATTCAAAAATATATTTTGATAAAAATTAATCTTTATTTATGAAAGTTGGGGTCTTACAACCTCCCCTTCTTATGAAATTTCGTCCTCAAAATTACGGTACATACTTGGTATGTCGAAGAGGTGAGGATACCTCGATTTTATTTTAGATTCTAACTCCCATGTCATTTCTTCAACATCATGGTTTCTCTACAAAACTTTGACTCGAGGCATAACCTTGGAGCGTAAAATACGTTCCTTCTTATCCAAGATTTTAACAGGTACCTCTTTATACGTTAAATCTTTCGCTATTTTGTCTAATTTTAAATCAATAATGTGGTTCGGGTCTTCCACATATTTACATAACCTGGATATGTGAAAAACGTTATGAACACGAGACATAGTTGACGGTAAGGCGAGTCTATAAGCTACAGTTCCTACTCTATCTAGGATTTCAAATGGGCCAATGAATCGAGAATTGAGCTTTTCTCTCTTTCCAAATCTTGTAACTCCTTTCCATGGAGTAACACGTAACAACACATGCTCTCCAACATTGAACTCCACGTCTCTTTGATGAAGATCAGCATAATTCTTTTGTCGATCTTGTGAGGTCTTTATACGTTGTCGGATCATTTGAATCTTTTCCGTTGTCATGCGTACCAATTTCGGTCCCAATAACTTTGCTTCACCCACCTCATCCCAGCATACTGGAGAACGACACTTGCGTCCATACAACGCCTTGAATAGAGCCATGCCAATACTTGCTTAATAACTGTTATTGTAAAGCAATTCCACTAATGGTAAGAACTTGTCCCAACTTCCTTTGAAATCAAGGACACAGAGTCTTAATAGATATTCAAGAGTTTGAATAGTCCTCTCTGACTGCTAGTCCGTTTGAGGATGATATGCCGAACTGAAATGTAAATATATGCCCATAGCTTTTTGTAAACTAACCCAAAATCGTGAAGTGAATCTTGGGTCTCGATCAAAAACTATGGATACTGGAATACCATACAGTCTTACAATCTCATCTATGTATATACGAGTAAGACATTCAAGTGTATAAGTTTCTCGTATAGGTAAGAAATGAGCAGACTTGGTCAATCTATCAACAATAATCCAAATTGCATTTATGCCTTGAGAAACCTTGGGAAGACAAGTAACGAAATTCATGGTAATGTGCTCCCACTTCCATTTTGGAATTTCAAGTGGTTGTAATGGACCTTTTGGTACTTGATGCTCCGCCTTGACTCGTTGACACGTTAAACACCTTATGATAAACTCTGCAACCTCTCTCTTCATATTGCTCCACCAAAATGTATGTCGAAGATCACAATACATTTTGGTACTCCCAGGATGGATTGCAAACGGTGTGTTGTGCGCCTCCATCATGATTTTATAATTTAAATCAGGATCATTAGGAACATAAAGTCTGAAGTTGAGTTGAAGTATTCCTGCTTCATCAATTCTTGCTTCTAGAATAACACCTTCTTGCACTTTCTTCTTTATACGTATCAGCTCCATATCCGTAGTTTGAGCAGCTTTAACTTTATCGATTAAAGTCTGTTTTACTCGTATACTTGTCATCATCACATGGGTCCCTGGAGTCTTTAACTATATCTCCATCCTTTGTAAGTCATACAAAATGGGCCTTTTGCATTGACAATATTGCACTCGTAGATGCATATGATCTTTGTGACGCCCCCAAAATAGGTATACATCACCCATCTTGAGTCGCCAAATACATGGTACAGAAATAAGTCCTCAATACATTTATTATCACACTATTTCATAGAATAGTGAGGACTACTAATGCTATTATCTGGACCGTAACTCCGTTCCTCGACTAGTCCCTGCTACGTTCTCATTTCCTGAAGAGAATAATGAAAGTAAAAGGGTGAGCTCAACTAGCCCAGTAAAAAATATTATGACTAAGATAATGCAGAATAAATTATCGTTAGCCTTCAACAGTGTTAAACTGATAAAATATAACAAACATCACGTTTAACTGCAGCGGAACAAGCAATCCATTAAAAGAGTCAAGTAGAGAATAAAATCTACAATCTTTTATGATTTAAAAGGTTTTTCATCACTTTTATCGCTGGGACTCAGCTTAATAAATAATCCACATCATCCATGCACTACGACCAAGGATATTCATTAGTATCACAACCACAAATTATCCATGCACTATGGGCCAAGGATATTCGTGTATTCATCAATGGTCATGATCATGCCAACAACTGTCCATTAATGCACTACGGGCCAATGACGACTTTTACCACATCATTTGTAACATTACGGTCATGATTACACCGAAGAATCCCTGGTCATAATCATACCAAGTCCATCTATGCAATACAGGCCACATATGACTTTCAACATAATATAAACATGAGGATGGTGACAATGATATAAGAATTCAATAAAACAAGTTCAAGAATTAATTTATCCAGGAACCAATAACGTCCAAATTTTCAACATGATACTTCTTTGTAGAGTAAAATTCAAGAATGCTCAGAAGAATATTTTCATGAAAAGATACTGGATGAAGTGCAAATATCAAGGATATTCCACTAATTTCATGGAGTATAGAAGTCAAAACTTTAACCAACTGAGTATAATAAAGAATGGAATAACAAAAGAAATCACCATGCATGCGGTACTTTGCATAGACAGGTTATTCCAACAGAATAATAAATAACGGGACTAGGTCAGGTGAAATTCACACCGACAGGATATTCCAACAGAATAATAAAGAATGGAATAACAACAGAAATCACCATGCATGCGGTACTTCGCATAGGCAGGTTATTCCAACAGAATACTAAATAACGGAACCAGGTATGGCGTAAAACGAACAGACAGGATATTCCAACAGAATAATAAAGACGGAACCAGGTCCGACGTAAAACGCACAGACAGGATATTCCAACAGAATAATAAAGACGGAACCAGGTCCGGCTTAAAACGCACAGACAGGATATTCCAACAGAATAATAAAGAATGGAGTAACAGAAGAATTTCACCAAGTATAGGGTAGCCCGCGTAGACAGGTTATTCCAACAGAATAATAAATAATGGAATAACAGAAGTTTTCTTCATGAATACAAAAGAAATAATACCCCTAACGGGTACAACAAACAATATCTCTTACCGTAAAAGAAACTGCATATAAGAGTAGGAAAGTAACAAAATACTTTTCTATAGCTTCTCTATAATTTCTCTCTCTAGAGTTTCAGTGAATTCGTAAGAAATAATGAAAGAATGAGCTTCTATTTATAAGAGAATGGAAAGGCACTGTGTAAGGATTTCTTCACAGATGAAATAATTCAAAGACTCACGGATGAAAATTTTGATACTACATATTCAAATTGTCAAACCTTCAACCAATCATAACAAAGCAAGACAAAATATAATATATATATATATATATATATATATATATATATATATATATATATATATATATATATATATATATATATATATATATATTTAATACTCCCTTTTCCCACCAATTTCGTTACCCACCACATACATCACCCATCACACCCATTTTTCTTTCTTCCAACATAACCCCACATGTTCCCTCCACCAATATCCACTCACTCATTCAATATATATATATATATATATATATATATATATATATATATATATATATATATATATATATATATATATATATATTCACACACTCCACCACTCACATAACATTTCTTACTTTCCCACCAACATGTCCACATCACACACATCCACATCCACACACATCATTCTCACTTCTTTTCCACCATTTCCCCCTCACACACACAACATATACATATATATATATATATATATATACACACACACACATCACATACTTATATATATTAATTTCATCCCCTATACATAACTCCCCCCCACCCCATTTCTAAAATCAGTTTATCAACACATATGGGCCCCACATGTGGTCTCCACATGTGGGCCCCACCTTTAAATAATTTATATCGATTATTTTGAAAAATAGGTAAATGGGGGTCTATAAAATAAGCAAAACTGAGTAACTTCTCACATAAGCATCAATAATCAATACCGTGTGCTACTATGCAACCACGCGTATTACTGTACTTTTACTACCGAGTAGTTCAACAGTATTAACGGTAAAACTTTCGTCGTTATTTTTAATAAAAATATTTTTGTCGTTTTCTCAATCCGACAATAATTCTGTCGTGGGGTCCATCAATGATTGCGTAGTTGTACGAATATTCCCTGCTAAAACGAATATTCTCCAACCAATCGAATATAATACAACAACTTGCATACTTTGTAAAATTTATAAATACTACTCACAACTATAACATTATATCAAATCCATACCATAATATTTAAAAAAAATATTTCGAGAAATTTAAATCTTTATTCATAACATCTAGGGTCTCACAATCTCCGCTCCTTATGGAATTTCGCACTCGAAATTTACGTAAGTACCTGGTATGCCGAACAGATGAGGACACTTCGTCAGATGATAACTCTTGAGGTATAACCTTTAAGCGTAGAATATATTTCAGGATTTTAACAGGAACATCTTCATACGTTAAATCATCCGCTATTTCGTCCGGTTCTAACTCAATAATGTGGTTCTGGTCTTCCACATATTTACGTAACATGGATATGTAAAAAACATTATGAACACGAGACATACTTGGCGGTAAAACGAGTCTATAAGCCACAGTTCCTACCCGATCGAGGATTAAAAATGGGCCAATGAATCGAGGATTGAGCTTTCCTCTCTTTCCAAATCTTGTAACTCCTTTCCATGGAGCAACACGTAACAACACATGATCTCCCATATCGAATTCCACGTCCTTTCGATGAAGATCAACATAACTCTTTTGTCAAACTTGTGAGGTTTTTATACGTTGTCGGATCGTGTGAATCTTTTCCGTAGTCATACGTACCAACTCCGGTCCCAATAACGTTGCTTCACCCACCTCATCCCAGCATACTGGAGAACGTCACTTTCTTCCATACAACGCTTCGAATGGAGCCATGGCAATACTTGTTTGATAACTGTTGTTGTAGGAAAACTCCACTAATGGTAAGAACTTGTCCCAACTTTCCTTGAAGTCAAGGACACAGAGTCTTAATACATCTTCAAGAGTTTGAATAGTCCTCTCTGATTGTCCGTCCGTCTGAGGATGATATGCCGAACTAAATCGTAAATTCGTACCTATAGCTTTTTGTACACTAACCCAAAATCTTGAAGTGAATCTTGGGTCTCGATCAGAAACTATGGATACTGGTATACTATGCAGTCTTACACACTTGTTTATGTACATACGAGGAAGACGTTCAAGTGTATAAGTTTCTCATATTGGTAAGAAATGAGCAGACTTGGTCAATCTATCAACAATGACCCAAATTGCATCTATGCCTTGAGAAACCTTGGGAAGACCAGTAACGAAATCCATGGTAATGTGCTCCCACTTCCATTCTAGAATTTCAAGTGGTTGTAATGGACCTTTTGGTACTTGATTCTCTGCCTTGACTTGTTGATAAGTTAGACACCTTGAGATAAACAGCGCTATCTCTCTCTTCATATTGCTCCACCAAAATGTATGACGAAGATCACGATACATTTCGGTACTCCCGGGATGGATTGCAAACGGTGTGTTGTGCGCCTCCATCATGATTTTATACTTTAACTCAAGATCATTAGGAACACAAAGTCTGAAGTTGACTCGAAGTATTTCTTCATCATCGATTCTTGCTTCTAGAATAACGCCCTCTTGAACCTTCTTCATTCATCTGCTCTGAGTGTGTAGCTTGAGTGGCATTAACTTTATCGATTAAAGTCGATTCTACTCGTATATTCGTTATCTTCACGTGGGTTCATATATTCGCACTTGTAAACGCATACGATCTTCTACTCAACGCGTCAGCTACCACGTTCACTTTTCCACGATGATATTGAATGGTACGATCGTAATCTTTAACAGCTCGAGCCAACGTCTTTGGCGCATGATACGCTCGTTTTAAGTAAATAAATATTTGAGGGTTTAAGAAATGAGTTTTGTACTGGGTCAATATAAAATTCAATTTCATGCTCTAGGGGTAGGCTAGGAAGTTTTCATGAATACATCAGGAAATTTATTAACGATAAAAATATCATTCAAAACTATGACTCTTATCCAAGACTTGGATAACACGTCACATTGATACCTATCAACTTGCCATCGTCATTCACAACATCTCCTACAAAAAGTCTGGCTTCGGTGCATTCCACACAAGGAAGTCAATAACAAAAGGATCGGGGCTCTTTACTTATGGTTTGATATTACAATGATTGACTTTAGTGGTTTGATTACTTTGAATTCGAATAACAGGTTGGTTAGGAGTATGAAAGCTAACAACCTTACAAAAAGCATGATGAGTAGTTAACCAATCGATTCCTAAAATCACATCAAAGGCAAGTATTTTCAAAGAGATACGATCGACAGGTAACGTGAAAGTGTTGATTTGAACAAGATTTATAAATAGTGGAGGTAATGAAGGTTTCTCCCAACTGAGTTTAAACAGATATATCAAAGTCTAACTTCTCCGGAGTTAACTTCAAACATTGAACACAACTAGGTAAAATAAAAGAATGAGTAGAACCGGTATCTAACACTGTATAGACTTCGCTAGAATTTATGATAAGCTTACTCGTGATAACTTTATTTGGGTTCCTCACTTGTTGGGAAGTCGTGACAACCGCTCTCCTTTGAACTATCCGGCTTTAACTTGTCTGGAGTAGCATTTGGTGTCATCACTATCGTTGGAATTGACTTTTTTATAGGGCATATTCCACCCTCAACTGCTTCATCGTACTCCTGATTCATGATCTGAATCATCAATCTTCGATCCATATCGAATTGAGATTGACCACTCTGTACGTGGTAACTCAAAACTCGATGTTGGGTTCTTCCAATTGCTGTCCAAAAAGAGAAATGTATATCATCTATTTTAGCCTTTTTGGATCAGACGTCTCTTTCTATAATATCAACATGTCGTGCGGCTTTTACTCACGCATCCTTCATTCTCACTCGTTCAGTTGTTTCTTCTTTCAGCTAATCCTTGATATTTGAATTCTCAGATTCTAACTTTAATATCTTACACTCTGCCAAAGCGTGATTTTGTTCGAGCATCACATATCGGGTAACACAATTTTGAATTGTTGCATCCCTTTGTTCCACGACCGCTTGCCATTCTTCAACATGTTCTTCTAACTCACGAATACGATCTCGCAGTTCTACATTTTGATCAAAAATTTCTTCTAATAAATTCTCCTCAGGTTCTACTTCTTCCTCACTCTCAGCTGCTACCTCTGCGACTAGCTCGGGTGGAACTATTAACTCTTTCCTCACCACATGGATATCTCTAATTCCTTCTTCGCCTGATATTACATTATCCTGGTTGGTGATTAGAGGTGTCTCCATGGTCTCATTCACTCCACTGTTGACATTTTCAGCTGCCATTTTAAAATACTGCCACAAAACAAGGGTTAAATAACATATCACATATTATCCCTATACTCTGACCGACCAATTAAATACCAAATAAACTCAGGTAGGTCATACTAGCGAAGGAATTCTCCGTCTCTCCCCTCCTAGTTCTAGTCTCACATCTTAGCCAGGGATCATATCCCTAAGCTCTGATACCAACTGTGACGCCCCCAAAATAGGTATACATCACCCATCTTGAGTCGCCAAATACATGGTATAGAATACAAATACAATCTTAAATATACAACATGAGCTGTGAGTTTTAATACAAATATTATCCTCTAGACAGTATTCAAACTCAAAATAAGTCCTCAATACATTTATTATCACACTATTTCATAGAATAGTGAGGACTACTAATGCTATCATTTGGACCGTCACTCCATTCCCCATCTAGTCCCTGCTACGTTCTCATTTCCTAAAGAGAATAATGAAAGTAAAAGGGTGAGCTCAACTAGCCCAGTGAGAAATATTATGACTAAGATAATGTAGAATAAATTATCGTTAGCCTTCAACAGTGTTAAACTGATAAAACATAACAAACATCACGTTTAACTGCAGCGGAACAAGCAATCCATTAAAAGAGTCAAGTAGAGAATAAAATCTACTATCTTGTATGATTTAAAAGGTTTTTCATCACTTTTATCGCTGGGACTCAGCTTAATAAATAATCCACATCATCCATGCACTACGGCCAAGGATATTCATTAGTATCACAACCACAAATTATCCATTCACTACGGGCCAAGGATATTCGTGTATTCATCAATGGTCATGAGAATGCCAACAACTGTCCATCAATGCACTACGGGCCAATGACGACTTTTACCACATCATTTGTAACATTACAGTCATGATTACACCGAATAATCCCTGATCATATTCATGCCAAGTCCATCTATGCATTACAGGCCACAGATGACTTTCAACATAATATAAACATGAGGATGATGACAATGATATAAGAATTCAATAAAACAAGTTCAAGAATTAATTTATCCAGGAACCAATAACGTCCAAATTTTTAACATGATACTTCTTTGTAGAGTAAAATTCAAGAATGCTCAGAAGAATATTTCCATGAAAAGATAATGGATGAAGCGCAAATATCAAGGATATTCCACTAATTTCATGGAGTATAGAAGTCAAAACTTTAACCAACTGAGTATAATAAAGAATAGAATAACAAAAGAAATCACCATGCATGCGGTACTTCGCATAGACAGGTTATTCCAACAGAATAATAAATAACAGGACTAGGTCAGGTGAAATTCACACCGACAGGGTGTTCCAATAGAATAATAAAGAATGGAATAACAACAGAAATCACCATGCATGTGTACTTCGCATAGGCAGGTCATTCCAACAGAATACTAAATAACGGAACCAGGTATGGCGTAAAACGAATAGACAGGATATTCCAACATAATAATAAAGACGGAACCAGGTCCAACGTAAAACGCACAGATAGGATATTCCAACAGAATAATAAAGACGGAACCAGGTCCGGCGTAAAACGCACAGACAAGATATTCCAATAGAATAATAAAGAATAGAATAACAGAATAATTTCACCAAGTATAGGGTAGCCCGCGTAGACAGGTTATTCCAACAGAATAATAAATAATGGAATAACAGAAGTTCTCTTCATAAATACAAAAGAAATAATACCCCTTACGGGTACAACAAACAATATCTCTTACCGTAAAAGAAACTGGATGTAAGAGTAGGGAAGTAGCAGAATACTTTTCTATAGCTTCTCTATAATTTCTCTCTCTAGAGTTTCAGTGAATTCGTAAGAAATAATGAAAGAATGAGCTTCTATTTATAGGAGAATGGAAAGACATTGTGTAAGGATTTCTTCACAGATGAAATAATTCAAAGACTCACGGATGAAAATTTTGATACTACATATTCAAATTGTCAAACCTTCAACCAATCATAACAAAGCAAGACAAAATATAACATATATATATATATATATATATATATATATATATATATATATATATATATATTTAATACTCCCTTTTTCCACCAATTTCGTCACCCACCACATACATCACCCATCACACCCATTTTTCTTTCTTCCAACATAACCCCACATGTTCCCTCCACCAATATCCACTCACTCATTTAATATATATATATATATATATATATATATATATATATATATATATATATATATATATATATATATATATATATTCACACACTCCACCACTCACATACATATTTCTTACTTTCCCACCAACATGTCCACATCACACACATTCACATCCACACACATCATTCTCACTTCTTTTCCACCATTTCCCCCTCACACACACAACATATATATATATATATATATATATATATATATATATATACACACACACACACACATCACATACTTATATATATTAACTTCATCCCCTATACGTAACTCCCCCACCCCCATTTCTAAAATCAGTTTTTCAACATATATGGGCCCCACATGTGGGCCCCACCTTTAAATAATTTCTACCGATTATTTTAAAAAATAGGTAAATGGGGGTCTATAAAATAAGCAAAACTGAGTAACTTCTCACATAAACATTAATAATCAATATCGCGTGCTACTATGCAACCACACGTATTACTGTACTTTTACAACCGAGTAGTTCAATAGTATTAATGGTAAAATTTTCGCCGTTATTTTCAATAAAAATATTTTTATCGTTTTCTCAATCCGACAATAATTCTGTTGTGGGGTCCACCAATGATTACGTCGTTGTACGAATATTTTCGACCAATCGAATATTTTCCGACCAATCGAATATAATACAACAACTTGCATACTTTGTAAAATTTATAAATACTACTCACAACTATAACATTATATCAAATCCATACCATAATATTTAAAAAAAAATATTTCGAGAAATTTAAATCTTTATTCATAACATCTGGGGTCTCACAATCTTCTACTCAATGTGTCAGCTACTACGTTCACTTTTCCAAGATGGTATTGAATGGTATAATCATAATCATTCAACAGCTCGAGCCAACGTAGTTGCCGCATATTGAGTTCCTTTTTGGTGAAGAAATATTTAAGGCTTTTATGATCTGTATAGATCTCTAATTTCTCCCAATACAGGTAATACCTCTAGATCTTTAGTGCGAAAACGACTGTTGCCAACTCTAGATCATGAGTAAGATAATTTCTCTCATATTCTTTGAGTTGTCGTGAGGCATAGGCTGTGACAAACGAGATTTTGTAATTTAATTTTAATATTTATTGAATTAAATAAATATTTTCCATGATTTAATTATTAGATTAAATAATTAATTGATGAAATTATGGTAGATTATTTTAATTATATGTGTTATATTTATTAAATTAATGTGGAGAATTTTTATTATTCAAATTAGGTAATTATGTGAACTTATTGAATTAAATAAAATATTTAATAAGCATAATGTTATTTTAATAATTAATTAGAGATTTAATAATTTGACATAATTAATCAATTAGAAAATTAATTATGTGATTATGTGAACAAATGAGAAATTATCATATTTTATTCAAATTAAATTAAACAAGATATTTGATTTATTGTGTAATTGGGTGTGACATGATTTAAACTATAGTATAAGAGAATCATTAAATTAATTGGTTTGGAGTCTATTATTGCCAGCCAAACGACGCCCTAAGAGAAGTTAGTAGCAGTTAATCCATGATGGGTTTACTGACCACCACAACTGCGCTCAGTTTCCTTTTAATAAAATTATTACGTCTTATTTTTTCATTTGTTTGCCAAGTCTGGAAAAATAGTTAGAGAGAATTTGAGAATTTGTGGAGGAGATTGAGAGTGAGTGATTGAAGAAGCATCTGAGCCTACTAATCTACACTCTACGCTTTGGGTAATTTCTTCAACCCAATTTTTATTTACATTGTTTAAGTTTTATAAGAAAATGGCTTTCAAGTTCTGTAAAATCTCTATAATTAAAAAAGGAGTAAAGATTATGTGTTAATATGTTAGTATAACATGTTTTACTATATATCGTATAATTCCATAGCATCAGTTTCATAAAAATTGATTGTAGATAGTTTATTCAAAGTTATAGAGTATAAAAATATGGTCATATAGCCTTACATACCAAATTTGATACGTCAATCATATGTTGTATCATAAATTTACACTTATATGTAATTATGTATGTTAAAACGAAGAAAACAAACTTCAAATGAATAGATTCGGTGTTATAACGAAACCTCAGTGTTGATTTTCATGTTTTGGGTTCAAAACTTTCGAAAATATGAAGAACAGTAAATTACATGTTTTGATTCTACAATTTATGTGTTTTAACATGTTAAAATCATACTAGAAGGGTTAAGTACTAGTTATGTGTATAAAATAATGTCTGGGTATGTCTAATTTCATGTATGAATTAAGAAATTGGTAGAAATTGGCATGTCTGAGTCTGGTTTGACGCGCCGCTGCGCCGAATGCAGGCACAAGAACCGCGCCGCAGCGCGAGTCACGCCGCAGTGCCAATAACATGGCCGCAGTGTCGAGAAGAAGCACAACAGTGGCGCCGCAACGTCACTCTCCAGATTGTCTAGAAATTTATTTTTTAAAGTGTTCAAGTCCATGAATGTGATAGTAACCTAATCTAATGAACATAAAAATATGTTAGAAGTATAATGAGATGTTAAAATAGATTCTTAACATATCAATAACGTATTTAAGTATGGATCAAATTATTGAATGCATAGCTAGCTTATTATTCGTGAAGTGTAAATTATGTGACAATAAGTGTGATAATTTGATTAAGTATAGTCATAATCCGAGTTAGACAAAAAGAATGATCTTGTGATGACTAGTTAATTTATAATTAACTGTTGTTGTGAATATGAATGGTATGTAGGATTAAATTAAGGAACATGTATAATTAACGTGTAATCTACGCACGAGACAAGTTTCCTAACCCTACTTGTTATTGTTATTTCAGTATATAAATTACATCGAGAAAATTCTTATTGTATTTAATCAAGTTCAATTTGTTATATTAAAGATTATTTATCTTTTCAAAGTATGATTCTGTTATACAATACTTGTTCTATTATATACCTCTCAAGATTGTTATTCAATTTAAATATCATTTATTGTTGAACCTTGATTCGACTAGTCCATAGTTGATGAACGTTCTAAATTTCAGATCCCTTATTGATTTATCCAAACCAAACTTAGTTTGGTGCGGACTCTAATGTCAAACTGAGATGAACAACCCTGTATAGGGATTAGTTATGCGTTAGCGTTAAGATATTGTGCACAGTATGATACTAAGGACTGATCTCCCTAAGTACGAGTAGAAGAGTCCATAGTCTTATGACTGTAAAAGGTTTTCAGTATAACCCTTGATAACCTAGGACATAGTTCAAGGTCTTATGACCCTCAAAAATCTTTTGATTCTTGTTATTCATTCTTGATTCAAAAGTTGAGTTTTATTCCAGAAATCTTTGATTCACTCGCATGTTATTATATTGTTATTTCATTATTATAATTATGGGCAATCGTACTCACTCTTGCGTAATAATAACATTACAATTAAGAACGAAAGGTCCGACGAACCTTCTACTGGTAAAGGCAAGAGCAAGGTTAACAAGTGATGAAGACTTGTTGTTTTATGTGATGATGTATTTCTGTTTTAGACTTATGTTAATGTTGTGTAAGACGATTAATTGTTTATGTTTCCGCAGTTAAGATTTAAGGTTAGTATGACCTGAGATTTATGTATTTATTTCAGATGATGTAACTCCTTAAGGAGAGGATTTATTTCTATCTATTTATGTTTTCAGTTATTATGGGTAGATAGATATATGATGTTTGTATAGTGCACATCAAATCATGTGGGAATGGAAGTACCCATATTTGGGGGTGTCACATGTTGGTATCAATGTTGTAGGTTATGAACTTTAGGTGGGGGAACAACCTTAGGTAGTAGCCTTATAGGAAGAACATAGTAATGGAAAACTCTTATCGAGTTCTAGGAAATGAATTTTTAAATTCATTGAAGATAATAAAAGACTTTATGTGCTTATGTGTTAATTATGTGCTTGCTAGTATCGATTAGTAACTAAAACTTAAAACTGTGTTGTCAGGATGTCGGATGTTGGATGAGCTAGTCGAACTGGGGAGGAGGAACCTCGAGTACCTACAGAGGAGGAGCCCCGAGACATTTATGTTGTCAGGGAACAGTTGGTACAGAGAGAGCCATCTCCGTTGATCACTATTGTTGGTCAGGAGCATGAGCCTGAGACTGATCCAAAGGAGGATACTGAGGAAGAAGAGGAAGAAGAGGAGTTCCCACCGAACTCCATCGATGCAGAGATGTACGATGAGTTATATGATCGTAACATAGAGTTATGTGACACTGTTCAGGATCTGACTGAGGGGGCAATTATTCAACAAATTACCATCGAGCAGAAAGATAGGGAAGTTGTGACTCTTCACAAACGTCTAGGAAACGTAGAATGGGATTTGGTCCACGAGAAGGGTCAAACCGAGGAGAAGTGCGAAGAGATAGAGAAGTTGATGAAGGAAGTGAAGGAAAGCTCAGAAAGGCTAATAATAGCAGAGGAGGGCTGGGTAAGAAAATCACGTCATGCTGATCTTGCAGAAGAGGATTGTCGTGCAAAGAAGGCTAAGCTTGGGGAGACGTACTCTACGCTTCAAAATGTCATGGATGAGGCCTAGGATCGAGTTATGAGATACCCAATTCAGTTTGAAGGACTACCATCGTATATGCTAGATCGTAGGATGATGTCCCGAATCATGGAAGAGGAACGTATCAAGGTTATTCAGCGCCTTAACAGGCAGTTATAGGATTTGTTTATTTATGTGAAAACTTATCTGGTAATTAGATGTAAATTCCGATGTGTTTATAAACAAAGGAATATTTTAATATTTTAAATCCTGTAAATTCTTTATCTCGGGATAGTTGATGTAAATAGCAGTGATGCTAACGTTTGATGTTAAAACTTTTGATTAAATTAATATATCAAATTGTTTAAGAAAGTGCACTACGTGATTATGTTAAATTATTGAGTTAAGCCTTAACTATTTAGAGAATTGAATAAAGATCTAATAAGCGTATATTTTAACAGAAATATGCTGCCAAGAAGAAGACAAAACCGTCAACCGGCTCAATAAGAATCAACAAACAACAACAACAACGCTAATGCTAACCCCGTTCAGCAATTGGTGAACTTACTAGCTAGAGCGATGAATAATCAACCTCAAACTCCATCGAATACCACGTTCAAAGATTTCAAGGCTGTGGGACCGCAGAGTTTAAAGGCTCCATGAACCCGATAGAATCTCGAACTTAGGTTATGGAGATGGAGAAGATTTTTGATGTTGCTATAGTTAGAGAGGACCAGAAGACCGCTTTCGCAACGTTCATGCTGAAATCTGAAGCCAGTTATTGGTGGGAAGCAAACAAGGTCCGTGGAGGAGAAGGTATGATCACGTGGGAGAGGTTCAAGGAGATGTTTTCCGAGATGTATTTCCCAACCAGCTCGTAAAACCAAATGGAGGCTCAGTTTCTAGAGTTAAAACAGGGGAATATGTCCGTACTAGACTATGCGGCAAGATTCAATGAGTTGGCTAGGTTTGCCACATATCAAGTACACACGGATGAGAGGAAAGCAATAAGGTTTGAACAAAGACTGAAGCCGTGGTTATATAGTAAGGTGTCGATGTTTCAATTAAAGACGTTCGCCGGAGTACTAGAGAAAGTCATACTCGCTGAAGGTGGAAGCAATGCGGTAACCAAGTATAATCAGGATAAGAAGAAGAAGAAGAAGAATGAGAGTGAAGAAATTAACAAGGCTAGTGGAAGCAACACAGGAGGTAGTAATAATCAGAAGAGAAGGTGGTCTGATAACTCATCAACTGGAAATCATCAAGGAGGTCAAAAGAAAAGGATCGAAGCATGCCCGACCTGCGAAAAAGCTTATTTGGGAGTATGTATGAAAGGTAAACGAGTGTGCTACAATTGTGGTCAAGAAGGCCACATAGCACCTAATTGTCCTAACCCAAAGAAGGGTGTCTGTTTTACTTGTGGTTCAAAGGATCATCTGGCAAGAGACTGTCCTAAGAAGGGATCTGGAGGGGCAGGATCAGGAGGAAACAGGGGAAATATTGGTGGAAGTACTCTGACTATCACAGGACCAACCGCAACCAACCGACCGACCGCCAGGACATTCAACATGACAGTGCAGGATGCTGTACAGTCTCGTGATGTGGTGTCAGGTATCATTCCGATCAATAAAGTTAATACTTATGTATTATTTGATTCGGGTGCTACTTGTTCATTTATATCCGATGACTTTGCTAAGAATTGCCTAAGGATGAGTTAGAACACCCCATGAACATAGAAATTGCCAATAGAGAAATAATCATGTTAAGTACATACATAAGAACTGTAGAGTGGATATTAAGGGTAATATCATGAACGTAGATCTTATCCCTATTCGACTTAGAGAATTTGACGTTATTTTGGGTATGGACTGGTTATTCAATTACGGGGCTGTAATTAATTGCCAGAAGAAGCGTATTAACCTTATGACTCCAGCAAAGGTTGTGTTTTATGGTAGCAAGTCGCCTAGACAAGCGAGTTATCTGACGATGATGCAGGCCAGGAAGTTGTTAAGACAAGGCTGTGTAGGATATCTCGCTTACATAGTCGACAGTCGTAAAGAGAATCCGAAAGTAGAGGAGATACCGGTAGTGAGGGACTTCGCAAACGTATTTCCAAAAGATTTGTCAGGACTTCCGCCAGATAGAGAGGTTGAAATTGTGATCGATTTGGCACTAGGAACGGCTCCAATATTAGACAAAAAGAATGATCTTGTGATGACTAGTTAAGTTATAATTAACTGTTATTGTGAATATGAATGGTATGTAGGATTAAATCAAGGAACGTGTATAATTAACGTGTAATCTACGCACGAGGCAAGTTTGCTGACCTACTTGTTATTGTTATTCAAGTTTATAAATTACATCGAGAAAATTCTTGTTGTATTTATTCAAGTTCAATTTGTTATATTAAAGATTATTTATCTTTTCAAAGTATGATTCTGTTATACAATACTTGTTCTATTGTATACCTCTCAAGATTTTTATTCAATTTAAATATCATTTATTGTTGAACCTTGATTCGACTAGTCCATAGTTAATGAACATTCTAAATTTCAGAACCCTTATTGATTTATCCAAACCAAACTTACTTTGGTGCGGACTCTAATGTCAAATTGAGATGAACAACCTTGTATAGGGATTATTATGCGTTAACGTTAAGATATTGTGCACAATATGGTACTAAGGGCTGATCCCCCTAAGTACGAGTAGAAGAGTCAATAGTCTTATAACTGTTAAAGGTTTCAAGTATAACGCTTGATAACCTAGGACATAGTTTAAGGTCATATGACCCTCAGAAATCTTTTCATTCTTGATTCAAAAGTTGAATTTTATTCCAGAAATCTTTGATTCACTCGCATGTTATTATATTGTTATTTCATTGTTATACTTGTGGGCAATCGTGCTCACTCTTGCGTAATAATAACATTGCAGTTAAGAACGAAAGGTCCGACGAACCTTCTACTAGCAAAGGCAAGAGCAAGGTTAACAAGTGATGAAGACTTGTTATTTTATGTGATGATGTATTTCTATTTTAGACTTATGTTAATGTTGTGTAAGACGATTAATTATTTATGTTTCTGTAGTTAAGATTTAAGGTTAGTATGACATGGGATTTATGTATTTATTTCAAATGATGTAACTCCTTAAGGAGAGGATTTATATATATATATATATATATATATATATATATATATATATATATATATATATATATATATATATATATATAATGTTTGTATAGTGCACACCAAATCATGTGAGAATGGAAGTACCCGAATTTGGGGGTGTCATATAGGCTATGACTTTCCCATGTTGCATAAGAACACATCCTAACCCTATGCCTGAAGAATTGTTGTAGATGATAAATCCATCCGAACCAGATGGTATTGTCAGAACAGGTGTTAAAATGAGTCTCTTCTTGAGTGCTTGAAAACTCTTCTCACATTCCTCGCTCCAACCAAATTTTGTATCTTTTCGAGTTAGCTGAGTTAATGGAGTAGCGATTCGAGAAAATCCTTCTACGAATCTCCGATAATAACCAGCTAAGCCCAGAAAGCTACGTACTTCGGTTACTGTCTTAGGTTGGTCGCAGCTTTATATTGCTTCAATCTTCATTGGGTCAACAGATATTTCATGATTTGATATCACCTGCCCAAGGAATGCCACTTCCTCAAGCCAGAACTCACATTTTTTTAACTTGGCATATAGCTTGTTTTCATGAAGCTTTTGGAGTATCTGCATCAAGTGTTGCTCATGATCTTCACGGGTTTTGGAGTATATGAGGATGTCATCAATAAAGACAACCACCAAATATTCTATGAATACTCAGTTTATCATATCCATAAAGGCATCAGGAGCATTAGTCAATCCAAAAGATATGACTAGGAATTCATAATGTCCGTACCGAGTTCTGAAAGTAGTCTTTGGAATGTCATCAGTTTTAATCTTTAACTGATGATATCTGGAACGAAGATCGATCTTAGAAAAGAATTTGGCGCCTTGCAATTGGTCAAATAGGTCATCAATGCAAGGCAACGGATACCTATTCTTGATGGTGACATGATTCAACTCTCGATAATCAATACAAAGTCGCATACGCCAATCTTTATTCTTCACGAATAGAACAGGATCACCCCAAGGAGACGTACTAGGTCAAATGAAACCGATGTCTAACAATTCCCGCAGTTGGGTTTTTAACTCCTGAAGTTCAATAGGAGTCATTCGATGTAGGACTTTGGAAATGGGTTTTGTACCAGGTTCAAGGTCAATACGAAAATCGATTTCACGCTCCGGGGGTAGGCGAGGAAGTTCTTCGGGGAATACGTCAGGAAATTTATTAACAATAGAAATATCATTCAAATCTGACGTGTTTTTGTTTAAATCTGTGACATGGGCTAAGAAAGCTTGACATCTGTTTTTCAATAAACGAATAGCTTTATGGCTTGATATGACAATGATTGACTTTAGTGTTTTGGTTGCTTGAATTCGCATAATAGTTTGGTTAGGAATATAAAAGCTAACAACCTTACAAAAATAATCAATTTTTGCATGATGAGTAGTTAACCATTCAATTCCTAAAATCACATCGAATACAAGTATTTTCAAAGATGTAAGATTGACAAGTAACATGCGGTTGCCGATTTGAATCAAACAAGACCTATAAATAGTGGATGTAATGAAGGTCTCTCCCAACGGAGTTTAACCAGATAAGTCAAAGTCTAATTTTTTCGGAGTTAAATTTAAACGTTGAGCGCAAGTAGGAGAAATAAAAGAATGGGTAGAACTGGTATCAAATAAGGTATAGACTTTGCAAGAGTTTATGATTAGCTTACCCGTGATAATCTCGTTCGGGTTCCTTGCTTTTTGGGAGGTCACGACAAACACTCTCCCCTGATATGAGAGAGTAATGTATGTTACATATAAATGTAATATGTTAATATGCTACGATTATGAGATCGTAAATAATTAAAATATTTATCAAGTAAAATAAGTATTTAAGTTGAAATATTTATGGATTAAAATAAATATTCAATGAAAATTATTATGGAATAATTTATTTAAGTATGATGATATTAAATAAATTGATGATAAATAATTTTATAATTTGTGCATAATTATTACGTTAATGTGGTGGTGATTTTCTAATTTAATTAAGTAATTAAATTAGAGGATTAATGATTGCTAAATAAAATTATGATTATATTGGCTAAATAGAAGTTGTAATTTTATTAGTAAGGCTTAATTGGATTTATTAATGAATTGAGATTAATTCAATTCAAATAGTTAATGAGTGTGACAAGGGTACCATATGATAAGAAGAATTGCTAAAAAAAATTGAAAAAGGAGATTTTGGGTGCTAGCCAAACATGGCTTAGTGACCCTTTGTTATTGTAACTGATGAAGCTATAAAGCATACGCATTATACTTATATCAGTTATATGGATGTACGTGTTTTGTTCCTAAAGCCTAAGAATAAAGAAAACAAAGTATTGGAGAAGAGAGTTAGAGAGCTTTGAGAAGAAGCTTGGAGGAATCAAGGAAGAAGAAGAAGGTTTCTCATCATCTAATCAAGTTTAAGAAGAATCAAAGGTATTCATTTAATTTTAAAATTCTAATTTATAGTTTCTCAAGTTCTTCACTTAAAAAGCTATTTTGGTTGGGTGATTTGAAGAGATGTTGTATATATATATGTGTATGGGTGTATAATCTAGTATATATAGTCTCTTTAATTGGTTCTAGAGTAATCAAAATCACAAGAATATGTTAAAGATAAAAAACTTGGGTTTTGATGGCATGTGTATATTTTAACTTATATTGGAGTCAAAATTGATGGATAGAATCTGAAATTGATGATAGATATTGTTAGTATGTTGAAAAACGAAAACAACCCAAGTTGAACGAGTCAAAACGGATGTAAAACGAATTCATAGTGAAGAATTTCACTATGAATGTCAAAAGAAGAAGAAATAATAGAAACAGTGAAATTAAAGGTCATAATCTTTGATGTTTATGTTGTTTATGTGGTTAGAAATGTGTTATAAACATTAGTTTATATTTTTGTAAATATATTACACCTTGGGTAGGTTGGTATGGTTGTTAGAAAGGAGTTTGTAGGCCTAATTTGGCTTTCTGTAGTGTTTGGGATGAAAAATCACGAATTAACAGAAGGGACCCCTGCCCCGGTGGGCCCCCCCAGTACAAAAACCCCCGCCTCGGCGGGGAGGTAGTCTATCTAGCCAAATTTTGGAAAAGAAAACTGACCGGACATGTTTTGCTAAAATGAGCATAACTTTTTCATACGAACTCCGATTGAGGCGATTCAAGATGACCCAGAACGAGGACGAATAGACCTACAACTTTTAGTATTTAAGGTTTTTAGTTTGAGGTTGGGAACATGGGTCAAAATTGTCATCTTTAGGACTATTATGTTTTCATAAGCAATTGGAGGGCATCTGGCATGCATGTATACAAGTGTAGTGCTCTTGATGATAAAAGATGTTGTTCTAAGTTATAAAACATGAATGTTAGTAAATATAATGATGTTTAAAATTAATAAATGATGTATTAGATAAGTTGTATAAGCATACTAAGCATACACAAGAGAGACAAATCGGGCGTGTGACAAATGAACGTCGAAACGCCGCGACAAGTGTTAATGAACATAAAAAGTGTTTTAAATCAAATGAAATGAATATTATAAGATAGTGAATGGGGTTAAGATAAAACCAATAAGTAGTCCTAGCAAGACTTAAACACTTGAATGAACTTTGAGTATGAAATATAGTGAGACGTAAGTCGAAAGTTAACACAATCAAATTGGACATTGTGTATTGATTAATAAGAAGGGTTATGGGATGTAGAGTAAAGTTTACTTTACAACTACTATGCATTGCTATGTGACTAATAGTTGATGTGTATGATTATATAATTGTGTAGGGCACGTGAAGTGTAGATAACTATAAGTTGTTAAACTGTTATTGGTAAACAATGATCAAGGCAAGTCTTTTAGTTCCTATTTGCTATGTGAACTTGATGATTAACTGTTTTAAATCTTTATTACAAAGAGCATGTTGTGTTATATATATGTTAAAAGTATAAAACGTTAAAGTCAATGTATGACTATGTTGATTAAGTATTGAATGTTGATTGAGTAAGGAACTCAATCTTTATACTTGTTATGTGAACTGCAGCATGTATGTTATGTTAGTCCAATGATTATGAGATAAATGTTGAGCATGTTATTATGTGCTACGTGATGCATAAAAACTGTTAGATTTTGCTGGGCTGTCAAGCTCAACCTTGCAAATAACAATTTTTGCAGGTCAAGATTTCAAGGTAACGATATGTGCTAAGTGAATTATTGATCTTCATATTCGCGAAGATTACTTATGTTTTATGAGAAATGTATTTAATATTTTGAATGTAACATGTTGTTGAATTGTAAGTTGAGCTATCCGGTGTATTTGGATATCTATTTATGATGTAAGACCTTGTATAGTCATTTTGTTGTAACAATTCATGATATAAATTTGAATCAAAGAGATGTAATGTAAAGGTTGCGATTTAGGGCAATACAGAAGGAAATGTATAAAAGTTTAAATAATCCGCATTTTTAGTGATTTTAATATCGAATAATGTTGTAAAGATAGATTAAAGTTGTATTGTTAACGATCGAGAAGAAAATATTATTGTATAAATTTTGGGATCGTTACAGTTGGTATCAACGTTGATAGGTTAGAAACCTTAGGTAAGAGTACTGTAGGCTATAACCTTAGAGAAGAGAGGTGAAGATAATGAATGAATAAGCTCGAATAGAGTTTGAACAATAAGAAGTAATTTAAGAAATTTATAAAGAAGGGATTAAAACATGCATAAGAGGAATCAAAGAAGAATCTCGCAGAGTTATAAGGAATATGAATGTGGGGTTACCCAACTCTAATAATAAGGATGTAAGGTGATAATGAATAGATAATGTCTATAAAAAGAGAATGATAAAGAAGCTAAGAATAGAAAGTTATATTTAAGTATGGTACAATTGTACTCTTTAATAGTTGATGTATGGTCTCTGGGCTAAACGATTCCTTTATAGAGCGGATGTATATACGAACTAGCAACTCGGAACCTAGTTTGGTGGTTGTTTGTGGGAAACCACTCAGCATACCATATTAAAACTGTTAGAGACTCAATGTATACCAAGTATAGAAAATAGATATGTATGATGAAAATGTGGAACTCGAATGAAATGTTGAGCAATGTAAATGAAGTTAGAAATTCTTAAAGGAAGAAGTGTTATATAAACGGGAAAATTCAAAGAAGAATCTTGAAGAGATATAAAGATAAGAAATGGGAGTTACCTAACTCCAATAGCCAAGATAACGAATAATGTCGTAAATGATGAAAAAGGAAAGAAATAGTGTGACACCCCCAAATCTGGGTACTTTATTTCCACCAAATTTGGTGCGCACTATTAAAATAATTACATCTAACTACCCATAATAAAGGATAAAACATTAAACAATAATTTTTTCCATTAAAGGGTTACATCATCATCTCAAAAACAATCCTAGGTAATCTAACCTTAAAATTATTACATCAATTTTGCGGAATACATTATAACATAAAACAAGTCTTATAACTTCATGCATTTAAATAAACTTTAACTAATTCTTCATCACTTAGACATCTTGCCCTTTCCCTTGCTAGTATAGGGCTCATCACCTCTTTCAACTTTAGCTGCATTGTTTAATTGCAAGAGTGAGCAAACAATTTCCCACTGACATAAAGATAGTATAATAACAACATGAGAGTGAACAACGAATACTGAATAATAAAGAACTTGTTCTACAAATCAAAATAGAAAACAAGTTCGAACTTTAATTATCTGAGGGCCTTATGACCACGAACTATGTACATGGTGTTTAGGTATTACTACCTTAACCTTAACAGTCGTTAGACTGTACAGACTCTTCTTAACGTACTTAGGGGGATCAGCCCTTTGTACCATGTATTGTACACAAACATCTAAACGTTACACGTACGAAATCCCCTATGTTAGGGTTATTCGTCTCAGTTTGAATTTAGAATTTTCTCACTAAAGAAAGTTTAGTTTGGAACAAGCTTATCAGTGTTTCTAGAATTTTAGAACACTTATTCAATTTCCATCAATAAAGATTTAGTACAAGAATGTATAACTGAACAAGGCTATCAAAGTCAACGATCGGATATTAACAATATATAACTGAATAAGCACGATACACATGCAAGGTACTATGTTCATAAGAGTTAGAACAATCTTATTTGAATCGACGTATTAGAATAATATATGCTTTGTATAATAATTGGAAAAGTGAAACGTGCTCGATGTAACGAATTAGGTTACAAGAGTTTAATCAATCATATATAAGAATAGAATCAATAATATTGCTCAACAGAATTTAGGAACTTGCATTCATTAATAAAAGAATGAAGTTAGAAAAATTTGCTCAAATGTAAGTAGATAAGGTTTATAAACTTGCACAATTATTATAAGAGTATTGTTAAAGATCTTGCCTTGTATGTAAGCTACACAAATGTAATATAATCTTCAATTACCCTACATACATTACAATCGCAACAACAATTAGTTGTATGAATATCAACACTAGGGGTATTAAACCATTATTTAGGTCATAACCCTAACCCAAAATCTAACCGTTTAGGTTAACATATTTAACTCCTCTGAATTCACACATTAATCAACATAAACCTTATCGTTTATCTACAACTTTTGAAAACATCACTTTTAGTTTCATTTTATAACTTATTTAAATAATTATTTCAAATCTTTACACTTCGCATTATAACACATTGACATCTGGTATTATAGTTTATATCATGTTTTAACATTATTAACATGCATGCTAAACTAACACAAGTCCGTCACATATGACCTGCAATTAAGCAGACTTCACTGTCTGTGACTGGCTACTCGTGCGCCCGCACAAGTAATACACTGGGCTATCGCGCGCCCGCGCCCAAATGTTGCACGCCCTAGCCCCAACCGCACGCCAGGCAGAGCGCCCGCGCGATGCACCAGACCCAGTTTTTACAGACACGAACTACTACTCTGTTAAAGGCCAAAAATCCCAATTCAACAGAATTTCTTCCGAATTCAACATCTAAAACTTTGGAATAACGTAGCTACACATGCTATTCATCATTCTATATATAAAAACATCACATATACATGAATTTGAAGAATTAAAACTATAATTTTCTAAATTTTCTTTATTTTTACCCTTTTAACGAATTTGATCGCCACGAACTCGTTTCTTAATCAATTGTCATGATTTAAACTTCGCTGTTTTCGTTTCTTACCCTAGCAACACAATCCAACAACAAATTTCAAATTACAACACATATAAAACATCAATTTTCGTACTTTCTAAAGCCATATTATGTGAACATAACACTGTTATTTATATCTCCTTCTTACTATTCAATTTTCACGAATTTGAACATCAACCAAGGATTATAGACGATAACTAACAAGTTTAGCAATAACATACATACATATAATTCAACATCTTAACCCTATCCAACGAAATTTCCAATTAACAGAGAATAGGTATTGCAAAGAAAATTAAGATAAATTATACCTTTAAAACCCTAGTTGAATGCTAGCAAAAGATGACGACCCTCTCTCAAAATCACTGTGATTCCTCCTTCTCAAATCTCTGTGGTTTTTCCCTTTTTCTCACCAACTCTCTGCTCTTCACTATGTTTCTCTCTTCACTGACTATAGCCTTAAAAGGAAAAATAATACGCGTATAATAAACTGATATGACACGTTCTCTTTTAGTTAGAAAAATAGAAAGACGTCAGTTGAATAATGCCAAAGGCCATAAGGCCTTGTTTGGCTACCAAAATTTATAAACTAAATTATTTTTATATTATTTATACTATATAGTTTCCAATTGTCACACTTTAGATAATTTAAATAACTTAGTTTAGTTAATTTAAATAACTTATATAATAATAATAAAATTCTTATTATCATTATACTTATAATTAATAAATAATTATATATCTAATTTAATTAATAAATTAGACACATCACTTTATTTAATTTATTTTCCTTTAAATCAAATAATTCATTTAATTTAATTATCTTCTTAAATATTAAGCAATTGATTTAATTTAATTACTTCCTTAAATTAAATCAATTAGATAAAATTATCATTATTCAAATTAACATTAATTAATTTAGTTACCAAATTAATTCACCACAATTCATCAATTATTTATTTTCCTCCGTAAATAAATTATTTAAAATATTTATTTAATTCAATAAATATTTAAATTAAATTATAAATTTCTCGATCGTTACATCCTTCCCTCCTTAAAAGGATTCTGTCCCCAGAATCAGAACTCGACAAATTCATTCGTCACAAAGGGGATCATAAAATAAGATCACGACGTGATCTGTTTAAGTTATAAAAGGAAGATGGTTTGTAATGTTTGAATAATTATAGCTTGATGCTATGAAGGTAATGCACTATGAAATAGTACGAGATAAACTCATGAGGAATTATAGATAATGTGATACGAGGAATTCGTATCGAGCAAAGAGCAAGTTATAGGCAAGATAGAGTTAGGTGGGATTTCAATTGAGGGTTCACGTGATGACTGAGTTGTACAAACCTTTGTATGGGCGAGGGTTTTGTGCTTGCACTCAGTTTATCACATTGATAATCATTGGAATGTTGGTGTCACGCTATCAATGTATGTGTGGCAAAAAGGTGATTCTTTTCTCATGTGTATATTTGATAGTTAGAAACTATTAAGATTAGTTAGATATTATTAGGGTTAGGTGTGAGTTCTTAAAACTAATGCATATGGTAAGTTTGTGACTCATAATAATATGATATGTTTTTGAACCCTCAGCGAATGGACATCTATGGTCTGACTAGGATAATTTCTTAAACTCATATTATTGTGGCAAGTTCCTGAACTTCCAATGTGTAGTAAGTTTTATGAATTATATTGGGGGTATAGGAAGATTGTAAGGTGAAATACAAGAATATTTAGTATAAGAGTATTGGTGGTGCTAGAAATAAAAAGAATTGGTTAAGTAATGAAGTAATGGAGTAAAGATTGAAGTTGATGGATACCTGGATATTCTAAATCTACTAGCAATGCTAGACTTTCGAAATTTATTGACTTCGTGCTGATGTTTGCACTTCTATTTTCTGGAAAAATATTGGATCAAATGATGAAACCAATGAGTTTTAAAAATAATACCGTTATTCGTATGTCTATGCTAATTGCTTTGGCTAGACAAAAATGATTTGAAATATATCAAAATGTATTTTTATATCATCAATGTATCATGGAACCTGGTGCAGAGATGAGAAAAATGATGGAGTCATCAATGCAGTATTACTTAGTGGTTGATGTCATCTTAGGATCGTCAGCTCACTATGATATGATGTAGTATGATAAAATCACAAAATGACAGAATCCTCAAATGGACTGTAAATACAGTGCGGTATCATGACATCATAAAAAGATTTTTGAGATTTCTTTAAGATATGAGAATATATATATATATATATATATATATATATATATATATATATATATATATATATATGTGTATGTATATTTCAATTGATGTCCGAATTGTTGTAGAAGTCTATGCTATTTGATTCAGCTAGACGAATATTGAAAAATGTTCATGAAATTCAAGCGTTTCCTGAGAAGTTATGCCAAACCAAATTGTTTTCGTGCGGATTCAGATGTTGAAAAGCTGAGATGAACAACCCTATTATAGGGGAGTTATTTTACGCAATATGTTGAGATGTTTGTGCACAATACATTATACGAAGGGCTGATCACCTTAAGTACGAGGAGTCCTTATAGTCTTATGACTGTTAAAGTTTAAGTTGAAAGAATACTTATAACTATGGACATATACGCATAGCGTTTAAATGTTTGTGCACAATACATCGTACGAAGGGCTTAACACCCTAAGTACAGGAGTCCCTATAGTCTAATGATTGTTAAGGTTTAAGTTGAAAGAGTACTTATAACCGTGGACATAGTTCAAGGTCTTATAACCCCCTCAGCATGATTCGGAATCTTTTAAATTCCTGAGTTATTCATACTGCTTCCCAATTATTGAGCAATTGTGGAAGATTCTTGCTATTCTAAAAGGTGAATGTGGTAAAGATGGTATTCCTTAGAAAGTAGTAAATCGTAGAATGCGACACTGAATGATGAATATATTGAATAAGTGAGAAAAAAAATTTTGAAGTGAGAAGGAGATGAGTTATCAAAGAATAATGTAAAACTTTTAATAGAAAAGTTAATAATGGCAGAAAGATCGTTGTGGAAAGAGAGTGGTTATAGACCCAATGAATGAATAAAGTATTAACGTAAAATATATTTTGATAGATTGAATGAATGAAGATTAATAAATAAAATTTCGAGGACGAAATTCTTAGAAGAATGGGTGAATGTAATATCCCTAGTGTTTATGAGTTGAGTATATGATAACTATCCTTAGAAAAGGAAATGAATGAGTTAAAGAATATATAATACTCAAAATATAATTGAGTTCAAGTAAAAGTTATTAAATAAAACCTAGAATTTGTTGAAGAAATGAAGGTAGTACGAGATATAAAACCTATATTAAGGTAATGTGTTGAAGTTATTCTACGATAAAAAATTTTTTTTTTAGAGATTTGATGAAAACCTTAGTAAGGTAGGGTTTCGGTGATTCCGAGGATGGAATCCTTATAAGGAGGGAAGGATGTGACAACTCGAATTTTTGAAAATTATTAAAATAAGAATTTAATAAATAAAATTCTTATTATGATATGAGAGAGTAATGTATGTTACATATAAATGTAATATGTTAATATGTTACGATTGTGAGATCGTAAATAATTAAAATATTTATCAAGTAAAATAGGTATTTTAGTTGAAATATTTATGGATTAAAATAAATATTCAATGAAAATTATCATGGAATAATTTATTTAAATATGATGATATTAAATAAATTGATGATAAATAATTTTATAATTTGTACATAATTATTACGTTAATGTGGTGGTGATTTTCTAATTTAATTAAGTAATTAAATTAGAGGATTAATGATTGTTAAATAAAATTATGATTATATTGGCTAAATAGAAGTTATAATTTTATTAGTAAGGCTTAATTGAATTTATTAATGAATTGAGATTAATTCAATTCAAATAGTTAATGGGAATGACAAGGGTACCATATGATAAGAAGGATTGCTAAAAAAAATAAATTGAAAAAGGAGATTTTGGGTGCTAGCCAAACATGGCTTAGTGACCCTTTGTTACTGTAACTGATGAGGCCATAAAGCATACACATTATGTTTATATCAGTTATATAGATGTACGTGTTTTGTTCCTAAAGCCTAAGAATAAAGAAAACAAAGTATTGGAGAAGAGAGTTAGAGAGCTTTGAGAAAAAGCTTGGAGGAATCAAGGAAGAAGAAGAAGGTTTCTCATCATCTAATAAAGTTTAAGAAGAATCAAAGGTATTCATCTAGTTTTAAAATTCTAATTTATAGTTTCTCAAGTTCTTCACTTAAAAAGCTATTTTGGTTGGGTGATTTGAAGAGATGTTGTATATATATATGTGTATGGGTGTATAATCTAGTATATATAGTCTCTTTAATTGGTTCTAGAATAATTAAAATCATAAGAATATGTTAAAGATAAAAAACTTGGGTTTTGATGGCATATGTATATTTTAACTTATGTTGGAGTCAAAATTGATGGATAGAATCTGAAATTGATGATAGATATTGTTAGTATGTTGAAAAATGAAAACAACCCAAGTTGAACGAGTCAAAACAGATGTAAAACGAATTCACCGTGAAGAATTTCGCTATGAATGTCAAAAGAAGAAGAAATAATAGAAATAGTGAAATTAAAGGTTGTAATCTTTAATGTTTATGTTGTTTATGTGGTTAGAAACATGTTATAAACATTAGTTTATATTTCTGTAAACAAATTACACCTTGGGTAGGTTGGTATGGTTGTTAGAAAGGAGTTTATAGGCCTAATTTGGCTTTTTGTAGTGTTTGGGATGAAAAATCATGACTTCGAAGAAGGGACCCCCACCCCGACTGGCCCCCCAGAACAAAAACCCTCGCCCCGACGGGGGGGGGGGGGGTAGTCTATCTAGCCAAGTTTTGGGGAAAAAATTGATCGGACATGTTTTACTAAAATGAGCATAACTTTTTCATACGAACTCCGATCGAGGCGATTCAAGATGATCCGGCACGAGGACGAATAGACCTACAACTTTTAATCTTAAAGGTTTTAAATTTGAGGTCGGGAATAGGGGTCAAAATTGTTATCTTTAGGAATGTTGTGTTTTCGGAGGTAATCGGAGGGCGTCGGCATGCACGTATGCAAGTGTAGTGCTCTTGATGATAAAAGATGTTGTTCTAAGTTCTAAAACATGAATGTTAGTAAATATAATGATGTTTAACATTAATAAATGATGTATTAGATAAGTTGTATAAGCATACTAAGCATACACAAGAGAGACAAATCGGGCGTAGAACGAATGAACGTCGAAACGCCATGATAAGTGTTAATGAACATAAAAAGTGTTTTAAATCAAATGAAATGAATATTATAAGATAGTGAATGGGGTTAAGATAAAACCAATAAGTAGTCCTAGCAAGACTTAAACACTTGAATGAACTTTGAGTATGAAATATAGTGAGACGTAAGTCGAAAGTTAACACAATCAAATTGGACATTGTGTATTGATTAATAAGAAGGGTTATGGGATGTAGAGTAAAGTTTACTTTACAACTACTATGCATTGCTATGTGACTAATAGTTGATGTGTATGATTATATAATTGTGTAGGGCACGTGAAGTGCTGATAACTGTAAGCTGTTAAACTGTTTTTGGTAAACAACGATCAAGGCAAGTCTTTCAGTTCCTATTTACTATGTGAACTTGATGATTAACTATTTTAAATCTTTATTACAAAGAGCATGATGTGTTATATATATGTTGAAATTATAAAACGTTAAAGTCAATGTATGACTACGTTTATTAAGTATTGAATATTGATTGAGTAAGGAACTCAGTCTTTATTCTTGTTATGTGAACTGAAACATGTATGTTATGTTAGTCCAATGACTATTAGATAAATGTTGAGCATGTTATTATGTGCTACGTGATGCATGAAAACTGTTAGATTTTGCTGGGCTGTCGAGTTCAACCTTACAAATAACCATTTTTGCAGGTCAAGATTTCAAGGTAAGGATATGTGCTAAGTGAATTATAGAGATTCATATTCGCGAAGATTACTTATGTTTTATGAGAAATGTATTTAATATTTTGAATGTAACATGTTGTTGAATTATATGTTGAGCTATCCGGTGTATTTGGATATCTATTTATGATGTAAGACCTTATATAGTCATTTTGGTATAACGATTCATGGTATAAATTTGAATCGAAGATATGTAATGTAAATGTTACGATTTAGGGCAATACAGAAGAAAATGTATAAAAGTTTAAATATTTCGCATTTTTATTGATTTTAATATCGAATAATGTTGTAAAGATAGATTAAATTTGTATTGTTAATGATCGAGAAGGAGAATATTATTATATAAATTTTGGGGTAGTTGCAAATACTTTCGGGAAAGTACTTGTCGTTGAACAGTTCTTGGAACTTCTCCCAAGACATCTTCATTGCGGCAGGCTGGGTATGCTTTACAGATTTTCACTAGTAATTTGCATCTCCTCGCAACATGAAGGTGGCAAAGGGAACGTTTTGCTCCTCGGAGCATCCCAATACATCAAATATATTGGTGATCTGCTTTATCCACGTCTCCGCCTTAAGTGGTTCTGGCTTTCTCACAAACTCTGGTGGCCCTAGCTCCTTAAACTGCCTAGCGGTGACCATCCGTGAGTTGTCAGTGTTTCCACCTGTATTTTGAACAGGTGTCACTCTCACCTGATGTTGCATGAATTGTATAAAGTCTTTAAACATCCCATCATTCATCATTTGGTCGGTGTTATTATTTTCCTGAGGATTATTGCCTTCCTGATGCACATTATCATGGGTATTGATCGTTGGTGACTCAACGGTCTCGTGTGCTCCATTGCTTATCTCAACATTCTCGGATGTCATTTTCAAACACTGCCACAAAACAAGGGTTAATTGACATGCCACATATTATCCCTATATTCTGACTGACCAATTAAATAACAAATAAGCTTAGGTAGGCCATACTAGCGAAGGAATTACCCGTCTCTCCCCTTCTAGTTCTAGTCTCACATCTTAGCCAGGGATCATATCCCTAAGCTTTGATACCAACTGTGACGCCCCCAAAATAGGTATACATCACCCATTCTGAGTCGTCAAATACATGGTACAGAATTCAAATACAAACTTAATTAGTACAACTGTCGTGTAAAATACGACAAAATATAGATGAGTTTTTTCACGAATATTATCTCATAGACAATATCCAAACTCAAATTCAATCCTCATTACATTTATTATCACACTAAATAGTGAGGACTACTAAAACACCCATCTCGGACCGTCACTCCATTCCTCGACTAGTCCCGACTACGTTCTCATTTCTTCAAGAGAACAATGAAAGCAAAAGGGTGAGCTCAACTAGCCCAGTAAGAAATATTATGACTAAGATAATGCAGAATAAATTATCGTTAGCCTTTAACAGTGTTAAACTGATAAAATATAATAAACATCAAGTTTAACTGCAGCAGAACAAGTAATCCATTAGAAGAGTCAAGTAGAGCATGATATCTATTATCTTCTATGATTTAAAAAGTTTATCATCAAATTTATCGCTGAGACTCAACTTAATAAATAATCCACATCATCGAATCATCCCTGCACTACGGGCCAAGGATATTCATTAGTATTACGTCCATGAATTATCCATGCGCTACGGGCCAAGGATATTCGTGTAATCATCAATGGTCATGATCATACCAACAACTGTCCATCAATGCACTACGGGCCAATGAGGACTTTTACCACATCATTTGTAACATTACGGTCATGATTATACCAAATAATTCCTGGTCATAATCATAGCAATCAACAATCCATCTATGCACTACAGCCAAAGATGACTTTCATCACAATATAAGCATGAGGATGATGACAATGATATAAGAATTCAATTAAAAGAAAGTAAAGGATAAATTTTTGAAGATTTATAATTTAATTTATCTAGAATTCAATAATGCCCAAATTGTCAACATGATACTGCTTTGTGGAGTAAAATTCAAGAATAATATTCTACCAAAAATGATTTGAACCGAAACGAAATCAATTTTTATCATGAATAGTACCCCAGATGAATAGTACCAGAGTGAATAGTACTTCGAGAATAGTATCCCGTGAATAGTACTCCGACATGAAAAAAAATTAAAACTTAATAAGAATGTTCATAATAATATTTTCATAAAAAGATACTGGATGAAGCGCAAATTTTAATGATATTCTACTAATTTCATGGAGTATAGAAGCCAAAACTTAACAAAATGAGTGTAGAATTCGAAATCTGAAACGAAATAATATTACTTACATACTACAGAGTATGGAAGAAAATATTATTTCATACGAATACTGAACAAAAATAATATCCCTTACCTTAAAAAGAAGAGTATTCAAACTAGTATAGCGGGGATATTCTTGAAAAAAACTTTCACTATTTTCTACGCTCAAAGCTTCTTAAAAATCTAAAGAAATAGCTCAATATTATAGAAGAATAATTCTCTGATTCTGATGTGATTTTCAATTCTAAACTAAGCATCCTATTTATAGGAGAATAGAAGGATATTATTTAGAAAAATAAAAATCACGAGTGAATAGTGGAATAACGGGCACAATTTCGATCGGCTGAATTCGTTGAAAATTTGATTTTACTATTCATTACTGTGCAATAAAATATTCTAATAAAATAAAAATTTTAAATAAAATTTAATATATTCTATTTATAATCTAATAAAACAAAACTTAATATATATATATATATATATATATATATATATATATATATATATATATATACGGATATACGGTAAGGATCAAGAGCATTCTCCTTAAAAAGCATTCATCCTTAAACAAAAATGTCACCGCGTCCCCTCCAAAACGACATAGTTTTAATAAAAGAATGCTATTTAAGGAAGAATGCTATTTAAGGAGAATGCTCTTGATCTTTACCGATATATATATATATATATATATATATATATATATATATATATATATATATATATATATAGAGCCCCTTTCAAAAATAATACTCTTAAAGAGCAATATTCTCTTAAAGAGCAATACTACTTAAAGGCTCCGTGTTTTTCTTTTTTAACCTTCTCTCTCCTCACTCGGATTTGTTATACGACTTATAGCAAGACCCTCTTCCGAGTTCCTTCTCCAACTTTCCATTCGAATCTTCACAAAACCTTCTCCAAATCTTCAGTAAATTGAAGTTGAAATCTTCGGGTCTCGAAGCCCTATAATCTTCAAAGGACCGAGCTTTAATTGTCCAGGTCTCGTTAAGAGGAAATCGTGCCCTAGAATCGAAACCTTCATAAATAGGTAAAGCCCTTTCTTCACAAACCCCTTCAATTTAGGATATGAATATGCGGTTGCTTTTTCGTTCAAGGTTTTGCTTGATTTGAGTCAGATTCCATTTGGGTGATTGTTTAATTGGTTCAAGGTTTAAGTAGTCGATCTCTCTTATCTGGTTAGTTCAGCTATTTTTTGGGGGACTATGAGATATCTTTATTTAATATGCCCAATAATAGTTTCTTCTTGCTGCCTGCTTATTTGCAGTTCAAGGTTTTGCTTGATTCGAGTCAGATTCCTGTAAGGATTATACTAAATAAACAAGTTTGCATAAGTAGGTTGGTAAAAGGGGTAGTATTGTCTTTAATTCCAATAGTTAGGTCCTTATTGTCTTTTCTCTCATTAATCTGTTAGAATGGTTTAGCTGGCAAACGGAATACATGTGTCCATTGTTGCTCTCCTCGATTGCTGAGATCAGAGGGAGTGAGAGTATAGGTATGAATCAAAAATGTAATTGAAGGGGGATTAAGGAATGAATTCATCTGATTTTTGTCTCTCAATTTTTGCTCTATCTTCTCTACCTTTCTAATTCCCTTCTTCAACCTTGATTCAGTCTTTTCTCGCTCTTATTTTCTCTGGTTCTCTACAAATTTGTCTGCCAAATTCATTACAATTGGTATCAGAGCATCGAACCTGCACCTATGGCCACCAACAACCAACGATTGAGCAACTTAGAGTCTCAGGTGCAAGAGCAAACTTCGAACATACATCAGCTGCAGACACAGTTGATAGATTCAGTTTCTACTCTGCAGCAAGGTTTTAATCTGAAACTAGAGCAGATGATGAAGAACTTTGAGGCACTCCTAGCTCAACGGGGGCAGCAGAAAGACCCTACTCAGCCAGGTTCCTCATCTTCACCTTCAGGTTCAATTCTAGGCCAGTATGAACCCCCTCTTAAACTAGATAAGTTTGGTGATATATTCAGGACTGTTAAGTTTGAGTTCCCAAAATTCAATGGGGAAAACCCTAGGTCATGGATCAGGAAATGTAACAAGCTATTCTCACATCATATGGTGCCTGAATCTCAAAAGGTTTACTTAACTACCTTGAGTTTGGAAGGGGAGGCTGAACTTTGGTATTCAGGATTTGTGCAGGAAGGGACAGAGCTTACATGGGAAGGTTTAATAGAGGAGGTTATTGCCAGATTTAGTCCAGAGGCTAGTGATAATCCCATAGGAGAACTTAAGAAATTACAGCAGATGGGGTCAGTCGATGATTACAGAAAAAAATTTGAGGAACTGAGAGGTTGGGCTATAGTTAGAAATTCCCTCCTCAATGAAGAATTTTTTATAGACTGTTTCATAGGTGGCCTAAAGCTAGAAATACAGTTGGGGGTCCAGGAATTGAAACCAAACACTCTTAAGGAAATAATTAGATTAGCTAGAGTTGAGGAGGCTAAACTGGAGGCCTGGCTTAAAAGGAGTAGATTATTCAGTAAACCTGTTGGGAGTGTTACTTACCCCAAAATTGCACCTGCACCCCAACCTAAACTTAGCACCATGAATAAGGGGGAAACTGCTAGGTCCTTACCTATAAGGGGGCTGACCAGAGAACAACTTGATGAGAAAAGAAGGAAAGGGTTATGTTTCTCATGTGATGAACCATTTGTGAGGGACCATGTGTGTAAGAAACCACAATTATTCATGATGCTACCCTCAACTGCAGATAACATAGAGCTGGGAGAAACTGAGAATTGTGAAGAGACAGACAAGGTGGAATCTCAAGGGGAATGTGAAGACCAGGATGCCCAAATCACTCTACATGCTCTCTCAGGTCATAGCACTAACAATATAATCAGATTATTGGGAACGTCACAGGGCAGATTTTTGAGAATTTTGGTAGACAGTGGTAGTACTAACAATTTCTTAGATCCTCAGGCAGCTAAGAGAATCAAGGCAACACTGAGGGAAACTAATGCCATCACTGTAACCGTGGCTGGTGGTTTTAAGGTTACTAGCCAACAACACTGCCCTCAATTATCTTGGTCAGTACAAGGAGAAGAATTCCAGACAAAATTCAGAATTTTGCCATTAGGGGGCATAGACGCAGTGTTGGGAGTCCAATGGTTAAAACTATTCAACTCAGTCACTTTTAACTTTCATGCCCTGCAGCTGACCATAGAAAGGGGAGGTCAAACCACCATTCTACAAGGGGAGTCCGACCAAGTATCACCAGCTATTCAATACCTAAATTCTGGTGAATTCACAAAGGTACTCCATTCTGCAACTCATGGTTACTTTGGTTATTTATTCGGAATGTATCAAGGAGATGAGGAAAAGTTAAGTATGGAAAGGGACCAGGTTAAGGATAATGAGAGATTGGAAATGGGATTCTCCAGTGACAGATGCCCTTTGATGAAGAACTTGTTGCAAGAATTTTCTGAGGTTTTTTAAGAACCCCAAGGCCTGCCTCCAAACAGAAACCAGGATCATCATATAAAGCTAAAAGAAGGAAGTCAACCCGTCAACCTCAGACCTTATAGATACCCCTATGTCCAAAAAGAGGAAATAAAGAAGATTGTCAAGGAGATGCTACAGAATGGAATAATCTAACCCAGTAACAGCCCCTATGCTTTTCCAGTCCTCTTAGTTAAGAAGCATGATGGTAATTGGAGGATGTGCATTGATTATAGGGCACTTAACAACATGACAATTTAGGACAAATTTCCCATTCCAGCAATTGATGAATTGCTCGATGAGTTACATGGCTCTAACTGGTATTCCAAGCTGGATCTGAGGTCTGGTTATCATCAAATCAGGGTCAACAAGGATGACATACCAAAAACAGCTTTCAGGACTCATAGTGGTCACTTTGAGTTCCTAGTAATGCCCTTTGGGCTTACTAATGCTCTAGCCACTTTCCAGTCACTAATGAACCAAGTATTCCAACCATATCTAAGGAAGTTTGTACTAGTCTTCTTTGATGACATACTAGTTTACAGTAAAAGCTATGAGGAACATTTGAAACATTTGAAACTGACTCTACAGTTGTTGCAAAGCCATTGTCTATTTGCCGAAAAAAAGTAAGTGCGTCTTTGGAACAAGGCAAGTACAATACTTAGGTCATGTCATCAGACATGAGGGTGTTTCTACTGACCAAGATAAAATCTGCTGCATGCTCCATTGGTCTTTGCCAACCAACATAAAGGGATTAAGGGGCTTCTTGGGACTGACTGGATATTACAAAAAATTTGTAAGAAATTATGGTTTAATCAGCAAACCCTTAACTGATCTTCTCAGAAAGGACAAGTTCATATAGATTGAAAAGGACACTGAAGCCTTCCAAGCTCTGAAGGAGGCAATGACCCAAGCTCCAGTTCTTGCCATGCCAGACTTTAAAGAACCTTTTGTGCTGGAAACAGATGCCTCTCATTCGGGTATTGGGGCAGTGTTAATGCAAAAAGGTAGACCTATAGCTTACTTAAGTAAGGCTATAGCACCTCAACATTTGGGGTGGTCAACCTATGAGAAGGAGCTTATGGCAGTGGTTTATGCAGTAAATAAATGGAGACACTACCTATTGGGAAACAAGGTTTACATTAAAACAGACCATCACAGTCTTAAATACTTATTGGATCAAAGGATCACCACCACAAACCAGCAGAAATGGATCACTAAATTAATGGGGCTGGATTATGAGATAGCATACAAGAAAGGCAAGGAAAATGTTGTGGCTGACAGTTTATCCAGGAAGGAGAGGGAGCTCCCACCCATAGACCACTGTGTGGAAACCTCTTCCAGCAGTAACATGGTTGTGTGCAACACCATAACCACAGCAATCCCCACTTGGGTGCAAGACATAGCTCAGTCATGGGAGAAGGATGAGGGGTTAAGGAATATTATACTTCAGTTGCAAGTAACTCCAGACACCCTCCCTGGGTATTCATTCTTAAATGGGAGGCTTAAGTTTCAGGACAGGTTAGTAGTAGGTCCAGATTTGGACCTCAGAGGGAAGTTTCTAACTGAATTCCACAGCTCTCCTATTGGTGGGCACTCAGGTATAAAAGGAACCTTTGAAAGGATTAGCAAATTCCTATGGTGGCCAACCTTGAGACAAGATGTCACCACTTTTGTTAAAGAATGTGACATCTGTCAACAACAGAAACATGAAACTGTGGCAACCCCAGGTCTATTACAGCCCTTGCCCATTCCAGAGACTCCTTGGACTGACATTTCCATGGATTTTATAGAGGGCTTACCTTCCTCAGGAGGTATGACAGTTATTTGGGTAGTAATAGACAGGCTAACTAAGTCTGGACATTTCATTGCACTCAAACATCCCTTCACTGCTGCACAACTAGCTCAGGAATTTCTCTCCAACATTTACAAGTTACATGGGTTACCTTCTACAATAGTGTCGGATAGGGATAAGGTGTTCATCAGTCTTTTTTGGCAATCTCTTTTTAGAATTGTGGGAACCAAGCTAAACATGAGCACAGCCTACCACCCCCAGTTGGATGGACAAACTGAAAGGGTAAATCAAGTCTTGGAGTGTTACCTCAGGTGCATGGTCACATTGAAACCTCACAGGTGGGCAACTTGGTTACCTTTGGCTGAATGATGGTATAATTTCCATTTTCACACAGGCCTTCAAGCCACTCCTTTTGAAATGCTTTATGGATATAAACCTCCCCACCTCAATTTCCATCAATTTGGGCAGATTCATGATCCCACAACCAAACAGTTTTGCAAAGATAGGTCCCAACTGTTACAACTAATGAAGCAACAATTGGTGGAGGCTCAGTCTAGAATTAAGCACTATACTGACAAAAATAGGACTAAAAGGTCTTTCCTACCTGGAGATATGGTTTACCTCAAGGTTAGACCTTACAAACAGTTCTCATTGGCACAGTCTAAGCATGGGAAACTGACTCCTAAATACTATGGTCCCTTCCTGATAGAAGGTAAGATTGGTTCAGTAGCCTACAGACTCAAATTTCCTGGTTATGCTAAGGTTCATCCTGTCTTCCATGTCTCCTTACTCAAGAAGAAAGTGGGATTACACTGCACTGTCTCCCCTACATTGCCCCCTATGGATTCAATGGGACAACTCATAGTGGAGCCTACTGCAATTCTGGATAGAAGAATGGTGAAACGAAACAATGTAGCTGACGTGGAAGTCTTGGTACAATGGGCTAATACCTTGCCTTCTGAAGCTACTTGGGAGAATTGGAACCAACTGACTAAGAAATTTCCTCATTTCCACCCTTGAGGACAAGGGATCTTTTAAGGGGGAGGGAATGTAAGGATTATACTAAATAAACAAGTTTGCTTAAGTAGGTTGGTAAAAGGGGTAGTATTGTCTTTAATTCCAATAGTTAGGTCCTTATTGTCTTTTCTCTCATTAATCTGTTAGAATGGTTTAGCTGGCAAACGGAATACATGTGTCCATTGTTGCTCTCCTCGATTGCTGAGATCAGAGGGAGTGAGAGTATAGGTATGAATCAAAAATGTAATTGAAGGGGGATTAAGGAATGAATTCATCTGATTTTTCTCTCTCAATTTTTGCTCTATCTTCTCTACCTTTCTAATTCCCTTCTTCAACCTTGATTCAGTCTTTTCTCGCTCTTATTTTCTCTGGTTCTCTACAAATTTGTCTGCCAAATTCATTACAATTCCATTTGGCTGATTGTATGTGGTTGAAGAAATCAAGTTTTGAAATTAGGACCTAAGATATTACTAAAAATATGGGGGGTGCAGGGGCGGCAGTTGGAAAGCAGTTGGTTTTGTCTCCTTTAGAGTATTCTATTGCCTACACTTGGAAAAGTCCCCTATTTCACTTGCTATGTGAAAGCCCCTCTGTCTCTCACCATCTTTTCCCCTACTTCTTCCTCCAATGTTACATTCATACTCTGCTCTCTGCATTTTGTATATGTACAATTTTTAAGTTGGAGATTCGAGTGTAATTTAGAATAGAATATGTAGAATAATTTTGTAAAGCAAAGACAGTGAATACAACATAGTCTATGCATCATACACAACTGAATAAATTTGTTATCTAATTGTTTTTTTAATACTAAAATAACATCTGATTCGTATTTAGATCAGATCAATTAAGACAATGTCTACAGATATTGCCTTAGTTCTTATCAATTTCTATGTATTATTAATTTAAATCACCTGACTATATATATATATATATATATATATATATATATATATATATATATATATATATATATATATATATGCAGTGATAAGCTGGAAACATCTTGCATAAGATTAGATTTTAATTTATTGCTTAAGAAAGTGCCTAACTACATATTGGTAATAATAGCTTTATATTATTATTTAATGGTGTATAAGTATGTCTCATATGCTAGAGATAGAGTCTTAGTCTAACAAAAAAGTTGGAAGTTTAAGAATTTATTTTCATGTGACTTATTCGAATGAATTTTACTTACTTAGGTATTATATCCATGCAAACGATGAACAGCTTAGTTGTTAAAAATGTTGACAGCTTTTTCTTGCTTTCTATTAGTTTTGAATTGAGTAGTCCACTATTTCACTTGCTATGTGAAAGCCCCTATGTAACTTTTTTCTGTTCATTTTTTGATAGGCTGTATTTGCTCAGAACTCATAATTCATTCTGATGTATATTTCAAGTGTATATTCTTTTCTTTATTCATTTGATTTTATTTTGATTATGTTCCATGCACCACATCCCTAACACCGAAAACACATCCCTAACACCGAAAAGAGTCAACTTAAATGACCACAGTTAATTAATGCCATTGTCATCGCCCAGCTATGTTGATAACTTTTTGGACTGATTTGAATTCTGGTCGTCGATTCTATGAATGTCAAACTGCAAGCGTAAATAATTTTTATTCAATTTTCTTTGATACGAAGTTTGTTCTGAAAAAAAAATTCTTTTTTGACAGCCTCATGGTTGCGGGTATTTCATGTGTTATGATCATCCGATGCAGCCGAGAACCATTCAAGTGATTCCTAGTTTGTAATTAGAATTTGAGAGATGGAACAGTTAGGTTGTGTGAAGTTCTTATTTTAAATGTAATGAATTGATTGTAATGAAGAAAAGATATTGCACTCTGTTTTTAAAACTTAATTTGGACCATGAGTATATTTCATCTTAGTATGTATGTTCACTTGAGACACGTGTGAACTATACCACATCTTAGAATGCAGGCCCTTTCCAATTGTTTCCACAAGGAGCAGCCCTTTCCAATTGAAAGTTATTTGAATTGGAAAATACAAAATCTTAGAATGCAACAAAGAACATTAATATAAGTTGCAGCTACCATAAGGTTAATAGCAACAAAGAACATTAATATTAATTAGTAGCAGCTACCAATACTCATACTCCACCACTCTGTCATTGAGCAGTTAAGTAATGGGTTATTATTATTTGGTCAATGCCTTGTTTAATGTTTTAGCGTGTAAAATATAAGTTTCTTATAACTTAATTATTTATTCCTTTAAAAAGTTTGTTAAGTTATTACAAAGTTTTAATTTTTTCCCTTTTAGTTGGCTACTGCCTACTGCTGCATATATATGAGAAGAGTACTATTGCTCAGATTCGTTTGAAACATGTTAAATATTTTTTAATCATTAAAAGATATTCATGTAAAATTAACATGCACACACAGGAATAGAGAGCTAAAAACTAACAAGACAAAAATACAATGCTGTTTTTACTCGCATCACAAAAATTTCTACAGAAGTGTCGTGCAAATTTTAATTTAAACTAAAATTCCATTGGATTCACAAGCATCTGGTTCAAAGGATAAAGCTACAACAGTGTGTCTGGTAACCAGGACCCAAAAATACAATCTAAAGTGATCTCAGTATCTTATCATAAAGTTCATAGTAATACAAAAGGTCAATCCATCATCCCCTTCAAGATCTTCTCGGTTACTTCAGTTAGTGTACTGCAACAAATCAAACAAAGATATTGTCACTATAAGAGAAAACAAACGAATAAATACTTTCTGCAAGTGTTTTTTTCAACACAGAAGAAGAATGCAAATTACAAAGTAAAATAATAATTATAATTAAGGATCATAATGTGAAATGTACAACCATGAGGAGTAATCAAGAGAGAATCTTTAGCTTTAGGTTCAAGACTATAAGTGAAGTCATTTTAGATCTTGTTGATAAATTTGCACTTTCAGGCAGAAATATAGAAAAATATATAACAAAGAAAAATAAAATAAAAAAGAAAAAGGCATAACTACTTGACTTGTAAGGTAGTTACAAAAAGGCATAACAAAAATTTACTTGAACTTATGAAATCACCAATTAGAAGAATTATTGAGATAATAGCTATCTTGCTGTGATTTATTTGAACTTGTGTTATTGTTGTAACAGATACTGGAATGAACAATTACTGATCTAGATATTTAAGACATCATGCTTTGTTAACACTACAAATTTTAGAACATGCAAAGTAAACCTTGGTTAGTTACTTGTATAATATTTCATATATCATCCAAATTATACAAATTACAGAGTCCTAATTCTGGACCAACCCTATCTTAAAACAATAGATAAATGTGTGTAATATTTTCATGGTAAATGATATGATTACTTTCTGCATTGTTTGAACAATATTCAACGCTGGAATATGTATTTACAAGTATGAATCCAAGTCTGTTGCAATATAAGTAATACAATAAGACAAATTTTCTGCACACAATTCTTAATGCAAAGAAAAATTTGAGAGGGAGGTAACATTGCATTCTAGAGCCAACAAAACAAAAACAAACTGTATCAATTAATTCAGCAGGTTTAACTAACTGCAAATTGATTTTAGAGGGTGAGACTTCCAAGTACATCTCTATTTCATGTTATTTTCTAGCTTAGAATAATTCAAGTGCACTGATCTCAGAAGGATCAATTTTTGCAAGGGAAAGAAAAGATCGTGGAGAACTAAATAAGATTATTGTAATTTCACTTTCACATTGTTTTTCTTTTTAGGAACTGCAAATAAGCAGGTAGCAAGAAGAAACTGTTATTGGGGGCATATAAAACAAAGATACCTCATAGTCCCCCAAACAATAGTTGAACTAACCAGATTAGAGAGATCGACTATTTAAACCTTGAACCAATTAAACAATCACCCAAATGGAATCTGACTCAAATCAAGCAAAACCTTGAACCAAAAAGCAACCGCATATTCATATCCTAAATTGAAGGGGTTTATGAAGAAAGGGCTTTACCAATTTGTGAAGGTTCCAACCTCGACAATTAAAGCTCGGTCTTTTGAAGATTATAGGGCTTCGAGACCTGAAGATTTCGACTTCAATTTACTGAAGATTTGGAGAAGGTTTTGTGAAGATTCGAATGAAAAGTTGGAGAAAGAACTCGGAAAAGGGTCTTGCTATCAGTCGTCTACCAATTCCGAGTGAGGAGAGAGAATGTTAAGAAAGAAAAACACAGATCCTTCAAGTAATATTGCTCTTTAAGAGAATATTGCTCTTTAAGAGTATTGCTTTTGGACGAGTCTCTCTCTCTCTCTCTCTCTCTCTCTCTCTCTCTCTCTCTCTCTCTATATATATATATATATATATATATATATATATATATATATATATATATGTGTGTGGTGTGTGTTAATATATCATATATAAATGTATATGCCATGCCGTGGTGGTATGCATGGCATATACATATATATGATATATTAAAACACAACAGCACATTTTTTTACACACACACACAATATATATATATATATATATATATATATATATATATATATATATATATATATATACACACACACACACACCATTCCACCAAATCCATTCGTGATTCCTCCCCAACCCAAACATGATTTCTTATGTGGGCCCCACCTCATATTATATATATAATACTTATATATATATAATGAATAACTTTCTACCGATAATTTTGAAAAATAGATAAATGGGGGATTCAAATAATATACCAAAATTTACAACCAATACTTCATTAAAAATCCCCTCAATATTTTTAACAACATTTATTCATCATTATTATAACTCGCAATATTAACAACCAGATTGTTCCCAATAAAGAGAGGACTTTCCGATAAGGATTTCTCCCTATTGGCGCGCATGTAGGTGACCAAACCCCTTTCCTTTACAGAACTTTCTAGACATTGTTAATTATGCAAATAATAATATGAATAACTTGTCATCTCAATTATTGATTTAATAATATAAAATATTGACAATAATTGAATCAAATAACGTGAGATACTATGCAGCAATTACTGTAGCAATAATTGAGTATAACTGAGTGACTTCTCATGTAAGCATCAATAATTAATACCGTGTGCTACTATGAAACCACGCGTATTATTGTACTTTTACCATCGGGTATTTCAACAGTTAACGGTAAAACTTTCGCCGTTATTTTTATAAAAAGATATTTCTGTCATTTTCTAACTCCGACAATAATTTCGTTGTGGGGTCCACCAATGATTGTGCCGTTGTTCGAATATTCTCCGACCAATCGAATATTTTATAACAACTTGCATACTTTACAAAATTTATAAATATTACCCACAACTATAACATTATATCAAATTCACACCATAATATTCAAAATTATATTTCGATAAAAAATAATCTTTATTTATGAAAGTTGGAGTCTTACAAACATGGGGTTCATGAATTAGATAACGAATGTATGGGTTATACACTTTAGCCGGCGTAAGGGTTGAGTGTACGTGAATATTAAACGAGTAGAACCTACACGCCGGATAGTCCCTTCGCATCTTATCTTCTAATTACCACGTGGCCTCCTCGGCGTCGTTGTTTTGCCAAAGTACTTTTACAAAAGATATAATTTTATTTCTTAACGTCTACTCCTTCTAATCTAATATCTGAACATGAATTTCTTCATACGCCAGATTCTCCACCACTTGAATGGGCTCGTAGGAAATCACGTGTTTGTAATTAGGATAGTACGGACGCGACACGGAGATGTGAAACACGTTATGGATGTGCTCCAACTCAGATGGTAATGCAACTTTATTCGCCACTTCGTCCACTCGCTTCAGTATCTCGAATGGTCTTATGAATCTCGGACTCAATTTTCCCTTCTTGTCGAATCGTATTTTTTCTTTCCAGGGAGATACTTTTAAGAAAACGTAACTTTCGACTTTAAAGTCACGGTCCTGACGATGCAAATCTGCATATTTCTTCTGGCGATCTTGTGCAGCTACTAGTCTAGCTCTTATCACTGTCACCACATCTGCGGTTTGTTGCACTAACTCTGGTCCCAACATTTTTTGTTCCCCAACTTCATTATTACAATTGTCGTGCAAAATATAATAACACATGCTGTGAGTTTTGATACAAATATATACTAGCTGTGACTCTCATCCTAATCTTGGATATCACGTCTCAATGGCACCTTACATAAATGTACAGTTAATAATTATTTTAGAAATTAAAATTTTGGAAAATGCTCAAGAAAACCTTTGTGTAACGCCCGAGAAATTCGTATCTTTAATAAATTAAATTTTTATTTGATTATGTGGATTAAATGAATTTAATTGATTAGTTATGTGAGTAAGATATTTGAAGGTCGTTCTATGACCTAAAATGCGTGGATGTGGTTAGTATTCTGGCTATGTGCTATGATTAATTATTTTGAATTACCAAGACGAAAATAAAGGTTTTTTGAGAATTTTTCGTAAAAATACTATTCATCTGAATTCGCTCGGGGAGTTGGTTTGAAATTTTGAGAAACGCGTAATGATAGAATATAAAGATGTAATGGAATATCCAATAATATTTCAGTTATAGCAAACGAAGTTTTCGCCTGCAGACTTAAAACCTAAGGGTTGGTAAAAGTGATTTCTGAAAGGGAAATGTAATGTGTATAATCACTTAGGTTATTATACAAGTATAGTATGATTAACGGTACGGCGTATAATACGAATATCGTATGAATACTAAACGAAAAGAATACGTGAGTTATACACATAGAATACGATTAGTTATAATTGGATTATGAGTTAAGGACTGTGTATAATCCAATTGTATTTGGATTAATTTTAAGCCCAATGAATTATGTAATTAAGCCCAAGTTAAGGCCCAATGTTAAGTTATGTCAAGCCCGATCCAAGAAGTCAGACCGCGGGTCAAACCGGCGGGTCACGGGATGGGTAAAACCCATGGGGCAACCCATGGAAAGACCCATGGGCATGTGGGCCGGCCATTTGGCCACCAAATAAAGTGATTACTTGGTGGCTAAGTTGTTGAGGAGGTGGGGAATAGTAAGGAGGTGGCTTATAGACCAGTTTGCCCTCCATTTGAATTCCTATAAATATAGAGCTTGGCTAGTTCATTTGGTAGTTTGCCAATATTAGCTAACATATATTGAGAGAGAGAGAAAGCTAGAAACACATAATCAAGCTACTTTGAAGCAAAACGTAAGACGTTTACCAAGAACACGAAGAACGAAAAAGGTAATATTTAGTAAACATTAGTCTTCATCCTTTTCGATTTCTTTCTTGTAGAGAATCGTGAATTAGTGGAGCATGTTTAGTGAGGAGGAATAAGAATGGTTATTAATAATGAAAACATTGATAAGTCATGATCAAATAGAAATCATAAGTGTTTACGTAAGTTAAAACTGTTGAAATCGATGAGCGTTAACTTAGTTGTGAATGAGCGATTTGAAAACCATCATAACTAGGGTATGTGCATCTTGTTTGGTTAAGGTGTAGCTGATAAATCAATAAAGTGTTCCATTTGATTTGGCTTATAGAACACGAGTAACGAAGTTATGGCGAATTTTACGAAAACAGACGTTAAACGTTAAAAACGTAGAAATCTCGGATTAGTAGTCAAAAGTTGCCGTATGACTTGAAAACATCGGTTTTCAATGTCAACACGTGAGATAGGGTATTCAAGAGTTGTGGACTCAAGAATCGTCGAATTCAAACTTATAACGAAGAAAACGAGTGTTGAACACTGGAAAACGATAAACGAACGCTCAAAATGAACAAAAAGGTGAATTCTGAGTTAATGGATTAGAAAATGTATAATTCTTGCATGGACACTTAGAGTATGTAATTTGTGAGTTGTGGGCTTTTGAATTAGCCAATTCGGATGTAAAACGAATAAGTTATGAGGTAGGGAAGTTCGTTGGAAAAATCAACTGTCAAAACTAACTGATGCACAGGGGTGGTGCCGCAGCGCCAAACCCATCACGAAGGGTCGCGCCGCAGCACTGGACATGAGCTCTGTCCCTGTTAACTTGCATCGTAGTGCCGAAGGTATACAAGAGTCTGGCGCTGTAGTGCCGGTAGTGTGGAATAGTTGACCAAGTTAGGTTTTTAATTCCAATTGAATGTAAACTAAATGTAAGACATGAATGTACTTAATGTACATGATATAGCTAACTTTAAATCACTTATAAAGTAATAACTTCAGAAGATTAGATATGGTTTAATAGGAATTAAACGAAGAACGCAAGAATGAAATAAGTGAATCGTTAATGGTGTTCAACGTTGGTATCTCACCAATGATGATCGAGTGTCGGTTAATAACGTAAGAACGTTAACAAGCCGTAATGAAGTATAGTAAGTCGAACTGACTTTATTAATAAAATAGATTCGAGTAAGACGTAGAAGAGAAAGAAGTTGGTTAAAACCCTAAGGTTAGTTTGTTTGATAACTAATTACAGTGTGCTATGTGAATATATCATGTAGATCCTGTAAAGACTGAGAATTATGGAATATTATATTCAAAGACGCTTGACGGCAAGTTTTCTTAGCGCTTGTCTAACCTCCGTGTTAGCCAAGTTTTCCGTGATTCATGTTATGAAATGCATGAATTATTTTACGAAAGGGTCGATGCCAGTTTTTAACTCGGCTAGACTATTCTTACGAGTTAGATTGATTTGTTTACAAGTCTTTCGATATAGAACTATTAACGCTATCCAATGTCAAGTATTTGGTACGGATGTAAAGGTAAGTTTGTCTAAGAACAAACAAAAGTATTTTCATCGATTATTCGATGGGCACGCGAGGTTGCCAAAACTTAAACGTAAGTACGTTTAACGGATGAGTGTTGATCAACATAGAGTACTATATACTTATCACCTAGAAGTGCTCGTAAGTAATGCCGGATGTACGGCCTTAGTGCCGAATGTCCTTTTTATGTATGAAAACGAAAAGAGTATGTTCATGGTCTTACGACCAGTTCAAAATTCCTAAGCTATTATATATACTTTGGAATAATGGTTATGAAATGAGAAGTACTTGTCAAATGTTTCATAGTACTTCATAGCTATTTGTTCAGTTATGAAAGATAATCATATAATTCTCGATGTGGTATTCATATGATCATTTGTTAGACTTGCTGAGCTAGTTATGCTCACTTTTTGCTTGAATTATATGATTGCAACTAAGGCGAACGAACTGAGAGTTCTAAGAGAGATAAAGGCAAAGCTAAGATGGATAGTTAATTATCATGTAATAGACTAGTATATTTGTATGTAATATACTTATGAATAACAAATAATGTATTCGGTTTATGAACCTGGGGAAGGATTTATTATTATTGTAATAAGAAGATAGTAAATACAATCATTTTGTTGTTATTTCAATGGAATGATTGTATACCTTGTAGTACCGTGGAGCACCATCTGTCGGGTTGGAAGATACCCATATTTGGGGGCGTCACAGGTTGGTATCAAAGCCTTTGGTTATAAAACTTAAGGGGAAAGAACCTTAGGCTAATAACCTCGTTAGGAAAGGAAAATTTCGAAGAAAGGTAACTCGCGTCGAATGAGTTAATAAGGTATTGAGGAAACTCAGTACCGAAAGATTTAAAAGATGGAAATTAACACTAAATGAATTAAATGTGATTTCTGCTTATATTATTGTGTTTTAAGTACTAATCAATTTGTTATGTGTTATTGTAGATGTCAATCCATAGCTTGATGTATAGAGATATACACGTGGTGAGTGAGGAGTCCGTGAACAGAGTAGAGCCAGTACCTATGCCTGTAGCAGAGATACCCTTAATGATTCTAGAAGAATCAGAGCCAGAGGAATATTTTTCGGAGGAGGACTACTCCGAGGAGACTATGGGATTGGCATCATATCTGAATATGATGATAGATGTGGGGGATGATATGAAGGTAACATCGGTTAATACGGTGATGCCTGCATTAGAGTCAACACCTACAAATACGATGAGGGCAATGTATCTTTCGGTGCTTTACCGTAATGTGCAACTGCACAATATGATGCAGAACCAGAAGGAGGAGATCAATGCTCTCTATGGGGCTAAGGAGTCTGCAGAAATAGACTTTGAGATAGAGCATGATGAGAAGGTGCTCATGACCGATAAAGCTAGGGATTATAAGAACGAGGTCGTAGAACTTTGTAAGAAACTGGCTGAGAAAGACCATAAAATAGCACGAATGCTATATATCAATAACAGTACACACGAGGATTTCAAGCTGAAGATAGCTTGTTATTCCATTGAGTCGGGACATACTCGACATACTATAAGTCGAGACATCATGTCGATTCTAGCGAATGAGAAGCATGAGAATGCTGTTAGGAAGTATTAGGAATTAGAATGGTAAATACTTTTGTGTAGTGATGTAAAACCCTTTTTTGTATAATTAAATGGTAGTCTTTTTGTAAATCCCAATTTTTGTGAAAGTCAATCGTGGGATATAAATGTAATAGCTTTTGGCTATGGAAAGCAAATTGTAAATAGTTTTGAACAATAAAGAAGCATTTTAATATAATGAAGTTTTAATTTGATGTGCTTTGTTGTGTATGAGTTATTATTCAGTTGTTCAGCAAATAAAAATTAAGTAAGCAAATAAGTAATAATGAAACTTTATTTATTTAATCAGAAATGCCACCAAGAAGAAGACAATGTAACCAAGAGGCGGAATCGCATAACGATAACCAAGGAGGTCCGAATAACCCTATGCAAGAGTTCGTTAATTTATTAACGGCTGCATTTAACCAAACCGAGGGCAGAGCACCCGCGGGACCTACGGTAGCCAAAACAACTACCTTTGAGGAATTTAAAAGTGTAGGTCCGCCTGAGTTCAAGGGAACGACGGACCCAATGGAGGCCCAGACATGGGTCAAAGAAATAGAAAATGTGTTTGTTATTACAAATATAGCTGAGGCGCAAAAGAATTCTTTTGCGACTTACATGATGAAGGGGGAAGCCAACTACTGGTGGGAGGCTCACCAGGGTGGGGCTAGAACTTATGTGGTTACATGGGAACAGTTCAAGAAGGTATTCTTCGAGAACGATTTCCCTACTAGCATGCAAGGCGAATGGAGAATAAGTTCCTAGAACATAAGTAAGGGGACATGACGGTTCCCCAATATGCGGCCAAATTCAATGAATTGGCAAGGTTTACTCAACACCAAGTGGACACTGAAGAGAGGAAGGCTCGTAGGTTTGAGCAGGGCCTAAAACCCTAGCTCTATAGTAGGATTTCAGTTTTCCGGAGTGCTTCCTATGGGACCATTCTGGAAAAGGCAATTATAGTAGAGGGTGGTAGTGAGGCGTTGACCCAATACTACAAGGAACGAAAGAATAAGAGTAAGGGAGAGGGAGGAACCAAGGTAGAGGTTTCCAGTGGTAGTGGCAGTATGTTGAAAAGAAAGAGTTTTAATTCCGGGAATATTGGAGTGAAACAACGGGATCCTAAACGTAGGATGGAGGCAGGCAAGACATGCGAAAAGACTCATCTGGGAGTCTGTCTGAAGGGGGAGTCAGGTTGTTATAATTATGGGTAGGAGGGTCACATATCACCCAACTATCCTAATCCTAAGAAAAACCATAGTTGTTTTGTTTGTGGGTCGATGGACCACATGGCAAGAAATTTCCTGAAGAAGGGATCAGAGGGTAGTAAGGGTTTTGGTAGTGGCATGTTAGCCATTACTGGACCAACACCATCATTGGGTAGACCCTCAGCCCGAACTTTTAATATGACTTTCAAAGATGCGATTGCATTAGCGGATGTAGTAGCAGGTATCATTCCAGTCAACAAAATAAATGCTTATGTGTTATTTAACTCGGGTGCTACTTGTTCTTTTATAGCATGTGGATTTGCTAAGCAACTAGGTTTAAATCCAAAAAAATTAGAAGTACCTTTAGACGTTAAGGTGGCAAATGAAGAGATAATTCTCATTGATCACATTCATAGGAATTGTTTCGTAGATATTAGGGGTAACAGATTATCGGTAGATCTTTTACCGATAAGGTTGAGAGAATTCGATGTAATTCTCAGTATGGATTGGTTAATTAACCATAGAGCGATAATAGATTGTCATAGAAAGAAATAAACCTAAGACTTTCTAAGAAAATCGAGGTGGTGTTTTATGGTAATAAATCACAGGGACGTTCTTGTTGTCTAACCATGATTCAAGCTAGGAAAATGAAGAAGGGGTGTAAGGGTTATCTGTGCTATGTTGTGGATACCCAAAGGGTGGGAGCATCATTGGAATAGATAGTAGTTGTTCAAGAGTTCGCGGATATATTTTTGGAGGAGTTGCTCGGTATTCCACCAGATAGGGAGATCGAATTTGTAATTAAATTGTTGCCAGTACGACACCAGTTTCAAACCCATATAGGATGGCGCCAGGGAGATGGAGATGAAGGAGTTAATGGTTCAATACAGGAACTATATAGACATAGTACATTCAAGAGTGTGTGTCTCTTGGAGAGCGCCGGTATTGTCTGTAAAGAAGAAGATGAAGGGTTACGACGACTTTGTATCGACTACGAGAGTTGATTAATGATTAATAAATACCTGTTGCCCAGGATCGATGATCTATTTAATCAAAAAGGGGCAAAGTATTTTTCTAAGATAGATTTACGTACGGGGTATCATCAACTTAAAGTAAGGAAGGAGGATGTACCTAAGATGGCGTTCAGAACTCATTATGGTCATTACGAGTTTTTGGTTATGTCGTTTGGGTGACAAATGCGCCAGTCACATTCATGGATATGATGAACAGAGTGTTCAAACAGTATTTGGACAAGTTCGTAGTAGTGTTCATTGATGACATTCTAGTCTAATCTATGACTCCAGAATATCATGCTGAACATTTAAGAATAGTGTTAGAAACACTACGTAGGGAGAAGTTGTATGCGAAATTCACTAAGTGTGAATTTTGGCTTGAATGAGTGCAGTTTCTATGACATGTGATAGATATAGATGGCATATCCGTAGATTCAGCAAAGGTAGAAGCAGTGAATGAGTGGGAGCAACCGAAAATGCCAACTGAGGTTGGGAGTTTTCTGGGGTTAGCAGGATACTATAGAAGGTTCATCCATGACTTTTCTAAAATAGCTACTCCGTTGACGAATCTGACGAGGAAGTCAGCAAAGTATGTGTGCACAAAAAAGTGTGAGAATAGCTTTCAGGAATTAAAAAGGAGGTTAAGTGAGGCACCTGTATTATCCTTACCAGATGATACGGGAAATTGTGTAGTTTATAGCGATACTTCGCATAGAGGACTTGGTTGCGTACTCGTACAGCATGGCAGGTCATTGCGTATGCATCACGCCAATTAAAAGATTATGAGAAGGTCTATCCTACTTATGACCTAGAATTGGCAGCAATAGTTTTTGCTTTAAAAATATGGAGACATTATTTATATGGGGAGAAGTGTGAGATATATACGGACCATAAAAGTCTGAAATATATCTTCACACAGAAAGAGTTGAATATGAGACAGAGGAGGTGGTTAGAGTTGATAAAAGATTACGATTGTGATATCTTATATCATCCAGGGAAGGCGAATATAGTAGCTGACGCGTTAAGTAGGAAGGGTAGGGAAAAGCTATCAATGTTAACGACTCAGAATGAGTTAATAATAGAGATGACAAGGATGGAGTTATAAGTTAAGATACCAAGTGAAACGGTGGAGATGTTATTTTAATAGTGACTCAACCAACGATAGTGGAAGGGGTTAAGGAAGTACAAATAGGTACTGAAGAATGCGAACAAATGAAAAAGATAATGAAGGATGAAGTGAAGACTAAGTATAACCTTGATAAAGAAACTTTACTTCGTTTTGAAGGAAGAAGAATTTGGGTTCCAAATAATTCCGAGTTAAAAGAAGAGATTATGTGTGAGGCTCATAGTTCGTGGTACTCGATACATCCTGGTAGTACTAAGATGTATCAAGACCTTCGTCAGAACTTTTGGTGGCCAAACATGAAGAGGGAAATCGTAGAATACATTAGTAAGTGCTTAACTTATCAGAAAGTTAAGGCTGAAACCAAAGACCGAGTGGGTTACTGTATCCACTAGAGATTCCGGAATGGAAATGGGAGCATATCACCATGGACTTTGTGGTGGGACTTCCAATAACGAGAAAAGGATACGATACTATTTGGGTAATAGTGGATCGGTTAACCAAATCGGCTCACTTTCTTCCAATAGGAGTTAAGTATAACCTGGAACAGTTAGCTAAGCTTTATGTCAAGGATATTATTTCTAGACATAGGGTACCTGTTTCGATTGTGTCCGATCGTGATCCACGATTCATGTCGAACTTTTGGAGGAGTTTTCAAGAGTATATGGGAAGACATTCGAGATTGAGTACGGCGTATAAACGGATGGACAAAGTGAACGGACAATTCAAACGTCAGAAGATATGTTAAGATCTTGCGTTATGGATTTTAAGGGGAGTTGGGACGAACATCTACCTTTGGTGGAATTTGCTTACAACAATAGTTTTCACGCTAGTATAGGTATGCCGCCTTACAAAGAGTTGTATGGGAGGAAGTGCAGAACACCACTTTGCTGGGATGAAGTAGATGAACGTCGAATGTTGGGACCAGAGATGGTACAACAAACAGCAGACATGGTTAAGCTAATACGAACTCGATTAGTAGCAGCTCAAGATAGATAAAAGAAGTTTGCATATCCTCATCGCTAAAAGAGGGAATTTGAAGTAGGATCGTATGTCTTTCTGAAAGTGTCGCCTTGGAAAGGAAAGATACGTTTTTGGGAAGAAAGGAAAGTTAAGTCCAAGGTTTGTAGGACCTTTTGAAATTTTAAGAAGGGTAGGAGGGGTAGCTTATGAAGTAGCTTTACCTCCAGAAATGGAACGTATACACAATGTGTTTCATGTATTAGTGTTGCATCCTTATAAATCGGACTACAAACACGTAATAGAGTATGAATCTATTCAGGTAGAAAAAGACTTAACGTATGAAGAACTTCCGATTCAGATTGTTGATAGGAAGGATCAAGTCTTGAGAAATAAGATAATACCTTCAGTAAAGGTAATTTGGAGTAACCACGATGCCGAAGAAGCAACGTGGGAGCTCGAGAGTAAAATGAAGGAAAAGTTTCTTTTATTTATGTAATTATAGCGAGATTCTAGGGACAGAATCCTTATAAGGGTGGGAGAATGTAACGCCCGAGAAATTCGGATCTTTAATGAATTAAATTTTTATTTGATTATGTGGATTAAATGAATTTAATTGATTAATTATGTGAGTAAGATATTTGAAGGTCGTTCTATGACCTAGAATGCATGGATGTGGTTAGTATTCTGGCTATGTGCTAGGATTAATTATTTTGAATTACCAAGACGAAAATAAAGGTTTTTCGAGAAAATTTCCGTAAAAACACTATTCATCCAATTTCGCTCAGAGATTAGGTTTGAAATTCTGAGAAACGCATAATGATAGAATATGAAGATGTAATAGAATATTCAATAATATTTTAGTTATGGCAAATGAAGTTTTTGCCTGCGGACTTAAAACCTAAGGGTTGGTAAAAGTGATTTTCGAAAGGAAAATGTAATGTGTATAATCACTTCGGTTATTATACGAGTATAGTATAATTAACGGTACGACGTATAATATGAATATCGTATGAATACTAAACGAAAAGAATACGTGAGTTATACACGTAGAATACGATTAGTTATAATTGGATTATGAGTTAAGGACTGTGTATAATCCAATTGTATTTAGTTTAATTTTAAGCCCAATGAATTATGTAATTAAGCCCAAGTTAATGCCCAATGTTAAGTTATGTCAAGCCCAATCCAAGAAGTCAAACCGCGGGTCAAATCGGCGGGTCACGGGATGGGTAAAACCCATGGGGCAACCCATGGAAAGACCCATGGGCATGTGGGGCCGGCCACTTGGCCACCAAGTAAAGTGATTACTTGGTTGCTATGTTGTTGCGGAGGTGGGGAATAGTAAGGAGGTGGCTTATAGACCATTTTGCCCTTCATTTGAATTCCTATAAATATAGAGCTTGGCTAGTTCATTTGGTAGTTTGCCAATATTATCTAACAAATATTAAGAGAGAGAAGAAGCTAGAAACACATAATCAAGCTACTTTGAAGCAAAACGTATGACGTTTACCAAGAACGCGAAGAACGAAAAAGGTAATATCTCATAAACATTAGTCTTTATCCTTTTCGATTTCTTTCTTGTAGAGAATCGTGAATTGGTGGAACATGTTTAGTGAGGAGGAATAAGGATGGATATTAATAATGAAAACATTGATAAGTCATGATCAAATAGAAATCATAAGTGTTTACGTAAGTTAAAATAGTAGAAATCGATGAACGTTAATGTAGTTATGAATGAGTGATTTGTAAACCATCATAGCTAGGGTATGTGCATCTTGTTAGGTTAGGGTGTAGATGATAAATCAATGGAGAGTGTTCCATTTGATTTGGCTTATAGAACACAGTAATGAAGTTATAACGAATTTTACGAAAATAGACGTTAAACGTCGAAAACGTAGAAATTTCGGATTAGTAGTCAAAACTTGTTGTATGACTTGAAAACGTCAGTTTTCAATGTCAACACGTGAGATAGGGTATTCAAGAGTTGTGGACTCAAGAATCGTCGAATTCCAACTTACAACGAAGAAAACGAGTATTGAACGCTCGAAAACGATAAACGAACGCTCAAAATAAACTAAAAGGTGAATTCTGAGTTAACGGATTAGAAAATGTATAATTCTTGGATGAACACCTAGAGTATGTAATTTGTGAGTTGTGGGCTTTTTAATGAGCCAATTCGGATGTAAAACGAATAAGTTATAAGGTAGGGAAGTTTGTTGGAAAAACTAACTGTCAAAACTAACTGATGCACAGGGGTGGCGCCGCAGTGCCAAACCCAGCATAAAAGGCCATTCCGTAGCGCAGGACCCGAGCTAGGTCCCTGTTAACTGGCACCACAGCGCCGAAGGTATACAAGAGTCTGGCGCCGCAGCGCCGACAGTGTGGAACAGTTGACCAAGTTAGGTTTTTAATTCCAATTGAATGTAAACTAAACGTAGGACATGAATGTACTTAATGTACATGGTATGGCTAACTTTAAATCACTTATAAAGTAATAACGTCAGAAGATTAGATATGGTTTAATAGGAATTAAAGGAAGAACGCAAGAATAAAATAAGTGAATCGTGAATGGTGTTCAACGTTGGTATCTCACCAATGATGATCGAGTGTCGGTTAATAACGTAAGAACGTTAACAAGCCGTAATTAAGTATAGTAAGTCAAACTGACTTTATTAATAAAATAGATTCGAGTAAGATGTAGAAGATAAAGAAGTTGGTTAAAACACTAAGGTTAGTTTGTTTGATAACTACTTACAGTGTGCTATGTGAATATATCATGTAGATCCTGTAAAGACTGAGAATTATGGAATATTATATTTGAAGACGCTTGAAGGCAAGTTTTCTTAGCGCTTGTCTAACCTCCGTGTTAGCCAAGTTTTTCGTGATTCATGTTATGAAATTCATGAATTATTTTACGAAAGGGTCGATGCCAGTTTTAACTCGGCTAGACTATTCTTACGAGTTAGATTGATTTGTTTACAAGTCTTTCGATATAGAACTATTAACGCTATCCAATGTCAAGTATTTGGTACGGATGTAAAGGTAAGTTTGTCTAAGAACAAACAAAAGTATTTTCATCGATTATTCGATGGGCACGCGAGGTTGCCAAAAATTAAATGTAAATACGTTTAACGGATGAGTGTTGCTCAACATAGAGTACTATAGGCTGATCACCTTGAAGTGCTCGTAAGTAATGCCGGATGTATGGCCATAGTGCCGAATGTCCTTTTCAAGTATGAAAATGAAAAGAGTATGTTCATGGTCTTGCGACTGGTTCAGAATTCCTAGGCTATTTATATACTTTGGAATAATGGTTATGAAATGAGAAGTACTAGTCAAATGTTTCATGGTACTTCATAGCTATTTGTTCAGTTATGAAAGATAATCATATAATTCTCGATGTGGTATTCATATGATCCTTTGTTAGACTTGCTGAGCTAGTTATGCTCACTTATTGCTTGAATTATATGATTGCAGCTAAGGGCGAACGAATTGAGAGTTTCTAGAGAGATAAAAGCAAAGCTAAAATGGATAGTTGATTATCCTGTAATAGACTAGTGTATTTGTAAGACCCCGAATTTTTTTATTATATAAAAATTAAATTTTCCTTTATTCATTATTCTAAATTAATAAGGTGTTAATTTGATATAATGATTTGGTTATGAGTGAAATGTGCAAATTTTACAAAATAAGTAAGTGGTTATAAAATATTTATTTTGTCGAGGAATATTCGTTTGGTCGTGGAATATTCTTTTTGTCGGGGAATATATTCGTATGACGGCGCAGCCATTTGTGGGCCCCATAATGGAAAACGGTTAGATGAAGGAAAACGACAAAGTCTGAGTTTTTATAAATAACGGCGTAATTATTACCGTTAACACTGTTGGAATACCTGGTGGTTAAAATACAGTAATAGGCGTGGTTGCACAGTAGCACACGGTATTGTACATTATTTTTGAATTATTGATCCTTACGTAAGAAGGCACTACTCAATAATTGTTACAGTAGTTACTGTTCAATATTTTATTTTATTGATTCAATAATTGTTGCGTTGATAGTTTATATTACTGTTGTTTCAATAATTGTCACTGCACAGTATTTTCCATTATCAGATCAATAATTCATATTATTTGAATAATATTATTAGATAGCATTATTGGCAATGTCTAGTAAGTTCTGTCAAGGAGAGGTTTGGTCACCTAATTACGCGCCAGTAAGGAGAAATCCTTATTGGAAAGCCCCCTCTTTTCTTGGAACGGCCTAGTTGTGATTCTGTAATATTATTTATGAATAATTAATTATTGATTTATATGATAAGAAAATATTTATTTGATGTGGATATAAATAATGGATTTATTTATGTGGTTATCAATGAAGGAATTAATGTTGAGGTGTTTTATCAGTATTTTTGTCGGAATGGAGGTATTAAAAATCAAACCAGTGTTTTGGAGATATATTGCGTGAGTTATAATTTTTAATCCGACCGTTAGATCGTTGTGATTTTTGGATATGTTATACATATATAAGTTGAGTATATATCTACAAAATTTTGAACCGTTAAAAATAAACGTATGATTTGATATGCATTTTAAGAGGTGACTGGTTCAGAAATTGTTAAAGTTTCAGAATTTATCATTTTGGTGGAAAATTCTAGAATTGGTGGGCCCCACTTTTGGTTGGTGAGAAATGTGCTCAAATTGAATTTTAAATATGGTGGGTGACAATAGTAGCAGGTAAAGCCATCAGGTAGCAGGTCAAGTCTGCTTTGGCGTGCTAACATTTTTCTATAAATAGAGAGCTAAGTTAGAATTGAAAATCACACCAGAAACAAGTTTTCTTTTCTCTCTATATTGTCGAGCGTATTTTTGTGAGCATTTAAATACTTTGAGAGTTGTTGTTCGGTACAAGCTTCCTTCGGCTTTATATCCGATATTTCGATCAAAAGTATCGTTATTTTGAGGTAAGGGGTATTATTTATTTCACATTCTGAAGAGATATTATTTTTCATATTCGTATGATATTATTTCTGTTCAATATTCTTAAGAAATTTTATTTCGTTCAATATTCGCGAGAAATATTATGTTCGTTTAATATTCGTAATGAATATTATTTTCGTTTAATATTCGTAAGGGATGTTATTTTCTTCTAAAAAGATATTATTTTCTTCAATATCATTATGCCGAAATATTGGTCTAAATTTTTTATCAAATTTAGAACTTTTTGTGTCGGGGTTACTATTCACGTATACGACACTATTCACCGAAAAAATAAAAATTTTTCTTTTTGTCCAAGATATCTATTATGGTTACTATCTTTGATTGTATCCATGTTTTGATCTTTATTTTTGAATTCTACTTCACAATTGGTTATTATGGAGTATTATTGAATTTGGATAAACCGAAATACGAATTCCTAATATTTGTCCTTCTGTCTCACTGGATTCGTTCTCTAAAATGTTTTTCATCATCCTCAGTCCTTAATGGTGATACTTGATGAATATCTTTGGCCTGTAGTGCAAAGATGAATGATTACCTGATGAATATCTTTGGCCCGTAGTGCAAAGATAAACAGGTGTTGAGATGAACATGACCAACTGTGATACAAATGAATATCTTTGGCCCGTAGTGCAAAGATGAATATTTGATTCAAGATGTATGTTGATTGATGTTACAGGGATAAAATATTGATGATGGACTTTTAAATTCATAGATGATAGTAGATTTTATTCTCTACTTAACTCTTCTAATGAATTATTGTTTCCGCTGCAGTTGTTGATCTAAAACTTGTTGTCTATTATATTCTATCAGATTTTCCCTGTTAAAGACTAATGATAATTTGTTGTATATTATCTTAGTCATATATTCTTTACTGGGCTTGTTGAGCTCACCCTTTTCTTTTTGTTTCATTTTTCTTCTTAGGAGGTGAGAATATAGCAGGAACTAGCGGGGTATGGAGTGATGGTTCTAGAAAGTTATTTTAGCAGTCCTCAATATTTTTGTAAAATAGTGTATCAATAATTGTAATGAGGACTCCTTTTGAGTTTTAATACTGTCTAGTAGACTACTTGTATTTACACTCACAATTTTATGTGTTGTCGTATTTTGCACGACAATTGTAGTAATGAAGTTGTATTTGTTTCTGTACCATGTATTTAGCGACTCAAAATGGGTGATGTATACCTATTTTGGGGGCGTCACAGTTGGTATCAGAGCTTAGGGATATGGTCTCTAACAGAGATCGGGGGAATAGAACTAGGAGGGGAGAGACGAGTAAATTCCTTCGCTAGTATGTCTACCTAAGCTTATTCGTTGGCTGGTCATAAAATAGGGATTATGTGATATCGTTAATTTGTTTAATTAACCCTTGTTTTATGGTAGCTTT
>CM029020.1:95700425-95903975 GCA_016801055.1 Panax notoginseng
ATAAATTTTCTCGATCGTTACATCCTTCCCTCCTTAAAAGGATTCTGTCCCCAGAATCACAACTCGACAAATTCATTCGTCACAAAGGGGATCATAAAATAAGATCACGACGTAATCTGTTTAAGTTATAAAAGGAAGATGGTTTGTAATGTTTGAATAATTATAGCTTGATGCTATGAAGGTAAAGCACTATGAAATAGTACGAGATAAACTCATGAGGAATTATAGATAATGTGATACGAGGAATTCGTATCGAGCAAAGAGCAAGTTATAGGCAAGATAGAGTTAGGTGAGATTTCAATTGAGGGTTCACGTGATGACTGAGTTGTACAAACCTTTGTATGGGCGAGGGTTTTGTGCTTGCACTCAGTTTATCACATTGATAATCATTGGAATGTTGGTGTCACGCTATCAATGTATGTGTGGCAAAAAGGTGATTCTTTTCTCATGTGTATATTTGATAGTTAGAAACTATTAAGATTAGTTAGATATTATTAGGGTTAGGTGTGAGTTCTTAAAACTAATGCATATGGTAAGTTTGTGACTCATAATAATATGATATGTTTTTGAACCCTCAGCGAATGGACGTCTATGGTCTGACTAGGATAATTTCTTAAACTCATATTATTGTGGCAAGTTCCTGAACTTCCAATGTGTAGTAAGTTTTATGAATTATATTGGGGGTATAGGAAGATTGTAAGGTGAAATACAAGAATATTTAGTATAAGAGTATTGGTGGTGCTAGAAATAAAAAGAATTGGTTAAGTAATGAAGTAATGGAGTAAATATTGAAGTTGATGGATACCTGGATATTCTAAATCTACTAGCAATGCTAGACTTTCGAAATTTATTGACTTCGTCCTGATGTTTGCACTTCTATTTTCTGGAAAAATATTGGATCAAATGATGAAACCAATGAGTTTTAAAAATAATACCGTTATTCGTATGTCTATGCTAATTGCTTTGGCTAGACAAAAATGATTTGAAATATATCAAAATGTATTTTTATATCATCAATGCATCATGGAACCTGGTGCAGAGATGAGAAAAATGATGGAGTCATCAATGCAATATTACTTAGTGGTTGATGTCATCTTAGGATCGTCAGCTCACTATGATATGATGTAATATGATAAAATCACAAAGTGACAGAATCCTCAAATGGACTGTAAATACAGTGCGGTATCATGACATCATAAAAAGATTTTTGAGATTTCTTTAAGATATGAGAATATATATATATATATATATATATATATATATATATATATATATATGTGTGTGTGTGTGTGTGTATTTCGATTGATGTCCGAATTGTTGTAGAAGTCTATGCTATTTGATTCAGCTAGACGAATATTGAAAAATGTTCATGAAATTCAAGCGTTTCCTGAGAAGTTATGCCAAACCAAATTGTTTTCGTGCGGATTCAGATGTTGAAAAGCTGAGATGAACAACCCTATTATAGGGGAGTTATTTTACGCAATATGTTAAGATGTTTGTGCACAATACATTATACGAAGGGCTGATCACCTTAAGTACGAGGAGTCCCTATAGTCTTATGACTGTTAAAGTTTAAGTTGAAAGAATACTTATAACTATGGACATATACGCATAGCGTTTAAATGTTTGTGCACAATACATCGTACGAAGAGCTTAACACCCTAAGTACAGGAGTCCCTATAGTCTAATGATTGTTAAGGTTTAAGTTGAAAGAGTACTTATAACCGTAGACGTAGTTCAAGGTCTTATAACCCCCTCAGCATGATTCGGAATCTTTTAAATTCCTGAGTTATTCATACTGCTTCCCAATTATTGAGCAATTGTGGAAGATTCTTGCTATTCTAAAAGGTGAATGTGGTAAAGATAGTATTCCTTAGAAAGTAGTAAGTCGTAGAATGCGACACTGAATGATGAATATATTGAATAAGTGAGAAAAAAAAAATTTGAAGTGAGAAGGAGATGAGTTATCAAAGAATAATGTAAAACTTTTAATAGAAAAGTTAATAATGGTAGAAAGATCGTTGTGGAAAGAGAGTGGTTATAGACCCAATGAATGAATAAAGTATTAACGTAAAATATATTTTGATAGATTGAATGAATGAAGATTAATAAATAAAATTTCGAGGACGAAATTCTTAGAAGAATGGGTGAATGTAATATCCCTAGTGTTTATGAGTTGAGTATATGATAACTATCCTTAGAAAAGGAAATGAATAAGTTAAAGAATATATAATACTCAAAATATAATTGAGTTCAAGTAAAAGTTATTAAATAAAACCTAGAATTTGTTGAAGAAATGAAGGTAGTACGAGATATAAAACCTATATTAAGGTAATGTGTTGAAGTTATTCTACGATAAATTTTTTTTTTTTAGAGATTTGATGAAAACCTTAGTAAGGTAGGGTTTCGGTGATTCCGAGGATGGAATCCTTATAAGGAGGGAAGGATGTGACAACTCGAATTTTTGAAAATTATTAAAATAAGAATTTAATAAATAAAATTCTTATTATGATATGAGAGAGTAATGTATGTTACATATAAATGTAATATGTTAATATGTTACGATTGTGAGATCGTAAATAATTAAAATATTTATCAAGTAAAATAGGTATTTTAGTTGAAATATTTATGGATTAAAATAAATATTCAATGAAAATTATCATGGAATAATTTATTTAAATATGATGATATTAAATAAATTGATGATAAATAATTTTATAATTTGTACATAATTATTACGTTAATGTGGTGGTGATTTTCTAATTTAATTAAGTAATTAAATTAGAGGATTAATGATTGTTAAATAAAATTATGATTATATTGGCTAAATAGAAGTTATAATTTTATTAGTAAGGCTTAATTGAATTTATTAATGAATTGAGATTAATTCAATTCAAATAGTTAATGGGTGTGACAAGGGTACCATATGATAAGAAGGATTGCTAAAAAAAATAAATTGAAAAAGGAGATTTTGGGTGCTAGCCAAACATGGCTTAGTGACCCTTTGTTACTGTAAATGATGAGGCCATAAAGCATACACATTATGTTTATATCAGTTATATAGATGTACGTGTTTTGTTCTTAAAGCCTAAGAATAAAGAAAACAAAGTATTGGAGAAGAGAGTTAGAGAGCTTTGAGAAGAAGCTTGGAGGAATCAAGGAAGAAGAAGAAGGTTTCTCATCATCTAATAAAGTTTAAGAAGAATCAAAGGTATTCATCTAGTTTTAAAATTCTAATTTATAGTTTCTCAAGTTCTTCACTTAAAAAAATATTTTGGTTGGGTGATTTGAAGAGATGTTGTATATATATGTGTGTATGGGTGTATAATCTAGTATATATAGTCTCTTTAATTGGTTCTAGAATAATTAAAATCATAAGAATATGTTAAAGATAAAAAACAGGGGTTTTGATGGCATATGTATATTTTAACTTATGTTGGAGTCAAAATTGATGGATAGAATCTGAAATTGATGATAGATATTGTTAGTATGTTGAAAAATGAAAACAACCCAAGTTAAACGAGTCAAAACAGATGTAAAACGAATTCACCGTGAAGAATTTCGCTATGAATGTCAAAAGAAGAAGAAATAATAGAAATAGTGAAATTAAAGGTTGTAATCTTTAATGTTTATGTTGTTTATATGGTTAGAAACATGTTATAAACATTAGTTTATATTTCTGTAAACAAATTACACCTTGGGTAGGTTGGTATGGTTGTTAGAAAGGAGTTTATAGGCCTAATTTGGCTTTTTGTAGTGTTTGGGATGAAAAATCATGACTTCGAAGAACGGACCCCCACCCCGACTGGCCCCCCAGAACAAAAACCCTCGCCCCGACGGGGGGGGGGGGTAGTCTATCTAGCCAAGTTTTGGGGAAAAAATTGATCGGACATGTTTTACTAAAATGAGCATAACTTTTTCATACGAATTCCGATCGAGGCGATTCAAGATGATCCGGCACGAGGACGAATAGACCTACAACTTTTAATCTTTAAGGTTTTAAATTTGAGGTCGGGAATAGGGGTCAAAATTGTTATCTTTAGGAATGTTGTGTTTTCGGAGGTAATCGGAGGGCGTCGGCATGCACGTATGCAAGTGTAGTGCTCTTGATGATAAAAGATGTTGTTCTAAGTTCTAAAACATGAATGTTAGTAAATATAATGATGTTTAACATTAATAAATGATGTATTAGATAAGTTGTATAAGCATACTAAGCATACACAAGAGAGACAAATCGGGCGTAGAACGAATGAACGTCGAAACGCCATGATAAGTGTTAATGAACATAAAAAGTGTTTTAAATCAAATGAAATAAATATTATAAGATAGTGAATGGGGTTAAGATAAAACCAATAAGTAGTCCTAGCAAGACTTAAACACTTGAATGAACTTTGAGTATGAAATATAGTGAGACGTAAGTCGAAAGTTAACACAATCAAATTGGACATTGTGTATTGATTAATAAGAAGGGTTATGGGATGTAGAGTAAAGTTTACTTTACAACTACTATGCATTGCTATGTGACTAATAGTTGATGTGTATGATTATATAATTGTGTAGGGCACGTGAAGTGCAGATAACTGTAAGCTGTTAAACTGTTTTTGGTAAACCACGATCAAGGCAAGTCTTTCAGTTCCTATTTACTATGTGAACTTGATGATTAACTATTTTAAATCTTTATTACAAAGAGCATGATGTGTTATATATATGTTGAAATTATAAAACGTTAAAGTCAATGTATGACTACGTTTATTAAGTATTGAATGTTGATTGAGTAAGGAACTCAGTCTTTATACTTGTTATGTGAACTGCAACATGTATGTTATGTTAGTCCAATGACTATTAGATAAATGTTGAGCATGTTATTATGTGCTACGTGATGCATGAAAACTGTTAGATTTTGCTGGGCTGTCGAGTTCAACCTTACAAATAACCATTTTTGCAGGTCAAGATTTCAAGGTAAGGATATGTGCTAAGTGAATTATAGAGATTCATATTCGCGAAGATTACTTATGTTTTATGAGAAATGTATTTAATATTTTTAATGTAACATGTTGTTGAATTATATGTTGAGCTATCCGGTGTATTTGGATATCTATTTATGATGTAAGACCTTATATAGTCATTTTGGTATAACGATTCATGGTATAAATTTGAATCGAAGATATGTAATGTAAATGTTACGACTTAGGGCAATACAGAAGGAAATGTATAAAAGTTTAAATATTTCGCATTTTTAGTGATTTTAATATCGAATAATGTTGTAAAGATAGATTAAATTTGTATTGTTAATGATCGAGAAGGAGAATATTATTATATAAATTTTGGGGTAGTTGCAAATACTTTCGGGAAAGTACTTGTCGTTGAACAGTTCTTGGAACTTCTCCCAAGACATCTTCATTGCGGCAGGCTGGGTATGCTTTACAGATTTTCACTAGTAATTTGCCTCTCCTCGCAACATGAAGGTGGCAAAGGGAACGTTTTGCTCCTCGGAGCATCCCAATACATCAAATATATTGGTGATCTGCTTTATCCACGTCTCCGCCTTAAGTGGTTCTGGCTTTCTCACAAACTCCGGTGGCCCTAGCTCCTTAAACTGCCTAGCGGTGACCATCCGTGAGTTGTCAGTGTTTCCACCTGTATTTTGAACAGGTGTCACTCTCACCTGATGTTGCATGAATTGCATAAAGTCTTTAAACATCCCATCATTCATCATTTGGTCGGTGTTGTTATTTTCCTGAGGATTATTGCCTTCCTGATGCACATTATCATGGGTATTGATTGTTGGTGACTCAACGGTCTCGTGTGCTCCATTGCTTATCTCAACATTCTCGGATGTCATTTTCAATCACTGCCACAAAACAAGGGTTAATTGACATGCCACATATTATCCCTATATTCTGACTGACCAATTAAATAACAAATAAGCTTAGGTAGGCCATACTAGCGAAGGAATTACCCGTCTCTCCCCTTCTAGTTCTAGTCTCACATCTTAGCCAGGGATCATATCCCTAAGCTTTGATACCAACTGTGACGCCCCCAAAATAGGTATACATCACCCATTCTGAGTCGTCAAATACATGGTACAGAATTCAAATACAAACTTAATTAGTACAACTGTCGTGTAAAATACGACAAAATATAGCTGAGTTTTTTCACGAATATTATCTCATAGACAATATCCAAACTCAAATTCAATCCTCATTACATTTATTATCACACTAAATAGTGAGGACTACTAAAACACCCATCTCGGACCGTCACTCCATTCCTCGACTAGTCCCGACTACGTTCTCATTTCTTCAAGAGAACAATGAAAGCAAAAGGGTGAGCTCAACTAGCCCAGTAAGAAATATTATGACTAAGATAATGCAGAATAAATTATCGTTAGCCTTTAACAGTGTTAAACTGATAAAATATAATAAACATCAAGTTTAACTACAGCAGAACAAGTAATCCATTAGAAGAGTCAAGTAGAGCATGATATCTATTATCTTCTATGATTTAAAAATTTTATCATCAATTTTATCGCTGAGACTCAACTTAATAAATAATCCACATCATCGAATCATCCCTGCACTACGGGCCAAGGATATTCATTAGTATTACGTCCATGAATTATCCATGCGCTACGGGCCAAGGATATTCGTGTAATCATCAATGGTCATGATCATACCAACAACTGTCCATCAATGCACTACGGGCCAATGAGGACTTTTACCACATCATTTGTAACATTACGGTCATGATTATACCAAATAATTTCTGGTCATAATCATAACAATCAACAATCCATCTATGCACTACAGCCAAAGATGACTTTCATCATAATATAAGCATGAGGATGATGACAATGATATAAGAATTCAATTAAAAGAAAGTAAAGGATAAATTTTTGAAGATTTATAATTTAATTTATCTAGAATTCAATAATGCCCAAATTGTCAACATGATACTGCTTTGTGGAGTAAAATTCAAGAATAATATTCTACCAAAAATGATTTGAACCGAAACGAAATCAATTTTTATCATGAATAGTACCCCGGATGAATAGTACCAGAGTGAATAGTACTTCGAGAATAGTATCCCGTGAATAGTACTCCGACATGAAAAAAAATTAAAACTTAATAAGAATGTTCATAATAATATTTTCATAAAAAGATACTGGATGAAGCGCAAATTTTAATGATATTCTACTAATTTCATGGAGTATAGAAGCCAAAACTTAACAAAATGAGTGTAGAATTCGAAATCTGAAACGAAATAATATTACTTACATACTACAGAGTATGGAAGAAAATAATATTTCATACGAATACTGAACAAAAATAATATCCCTTACCTTAAAAAGAAGAGTATTCAAACTAGTATAGCGGGGATATTCTTGAAGAAAACTTTCACTATTTTCTACGCTCAAAGCTTCTTAAAAATCTAAAGAAATAGCTCAATATTATAGAAGAATAATTCTCTGATTCTGGTGTGATTTTCAATTCTAAACTAAGCATCCTATTTATAGGAGAATAGAAGGATATTATTTAGAAAAATAAAAATCACGAGTGAATAGTGGAATAACGGGCACAATTTCGATCGGCTGAATTCGTTGAAAATTTGATTTTACTATTCATTACTGTGCAATAAAATATTCTAATAAAATAAAAATTTTAAATAAAATTTAATATATTCTATTTATAATCTAATAAAACAAAACTTAATATATATATATATATATATATATATATATATATATATATATATATATATACGGATATACGGTAAGGATCAAGAGCATTCTCCTTAAAAAGCATTCATCCTTAAACAAAAATGCCACCGCGTCCCCTCCAAAACGACATAGTTTTAATAAAAGAATGTTATTTAAGGAAGAATGCTATTTAAGGAGAATGCTCTTGATCTTTACCGATATATATATATATATATATATATATATATATATATATATATATATATATATATATATAGAGCCCCTTTCAAAAACAATACTCTTAAAGAGCAATATTCTCTTAAAGAGCAATACTACTTAAAGGCTCCGTGTTTTTCTTTTTTAACCTTCTCTCTCCTCACTCGGATTTGTTATACGACTTATAGCAAGACCCTCTTCCGAGTTCCTTCTCCAACTTTCCATTCGAATCTTCACAAAACCTTCTCCAAATCTTCAGTAAATTGAAGTTGAAATCTTCGGGTCTCGAAGCCCTATAATCTTCAAAGGACCGAGCTTTAATTGTCCAGGTCTCGTTAAGAGGAAATCGTGCCCTAGAATCGAAACCTTCATAAATAGGTAAAGCCCTTTCTTCACAAACCCCTTCAATTTAGGATATGAATATGCGGTTGCTTTTTCGTTCAAGGTTTTGCTTGATTTGAGTCAGATTCCATTTGGGTGATTGTTTAATTGGTTCAAGGTTTAAGTAGTCGATCTCTCTTATCTGGTTAGTTCAGCTATTTTTTGGGGGACTATGAGATATCTTTATTTAATATGCCCAATAATAGTTTCTTCTTGCTGCCTGCTTATTTGCAGTTCAAGGTTTTGCTTGATTCGAGTCAGATTCCTGTAAGGATTATACTAAATAAACAAGTTTGCATAAGTAGGTTGGTAAAAGGGGTAGTATTGTCTTTAATTCCAATAGTTAGGTCCTTATTGTCTTTTCTCTCATTAATCTGTTAGAATGGTTTAGCTGGCAAACGGAATACATGTGTCCATTGTTGCTCTCCTCGATTGCTGAGATCAGAGGGAGTGAGAGTATAGGTATGAATCAAAAATGTAATTGAAGGGGGATTAAGGAATGAATTCATCTGATTTTTGTCTCTCAATTTTTGCTCTATCTTCTCTACCTTTCTAATTCCCTTCTTCAACCTTGATTCAGTCTTTTCTCGCTCTTATTTTCTCTGGTTCTCTACAAATTTGTCTGCCAAATTCATTACAATTGGTATCAGAGCATCGAACCTGCACCTATGGCCACCAACAACCAACGATTGAGCAACTTAGAGTCTCAGGTGCAAGAGCAAACTTCGAACATACATCAGCTGCAGACACAGTTGATAGATTCAGTTTCTACTCTGCAGCAAGGTTTTAATCTGAAACTAGAGCAGATGATGAAGAACTTTGAGGCACTCCTAGCTCAACGGGGGCAGCAGAAAGACCCTACTCAGCCAGGTTCCTCATCTTCACCTTCAGGTTCAATTCTAGGCCAGTATGAACCCCCTCTTAAACTAGATAAGTTTGGTGATATATTCAGGACTGTTAAGTTTGAGTTCCCAAAATTCAATGGGGAAAACCCTAGGTCATGGATCAGGAAATGTAACAAGCTATTCTCACATCATATGGTGCCTGAATCTCAAAAGGTTTACTTAACTACCTTGAGTTTGGAAGGGGAGGCTGAACTTTGGTATTCAGGATTTGTGCAGGAAGGGACAGAGCTTACATGGGAAGGTTTAATAGAGGAGGTTATTGCCAGATTTAGTCCAGAGGCTAGTGATAATCCCATAGGAGAACTTAAGAAATTACAGCAGATGGGGTCAGTCGATGATTACAGAAAAAAATTTGAGGAACTGAGAGGTTGGGCTATAGTTAGAAATTCCCTCCTCAATGAAGAATTTTTTATAGACTGTTTCATAGGTGGCCTAAAGCTAGAAATACAGTTGGGGGTCCAGGAATTGAAACCAAACACTCTTAAGGAAATAATTAGATTAGCTAGAGTTGAGGAGGCTAAACTGGAGGCCTGGCTTAAAAGGAGTAGATTATTCAGTAAACCTGTTGGGAGTGTTACTTACCCCAAAATTGCACCTGCACCCCAACCTAAACTTAGCACCATGAATAAGGGGGAAACTGCTAGGTCCTTACCTATAAGGGGGCTGACCAGAGAACAACTTGATGAGAAAAGAAGGAAAGGGTTATGTTTCTCATGTGATGAACCATTTGTGAGGGACCATGTGTGTAAGAAACCACAATTATTCATGATGCTACCCTCAACTGCAGATAACATAGAGCTGGGAGAAACTGAGAATTGTGAAGAGACAGACAAGGTGGAATCTCAAGGGGAATGTGAAGACCAGGATGCCCAAATCACTCTACATGCTCTCTCAGGTCATAGCACTAACAATACAATCAGATTATTGGGAACGTCACAGGGCAGATTTTTGAGAATTTTGGTAGACAGTGGTAGTACTAACAATTTCTTAGATCCTCAGGCAGCTAAGAGAATCAAGGCAACACTGAGGGAAACTAATGCCATCACTGTAACTGTGGCTGATGGTTTTAAGGTTACTAGCCAACAACACTGCCCTCAATTATCTTGGTCAGTACAAGGAGAAGAATTCCAGACAAAATTCAGAATTTTGCCATTAGGGGGCATAGACGCAGTGTTGGGAGTCCAATGGTTAAAACTATTCAACTCAGTCACTTTTAACTTTCATGCCCTGCAGCTGACCATAGAAAGGGGAGGTCAAACCACCATTCTACAAGGGGAGTCCGACCAAGTATCACCAGCTATTCAATACCTAAATTCTGGTGAATTCACAAAGGTACTCCATTCTGCAACTCATGGTTACTTTGGTTATTTATTCGGAATGTATCAAGGAGATGAGGAAAAGTTAAGTATGGAAAGGGACCAGGTTAAGGATAATGAGAGATTGGAAATGGGATTCTCCAGTGACAGATGCCCTTTGATGAAGAACTTGTTGCAAGAATTTTCTGAGGTTTTTTAAGAACCCCAAGGCCTGCCTCCAAACAGAAACCAGGATCATCATATAAAGCTAAAAGAAGGAAGTCAACCCGTCAACCTCAGACCTTATAGATACCCCTATGTCCAAAAAGAGGAAATAAAGAAGATTGTCAAGGAGATGCTACAGAATGGAATAATCTAACCCAGTAACAGCCCCTATGCTTTTCCAGTCCTCTTAGTTAAGAAGCATGATGGTAATTGGAGGATGTGCATTGATTATAGGGCACTTAACAACATGACAATTTAGGACAAATTTCCCATTCCAGCAATTGATGAATTGCTCGATGAGTTACATGGCTCTAACTGGTATTCCAAGCTGGATCTGAGGTCTGGTTATCATCAAATCAGGGTCAACAAGGATGACATACCAAAAACAGCTTTCAGGACTCATAGTGGTCACTTTGAGTTCCTAGTAATGCCCTTTGGGCTTACTAATGCTCTAGCCACTTTCCAGTCACTAATGAACCAAGTATTCCAACCATATCTAAGGAAGTTTGTACTAGTCTTCTTTGATGACATACTAGTTTACAGTAAAAGCTATGAGGAACATTTGAAACATTTGAAACTGACTCTACAGTTGTTGCAAAGCCATTGTCTATTTGCCAAAAAAAAGTAAGTGCGTCTTTGGAACAAGGCAAGTACAATACTTAGGTCATGTCATCAGACATGAGGGTGTTTCTACTGACTAAGATAAAATCTGCTGCATGCTCCATTGGTCTTTGCCAACCAACATAAAGGGATTAAGGGGCTTCTTGGGACTGACTGGATATTACAAAAAATTTGTAAGAAATTATGGTTTAATCAGCAAACCCTTAACTGATCTTCTCAGAAAGGACAAGTTCATATAGACTGAAAAGGCCACTGAAGCCTTCCAAGCTCTAAAGGAGGCAATGACCCAAGCTCCAGTTCTTGCCATGCCAGACTTTAAAGAACCTTTTGTGCTGGAAACAGATGCCTCTCATTCGGGTATTGGGGCAGTGTTAATGCAAAAAGGTAGACCTATAGCTTACTTAAGTAAGGCTATAGCACCTCAACATTTGGGGTGGTCAACCTATGAGAAGGAGCTTATGGCAGTGGTTTATGCAGTAAATAAATGGAGACACTACCTATTGGGAAACAAGGTTTACATTAAAACAGACCATCACAGTCTTAAATACTTATTGGATCAAAGGATCACCACCACAAACCAGCAGAAATGGATCACTAAATTAATGGGGCTGGATTATGAGATAGCATACAAGAAAGGCAAGGAAAATGTTGTGGCTGACAGTTTATCCAGGAAGGAGAGGGAGCTCCCACCCATAGACCACTGTGTGGAAACCTCTTCCAGCAGTAACATGGTTGTGTGCAACACCATAACCACAGCAATCCCCACTTGGGTGCAAGACATAGCTCAGTCATGGGAGAAGGATGAGGGGTTAAGGAATATTATACTTCAGTTGCAAGTAACTCCAGACACCCTCCCTGGGTATTCATTCTTAAATGGGAGGCTTAAGTTGCAGGACAGGTTAGTAGTAGGTCCAGATTTGGACCTCAGAGGGAAGTTTCTAACTGAATTCCACAACTCTCCTATTGGTGGGCACTCAGGTATAAAAGGAACCTTTGAAAGGATTAGCAAATTCCTATGGTGGCCAACCTTGAGACAAGATGTCACCACTTTTGTTAAAGAATGTGACATCTGTCAACAACAAAAACATGAAACTGTGGCAACCCCAGGTCTATTACAGCCCTTGCCCATTCCAGAGACTCCTTGGACTGACATTTCCATGGATTTTATAGAGGGCTTACCTTCCTCAGGAGGTATGACAGTTATTTGGGTAGTAATAGACAGGCTAACTAAGTCTGGACATTTCATTGCACTCAAACATCCCTTCACTGCTGCACAACTAGCTCAGGAATTCCTCTCCAACATTTACAAGTTACATGGGTTACCTTCTACAATAGTGTCGGATAGGGATAAGGTGTTCATCAGTCTTTTTTGGCAATCTCTTTTTAGAATTGTGGGAACCAAGCTAAACATGAGCACAGCCTACCACCCCCAGTTGGATGGACAAACTGAAAGGGTAAATCAAGTCTTGGAGTGTTACCTCAGGTGCATGGTCACATTGAAACCTCACAGGTGGGCAACTTGGTTACCTTTGGCTGAATGATGGTATAATTCCCATTTTCACACAGGCCTTCAAGCCACTCCTTTTGAAATGCTTTATGGATATAAACCTCCCCACCTCAATTTCCATCAATTTGGGAAGATTCATGATCCCACAACCAAACAGTTTTGCAAAGATAGGTCCCAACTGTTACAACTAATGAAGCAACAATTGGTGGAGGCTCAGTCTAGAATTAAGCACTATACTGACAAAAATAGGACTAAAAGGTCTTTCCTACCTGGAGATATGGTTTACCTCAAGGTTAGACCTTACAAACAGTTCTCATTGGCACAGTCTAAGCATGGGAAACTGACTCCTAAATACTATGGTCCCTTCCTGATAGAAGGTAAGATTGGTTCAGTAGCCTACAGACTCAAATTTCCTGGTTATGCTAAGGTTCATCCTGTCTTCCATGTCTCCTTACTCAAGAAGAAAGTGGGATTACACTGCACTGTCTCCCCTACATTGCCCCCTATGGATTCAGTGGGACAACTCATAGTGGAGCCTACTGCAATTCTGGATAGAAGAATGGTGAAACGAAACAATGTAGCTGACGTGGAAGTCTTGGTACAATGGGCTAATACCTTGCCTTCTGAAGCTACTTGGGAGAATTGGAACCAACTGACTAAGAAATTTCCTCATTTCCACCCTTGAGGACAAGGGATCTTTTAAGGGGGAGGGAATGTAAGGATTATACTAAATAAACAAGTTTGCTTAAGTAGGTTGGTAAAAGGGGTAGTATTGTCTTTAATTCCAATAGTTAGGTCCTTATTGTCTTTTCTCTCATTAATCTGTTAGAATGGTTTAGCTGGCAAACGGAATACATGTGTCCACTGTTGCTCTCCTCGATTGCTGAGATCAGAGGGAGTGAGAGTATAGGTATGAATCAAAAATGTAATTGAAGGGGGATTAAGGAATGAATTCATCTGATTTTTCTCTCTCAATTTTTGCTCTATCTTCTCTACCTTTCTAATTCCCTTCTTCAACCTTGATTCAGTCTTTTCTCGCTCTTATTTTCTCTGGTTCTCTACAAATTTGTCTGCCAAATTCATTACAATTCCATTTGGCTGATTGTATGTGGTTGAAGAAATCAAGTTTTGAAATTAGGACCTAAGATATTACTAAAAATATGGGGGGTGCAGGGGCGGCAGTTGGAAAGCAGTTGGTTTTGTCTCCTTTAGAGTATTCTATTGCCTACACTTGGAAAAGTCCCCTATTTCACTTGCTATGTGAAAGCCCCTCTGTCTCTCACCATCTTTTCCCCTACTTCTTCCTCCAATGTTACATTCATACTCTGCTCTCTGCATTTTGTATATGTACAATTTTTAAGTTGGAGATTCGAGTGTAATTTAGAATAGAATATGTAGAATAATTTTGTAAAGCAAAGACAGTGAATACAACGTAGTCTATGCATCATACACAACTGAATAAATTTGTTATCTAATTGTTTTTTTAATACTAAAATAACATCTGATTCGTATTTAGATCAGATCAATTAAGACAATGTCTACAGATATTGCCTTAGTTCTTATCAATTTCTATGTATTATTAATTTAAATCACCTGACTATATATATATATATATATATATATATATATATATATATATATATATATATATATATATATATATATGCAGTGATAAGCTGGAAACATCTTGCATAAGATTAGATTTTAATTTATTGCTTAAGAAAGTGCCTAACTACATATTGGTAATAATAGCTTTATATTATTATTTAATGGTGTATAAGTATGTCTCATATGCTAGAGATAGAGTCTTAGTCTAACAAAAAAGTTGGAAGTTTAAGAATTTATTTTCATGTGACTTATTCGAATGAATTTTACTTACTTAGGTATTATATCCATGCAAACGATGAACAGCTTAGTTGTTAAAAATGTTGACAGCTTTTTCTTGCTTTCTATTAGTTTTGAATTGAGTAGTCCACTATTTCACTTGCTATGTGAAAGCCCCTATGTAACTTTTTTCTGTTCATTTTTCTTGATAGGCTGTATTTGCTCAGAACTCATAATTCATTCTGATGTATATTTCAAGTGTATATTCTTTTCTTTATTCATTTGATTTTATTTTGATTATGTTCCATGCACCACATCCCCAACACCAAAAAGAATCAACTTAAATGACCACAGTTAATTAATGCCATTGTCATCGCCCATCTATGTTGATAACTTTTTGGACTGATTTGAATTCTGGTCGTCGATTCTATGAATGTCAAACTGCAAACGTAAATAATTTTTATTCAATTTTCTTTGATACGAAGTTTGTTCTGAAAAAAAAATTCTTTTTTGACAGCCTCATGGTTGCGGGTATTTCATGTGTTATGATCATCCGATGCAGCCGAGAACCATTCAAGTGATTCCTAATTTGTAATTAGAATTTGGGAGATGGAACAGTTAGGTTGTGTGAAGTTCTTATTTTAAATGTAATGAATTGATTGTAATGAAGAAAAGATATTGCACTCTGTTTTTTAAACTTAATTTGGACCATGAGTATATTTCATCTTAGTATGTATGTTCACTTGAGACACGTGTGAACTATACCACATCTTAGAATGCAGGCCCTTTCCAATTGTTTCCACAAGGAGCAGCCCTTTCCAATTGAAAGTTATTTGAATTGGAAAATACAAAATCTTAGAATGCAACAAAGAACATTAATATAAGTTGCAGCTACCATAAGGTTAATAGCAACAAAGAACATTAATATTAATTAGTAGCAGCTACCAATACTCATACTCCACCACTCTGTCATTGAGCAGTTAAGTAATGGGTTATTATTATTTGGTCAATGCCTTGTTTAATGTTTTAGCGTGTAAAATATAAGTTTCTTATAACTTAATTATTTATTCCTTTAAAAAGTTTGTTAAGTTATTACAAAGTTTTAATTTTTTCCCTTTTAGTTGGCTACTGCCTACTGCTGCATATATATGAGAAGAGTACTATTGCTCAGATTCGTTTGAAACATGTTAAATATTTTTTAATCATTAAAAGATATTCATGTAAAATTAACATGCACACACAGGAATAGAGAGCTAAAAACTAACAAGACAAAAATACAATGCTGTTTTTACTCGCATCACAAAAATTTCTACAGAAGTGTCGTGCAAATTTTAATTTAAACTAAAATTCCATTGGATTCACAAGCATCTGGTTCAAAGGATAAAGCTACAACAGTGTGTCTGGTAACCAGGACCCAAAAATACAATCTAAAGTGATCTCAGTATCTTATCATAAAGTTCATAGTAATACAAAAGGTCAATCCATCATCCCCTTCAAGATCTTCTCGGTTACTTCAGTTAGTGTACTGCAACAAATCAAACAAAGATATTGTCACTATAAGAGAAAACAAACGAATAAATACTTTCTGCAAGTGTTTTTTTCAACACAGAAGAAGAATGCAAATTACAAAGTAAAATAATAATTATAATTAAGGATCATAATGTGAAATGTACAACCATGAGGAGTAATCAAGAGAGAATCTTTAGCTTTAGGTTCAAGACTATAAGTGAAGTCATTTTAGATCTTGTTGATAAATTTGCACTTTCAGGCAGAAATATAGAAAAATATATAACAAAGAAAAATAAAATAAAAAAGAAAAAGGCATAACTACTTGACTTGTAAGGTAGTTACAAAAAGGCATAACAAAAATTTACTTGAACTTATGAAATCACCAATTAGAAGAATTATTGAGATAATAGCTATCTTGCTGTGATTTATTTGAACTTGTGTTATTGTTGTAACAGATACTGGAATGAACAATTACTGATCTAGATATTTAAGACATCATGCTTTGTTAACACTACAAATTTTAGAACATGCAAAGTAAACCTTGGTTAGTTACTTGTATAATATTTCATATATCATCCAAATTATACAAATTACAGAGTCCTAATTCTGGACCAACCCTATCTTAAAACAATAGATAAATGTGTGTAATATTTTCATGGTAAATGATATGATTACTTTCTGCATTGTTTGAACAATATTCAACGCTGGAATATGTATTTACAAGTATGAATCCAAGTCTGTTGCAATATAAGTAATACAATAAGACAAATTTTCTGCACACAATTCTTAATGCAAAGAAAAATTTGAGAGGGAGGTAACATTGCATTCTAGAGCCAACAAAACAAAAACAAACTGTATCAATTAATTCAGCAGGTTTAACTAACTGCAAATTGATTTTAGAGGGTGAGACTTCCAAGTACATCTCTATTTCATGTTATTTTCTAGCTTAGAATAATTCAAGTGCACTGATCTCAGAAGGATCAATTTTTGCAAGGGAAAGAAAAGATCGTGGAGAACTAAATAAGATTATTGTAATTTCACTTTCACATTGTTTTTCTTCCTAAAAAGAGAACTGCAAATAAGCAGGTAGCAAGAAGAAACTGTTATTGGGCATATAAAACAAAGATACCTCATAGTCCCCCAAACAATAGTTGAACTAACCAGATTAGAGAGATCGACTATTTAAACCTTGAACCAATTAAACAATCACCCAAATGGAATCTGACTCAAATCAAGCAAAACCTTGAACCAAAAAGCAACCGCATATTCATATCCTAAATTGAAGGGGTTTATGAAGAAAGGGCTTTACCAATTTGTGAAGGTTCCAACCTCGACAATTAAAGCTCGGTCTTTTGAAGATTATAGGGCTTCGAGACCTGAAGATTTCGACTTCAATTTACTGAAGATTTGGAGAAGGTTTTGTGAAGATTCGAATGAAAAGTTGGAGAAAGAACTCGGAAAAGGGTCTTGCTATCAGTCGTCTACCAATTCCGAGTGAGGAGAGAGAATGTTAAGAAAGAAAAACACAGATCCTTCAAGTAATATTGCTCTTTAAGAGAATATTGCTCTTTAAGAGTATTGCTTTTGGACGAGTCTCTCTCTCTCTCTCTCTCTCTCTCTCTCTCTCTCTATATATATATATATATATATATATATATATATATATATATATATATATATATATTAATTGTGTGTGGTGTGTGTTAATATATCATATATATGTATATGCCATGCCGTGGTGGTACGCATGGCATATACATATATATGATATATTAAAACACAACAGCACATTTTTTTACACACACACACAATATATATATATATATATATATATATATATATATATATATATATATATATATACACACACACACACACCATTCCACCAAATCCATTCGTGATTCCTCCCCAACCCAAACATGATTTCTTATGTGGGCCCCACCTCATATTATATATATAATACTTATATATATATATAATGAATAACTTTCTACCGATAATTTTGAAAAATAGATAAATGGGGGATTCAAATAATATACCAAAATTTACAACCAATACTTCATTAAAAATCCCCTCAATATTTTTAACAACATTTATTCATCATTATTATAACTCGCAATATTAACAACCAGATTGTTCCCAATAAAGAGAGGACTTTCCGATAAGGATTTCTCCCTATTGGCGCGCATGTAGGTGACCAAACCCCTTTCCTTTACAGAACTTTCTAGACATTGTTAATTATGCAAATAATAATATGAATAACTTGTCATCTCAATTATTGATTTAATAATATAAAATATTGACAATAATTGAATCAAATAACGTGAGATACTATGCAGCAATTACTGTAGCAATAATTGAGTATAACTGAGTGACTTCTCATGTAAGCATCAATAATTAATACCGTGTGCTACTATGAAACCACGCGTATTATTGTACTTTTACCATCGGGTATTTCAACAGTTAACGGTAAAACTTTCGCCGTTATTTTTATAAAAAGATATTTCTGTCATTTTCTAACTCCGACAATAATTTCGTTGTGGGGTCCACCAATGATTGTGCCGTTGTACGAATATTCTCCGACCAATCGAATATTTTATAACAACTTGCATACTTTGCAAAATTTATAAATATTACCCACAACTATAACATTATATCAAATTCACACCATAATATTCAAAATTATATTTCGATAAAAAATAATCTTTATTTATGAAAGTTGGAGTCTTACAAACATGGGGTTCATGAATTAGATAACGAATGTATGGGTTATACACTTTAGCCGGCGTAAGGGTTGAGTGTACGTGAATATTAAACGAGTAGAACCTACACGCCGGATAGTCCCTTCGCATCTTATCTTCTAATTACCACGTGGCCTCCTCGGCGTCGTTGTTTTGCCAAAGTACTTTTACAAAAGATATAATTTTATTTCTTAACGTCTACTCCTTCTAATCTAATATCTGAACATGAATTTCTTCATACGCCAGATTCTCCACCACTTGAATGGGCTCGTAGGAAATCACGTGTTTGTAATTAGGATAGTACGGACGCGACACGGAGATGTGAAACACGTTATGGATGTGCTCCAACTCAGATGGTAATGCAACTTTATTCGCCACTTCGTCCACTCGCTTCAGTATCTCGAATGGTCTTATGAATCTCAGACTCAATTTTCCCTTCTTGTCGAATCGTATTTTTCCTTTCCAGGGAGATACTTTTAAGAAAACGTAACTTTCGACTTTAAAGTCACGGTCCTGACGATGCAAATCTGCATATTTCTTCTGGCGATCTTGTGCAGCTACTAGTCTAGCTCTTATCACTGTCACCACATCTGCGGTTTGTTGCACTAACTCTGGTCCCAACATTTTTTGTTCCCCAACTTCATTATTACAATTGTCGTGCAAAATATAATAACACATGCTGTGAGTTTTGATACAAATATATACTAGTTGTGACTCTCATCCTAATCTTGGATATCACGTCTCAATGACACCTTACATAAATGTACAGTTAATAATTATTTTAGAAATTAAAATTTTGGAAAATGCTCAAGAAAACCTTTGTGTAACGCCCGAGAAATTCGTATCTTTAATAAATTAAATTTTTATTTGATTATGTGGATTAAATGAATTTAATTGATTAGTTATGTGAGTAAGATATTTGAAGGTCGTTCTATGACCTAAAATGCGTGGATGTGGTTAGTATTCTGGCTATGTGCTATGATTAATTATTTTGAATTACCAAGACGAAAATAAAGGTTTTTTGAGAATTTTTCGTAAAAATACTATTCATCTGAATTCGCTCGGGGAGTTGGTTTGAAATTTTGAGAAACGCGTAATGATAGAATATAAAGATGTAATGGAATATCCAATAATATTTCAGTTATAGCAAACGAAGTTTTCGCCTGCAGACTTAAAACCTAAGGGTTGGTAAAAGTGATTTCTGAAAGGGAAATGTAATGTGTATAATCACTTAGGTTATTATACAAGTATAGTATGATTAACGGTACGGCGTATAATACGAATATCGTATGAATACTAAACGAAAAGAATACGTGAGTTATACACATAGAATACGATTAGTTATAATTGGATTATGAGTTAAGGACTGTGTATAATCCAATTGTATTTGGATTAATTTTAAGCCCAATGAATTATGTAATTAAGCCCAAGTTAAGGCCCAATGTTAAGTTATGTCAAGCCCGATCCAAGAAGTCAGACCGCGGGTCAAACCGGCGGGTCACGGGATGGGTAAAACCCATGGGGCAACCCATGGAAAGACCCATGGGCATGTGGGCCGGCCATTTGGCCACCAAATAAAGTGATTACTTGGTGGCTAAGTTGTTGAGGAGGTGGGGAATAGTAAGGAGGTGGCTTATAGACCAGTTTGCCCTCCATTTGAATTCCTATAAATATAGAGCTTGGCTAGTTCATTTGGTAGTTTGCCAATATTAGCTAACATATATTGAGAGAGAGAGAAAGCTAGAAACACATAATCAAGCTACTTTGAAGCAAAACGTAAGACGTTTACCAAGAACACGAAGAACGAAAAAGGTAATATTTAGTAAACATTAGTCTTCATCCTTTTCGATTTCTTTCTTGTAGAGAATCGTGAATTAGTGGAGCATGTTTAGTGAGGAGGAATAAGAATGGTTATTAATAATGAAAACATTGATAAGTCATGATCAAATAGAAATCATAAGTGTTTACGTAAGTTAAAACTGTTGAAATCGATGAGCGTTAACTTAGTTGTGAATGAGCGATTTGAAAACCATCATAACTAGGGTATGTGCATCTTGTTTGGTTAAGGTGTAGCTGATAAATCAATAAAGTGTTCCATTTGATTTGGCTTATAGAACACGAGTAACGAAGTTATGGCGAATTTTACGAAAACAGACGTTAAACGTTAAAAACGTAGAAATCTCGGATTAGTAGTCAAAAGTTGCCGTATGACTTGAAAACATCGGTTTTCAATGTCAACACGTGAGATAGGGTATTCAAGAGTTGTGGACTCAAGAATCGTCGAATTCAAACTTATAACGAAGAAAACGAGTATTGAACACTGGAAAACGATAAACGAACGCTCAAAATGAACAAAAAGGTGAATTCTGAGTTAATGGATTAGAAAATGTATAATTCTTGCATGGACACTTAGAGTATGTAATTTGTGAGTTGTGGGCTTTTGAATTAGCCAATTCGGATGTAAAACGAATAAGTTATGAGGTAGGGAAGTTCGTTGGAAAAATCAACTGTCAAAACTAACTGATGCACAGGGGTGGTGCCGCAGCGCCAAACCCATCACGAAGGGTCGCGCCGCAGCACTGGACATGAGCTCTGTCCCTGTTAACTTGCATCGTAGTGCCGAAGGTATACAAGAGTCTGGCGCTGTAGTGCCGGTAGTGTGGAATAGTTGACCAAGTTAGGTTTTTAATTCCAATTGAATGTAAACTAAATGTAAGACATGAATGTACTTAATGTACATGATATAGCTAACTTTAAATCACTTATAAAGTAATAACTTCAGAAGATTAGATATGGTTTAATAGGAATTAAACGAAGAACGCAAGAATGAAATAAGTGAATCGTTAATGGTGTTCAACGTTGGTATCTCACCAATGATGATCGAGTGTCGGTTAATAACGTAAGAACGTTAACAAGCCGTAATGAAGTATAGTAAGTCGAACTGACTTTATTAATAAAATAGATTCGAGTAAGACGTAGAAGAGAAAGAAGTTGGTTAAAACCCTAAGGTTAGTTTGTTTGATAACTAATTACAGTGTGCTATGTGAATATATCATGTAGATCCTGTAAAGACTGAGAATTATGGAATATTATATTCAAAGACGCTTGACGGCAAGTTTTCTTAGCGCTTGTCTAACCTCCGTGTTAGCCAAGTTTTCCGTGATTCATGTTATGAAATGCATGAATTATTTTACGAAAGGGTCGATGCCAGTTTTTAACTCGGCTAGACTATTCTTACGAGTTAGATTGATTTGTTTACAAGTCTTTCGATATAGAACTATTAACGCTATCCAATGTCAAGTATTTGGTACGGATGTAAAGGTAAGTTTGTCTAAGAACAAACAAAAGTATTTTCATCGATTATTCGATGGGCACGCGAGGTTGCCAAAACTTAAACGTAAGTACGTTTAACGGATGAGTGTTGATCAACATAGAGTACTATATACTTATCACCTAGAAGTGCTCGTAAGTAATGCCGGATGTACGGCCTTAGTGCCGAATGTCCTTTTTATGTATGAAAACGAAAAGAGTATGTTCATGGTCTTACGACCAGTTCAAAATTCCTAAGCTATTATATATACTTTGGAATAATGGTTATGAAATGAGAAGTACTTGTCAAATGTTTCATAGTACTTCATAGCTATTTGTTCAGTTATGAAAGATAATCATATAATTCTCGATGTGGTATTCATATGATCATTTGTTAGACTTGCTGAGCTAGTTATGCTCACTTTTTGCTTGAATTATATGATTGCAACTAAGGGCGAGAGATAAAGGCAAAGCTAAGATGGATAGTTAATTATCATGTAATAGACTAGTATATTTGTATGTAATATACTTATGAATAACAAATAATGTATTCGGTTTATGAACCTGGGGAAGGATTTATTATTATTGTAATAAGAAGATAGTAAATACAATCATTTTGTTTTTATTTCAATGGAATGATTGTATACCTTGTAGTACCGTGGAGCACCATCTGTCGGGTTGGAAGATACCCATATTTGGGGGCGTCACAGGTTGGTATCAAAGCCTTTGGTTATAAAACTTAAGGGGAAAGAACCTTAGGCTAATAACCTCGTTAGGAAAGGAAAATTTCGAAGAAAGGTAACTCGCGTCGAATGAGTTAATAAGGTATTGAGGAAACTCAGTACCGAAAGATTTAAAAGATGGAAATTAACACTAAATGAATTAAATGTGATTTCTGCTTATATTATTGTGTTTTAAGTACTAATCAATTTGTTATGTGTTATTGTAGATGTCAATCCATAGCTTGATGTATAGAGATATACACGTGGTGAGTGAGGAGTCCGTGAACAGAGTAGAGCCAGTACCTATGCCTGTAGCAGAGATACCCTTAATGATTCTAGAAGAATCAGAGCCAGAGGAATATTTTTCGGAGGAGGACTACTCCGAGGAGACTATGGGATTGGCATCATATCTGAATATGATGATAGATGTGGGGGATGATATGAAGGTAACATCGGTTAATACGGTGATGCCTGCATTAGAGTCAACACCTACAAATACGATGAGGGCAATGTATCTTTCGGTGCTTTACCGTAATGTGCAACTGCACAATATGATGCAGAACCAGAAGGAGGAGATCAATGCTCTCTATGGGGCTAAGGAGTCTGCAGAAATAGACTTTGAGATAGAGCATGATGAGAAGGTGCTCATGACCGATAAAGCTAGGGATTATAAGAACGAGGTCGTAGAACTTTGTAAGAAACTGGCTGAGAAAGACCATAAAATAGCACGAATGCTATATATCAATAACAGTACACACGAGGATTTCAAGCTGAAGATAGCTTGTTATTCCATTGAGTCGGGACATACTCGACATACTATAAGTCGAGACATCATGTCGATTCTAGCGAATGAGAAGCATGAGAATGCTGTTAGGAAGTATTAGGAATTAGAATGGTAAATACTTTTGTGTAGTGATGTAAAACCCTTTTTTGTATAATTAAATGGTAGTCTTTTTGTAAATCCCAATTTTTGTGAAAGTCAATCGTGGGATATAAATGTAATAGCTTTTGGCTATGGAAAGCAAATTGTAAATAGTTTTGAACAATAAAGAAGCATTTTAATATAATGAAGTTTTAATTTGATGTGCTTTGTTGTGTATGAGTTATTATTCAGTTGTTCAGCAAATAAAAATTAAGTAAGCAAATAAGTAATAATGAAACTTTATTTATTTAATCAGAAATGCCACCAAGAAGAAGACAATGTAACCAAGAGGCGGAATCGCATAACGATAACCAAGGAGGTCCGAATAACCCTATGCAAGAGTTCGTTAATTTATTAACGGCTGCATTTAACCAAACCGAGGGCAGAGCACCCGCGGGACCTACGGTAGCCAAAACAACTACCTTTGAGGAATTTAAAAGTGTAGGTCCGCCTGAGTTCAAGGGAACGACGGACCCAATGGAGGCCCAGACATGGGTCAAAGAAATAGAAAATGTGTTTGTTATTACAAATATAGCTGAGGCGCAAAAGAATTCTTTTGCGACTTACATGATGAGGGGGAAGCCAACTACTGGTGGGAGGCTCACCAGGGTGGGGCTAGAACTTATGTGGTTACATGGGAACAGTTCAAGAAGGTATTCTTCGAGAACGATTTCCCTACTAGCATGCAAGGCGAATGGAGAATAAGTTCCTAGAACATAAGTAAGGGGACATGACGGTTCCCCAATATGCGGCCAAATTCAATGAATTGGCAAGGTTTACTCAACACCAAGTGGACACTGAAGAGAGGAAGGCTCGTAGGTTTGAGCAGGGCCTAAAACCCTAGCTCTATAGTAGGATTTCAGTTTTCCGGAGTGCTTCCTATGGGACCATTCTGGAAAAGGCAATTATAGTAGAGGGTGGTAGTGAGGCGTTGACCCAATACTACAAGGAACGAAAGAATAAGAGTAAGGGAGAGGGAGGAACCAAGGTAGAGGTTTCCAGTGGTAGTGGCAGTATGTTGAAAAGAAAGAGTTTTAATTCCGGGAATATTGGAGTGAAACAACGGGATCCTAAACGTAGGATGGAGGCAGGCAAGACATGCGAAAAGACTCATCTGGGAGTCTGTCTGAAGGGGGAGTCAGGTTGTTATAATTATGGGTAGGAGGGTCACATATCACCCAACTATCCTAATCCTAAGAAAAACCATAGTTGTTTTGTTTGTGGGTCGATGGACCACATGGCAAGAAATTTCCTGAAGAAGGGATCAGAGGGTAGTAAGGGTTTTGGTAGTGGCATGTTAGCCATTACTGGACCAACACCATCATTGGGTAGACCCTCAGCCCGAACTTTTAATATGACTTTCAAAGATGCGATTGCATTAGCGGATGTAGTAGCAGGTATCATTCCAGTCAACAAAATAAATGCTTATGTGTTATTTAACTCGGGTGCTACTTGTTCTTTTATAGCATGTGGATTTGCTAAGCAACTAGGTTTAAATCCAAAAAAATTAGAAGTACCTTTAGACGTTAAGGTGGCAAATGAAGAGATAATTCTCATTGATCACATTCATAGGAATTGTTTCGTAGATATTAGGGGTAACAGATTATCGGTAGATCTTTTACCGATAAGGTTGAGAGAATTCGATGTAATTCTCAGTATGGATTGGTTAATTAACCATAGAGCGATAATAGATTGTCATAGAAAGAGTATAAACCTAAGACTTTCTAAGAAAATCGAGGTGGTGTTTTATGGTAATAAATCACAGGGACGTTCTTGTTGTCTAACCATGATTCAAGCTAGGAAAATGTTGAAGAAGGGGTGTAAGGGTTATCTGTGCTATGTTGTGGATACCCAAAGGGTGGGAGCATCATTGGAATAGATAGTAGTTGTTCAAGAGTTCGCGGATATATTTTTGGAGGAGTTGCTCGGTATTCCACCAGATAGGGAGATCGAATTTGTAATTAAATTGTTGCCGGGTACGACACCAGTTTCAAAGGCACCATATAGGATGGCGCCAGGGGAGATGAAGGAGTTAATGGTTCAATTACAGGAACTATTAGACATGAAGTACATTCAACCGAGTGTGTCTCTGTGGAGAGCGCCGGTATTGTCTGTAAAGAAGAAGGATGGGTTGTTACGACTTTGTATCGACTATCGAGAGTTGAACAAGTTAATGATTAAGAATAAATACCTGTTGCCCAGGATCGATGATCTATTTAATCAGTTGAAAGGGGCAAAGTATTTTTCTAAGATAGATTTACGTACGGGGTATCATCAACTTAAAGTAAGGAAGGAGGATGTACCTAAGATGGCGTTCAGAACTCATTATGGTCATTACGAGTTTTTGGTTATGTCGTTTGGGTTGACAAATGCGCCAGTCACATTCATGGATATGATGAACAGAGTGTTCAAACAGTATTTGGACAAGTTCGTAGTAGTGTTCATTGATGACATTCTAGTCTAATCTATGACTCCAGAATATCATGCTGAACATTTAAGAATAGTGTTAGAAACACTACGTAGGGAGAAGTTGTATGCGAAATTCACTAAGTGTGAATTTTGGCTTGAATGAGTGCAGTTTCTATGACATGTGATAGATATAGATGGCATATCCGTAGATTCAGCAAAGGTAGAAGCAGTGAATGAGTGGGAGCAACCGAAAATGCCAACTGAGGTTGGGAGTTTTCTGGGGTTAGCAGGATACTATAGAAGGTTCATCCATGACTTTTCTAAAATAGCTACTCCGTTGACGAATCTGACGAGGAAGTCAGCAAAGTATGTGTGCACAAAAAAGTGTGAGAATAGCTTTCAGGAATTAAAAAGGAGGTTAAGTGAGGCACCTGTATTATCCTTACCAGATGATACGGGAAATTGTGTAGTTTATAGCGATACTTCGCATAGAGGACTTGGTTGCGTACTCGTACAGCATGGCAAGGTCATTGCGTATGCATCACGCCAATTAAAAGATTATGAGAAGGTCTATCCTACTTATGACCTAGAATTGGCAGCAATAGTTTTTGCTTTAAAAATATGGAGACATTATTTATATGGGGAGAAGTGTGAGATATATACGGACCATAAAAGTCTGAAATATATCTTCACACAGAAAGAGTTGAATATGAGACAGAGGAGGTGGTTAGAGTTGATAAAAGATTACGATTGTGATATCTTATATCATCCAGGGAAGGCGAATATAGTAGCTGACGCGTTAAGTAGGAAGGGTAGGGAAAAGCTATCAATGTTAACGACTCAGAATGAGTTAATAATAGAGATGACAAGGATGGAGTTATAAGTTAAGATACCAAGTGAAACGGTGGAGATGTTATTTTTAATAGTGACTCAACCAACGATAGTGGAAGGGGTTAAGGAAGTACAAATAGGTACTGAAGAATGCGAACAAATGAAAAAGATAATGAAGGATGAAGTGAAGACTAAGTATAACCTTGATAAAGAAACTTTACTTCGTTTTGAAGGAAGAATTTGGGTTCCAAATAATTCCGAGTTAAAAGAAGAGATTATGTGTGAGGCTCATAGTTCGTGGTACTCGATACATCCTGGTAGTACTAAGATGTATCAAGACCTTCGTCAGAACTTTTGGTGGCCAAACATGAAGAGGGAAATCGTAGAATACATTAGTAAGTGCTTAACTTATCAGAAAGTTAAGGCTGAACACCAAAGACCGAGTGGGTTACTGTATCCACTAGAGATTCCGGAATGGAAATGGGAGCATATCACCATGGACTTTGTGGTGGGACTTCCAATAACGAGAAAAGGATACGATACTATTTGGGTAATAGTGGATCGGTTAACCAAATCGGCTCACTTTCTTCCAATAGGAGTTAAGTATAACCTGGAACAGTTAGCTAAGCTTTATGTCAAGGATATTATTTCTAGACATAGGGTACCTGTTTCGATTGTGTCCGATCGTGATCCACGATTCATGTCGAACTTTTGGAGGAGTTTTCAAGAGTATATGGGAAGACATTCGAGATTGAGTACGGCGTATAAACGGATGGACAAAGTGAACGGACAATTCAAACGTCAGAAGATATGTTAAGATCTTGCGTTATGGATTTTAAGGGGAGTTGGGACGAACATCTACCTTTGGTGGAATTTGCTTACAACAATAGTTTTCACGCTAGTATAGGTATGCCGCCTTACAAAGAGTTGTATGGGAGGAAGTGCAGAACACCACTTTGCTGGGATGAAGTAGATGAACGTCGAATGTTGGGACCAGAGATGGTACAACAAACAGCAGACATGGTTAAGCTAATACGAACTCGATTAGTAGCAGCTCAAGATAGATAAAAGAAGTTTGCATATCCTCATCGCTAAAAGAGGGAATTTGAAGTAGGATCGTATGTCTTTCTGAAAGTGTCGCCTTGGAAAGGAAAGATACGTTTTTGGGAAGAAAGGAAAGTTAAGTCCAAGGTTTGTAGGACCTTTTGAAATTTTAAGAAGGGTAGGAGGGGTAGCTTATGAAGTAGCTTTACCTCCAGAAATGGAACGTATACACAATGTGTTTCATGTATTAGTGTTGCATCCTTATAAATCGGACTACAAACACGTAATAGAGTATGAATCTATTCAGGTAGAAAAAGACTTAACGTATGAAGAACTTCCGATTCAGATTGTTGATAGGAAGGATCAAGTCTTGAGAAATAAGATAATACCTTCAGTAAAGGTAATTTGGAGTAACCACGATGCCGAAGAAGCAACGTGGGAGCTCGAGAGTAAAATGAAGGAAAAGTTTCCTCATTTGTTTATGTAATTATAGCGAGATTCTGAGGATAGAATCCTTATAAGGGTGGGAGAATGTAACGCTTGAGAAATTTGGATCTTTAATGAATTAAATTTTTATTTGATTATGTGGATTAAAAGAATTTAATTGATTAATTATGTGAGTAAGATATTTGAAGGTCGTTCTATGACCTAGAATGCATGGATGTGGTTAGTATTCTGTCTATGTGCTAGGATTAATTATTTTGAATTACCAAGACGAAAATAAAGGTTTTTCGAGAAATTTCCGTAAAAACACTATTCATCCAATTTCGCTCAGAGATTAGGTTTGAAATTCTGAGAAACGCATAATGATAGAATATGAAGATGTAATAGAATATTCAATAATATTTTAGTTATGGCAAATGAAGTTTTTGCCTGCGGACTTAAAACCTAAGGGTTGGTAAAAGTGATTTTCGAAAGGGAAATGTAATGTGTATAATCACGTCGGTTATTATACGAGTATAGTATAATTAACGGTACGACGTATAATATGAATATCGTATGAATACTAAACGAAAAGAATACGTGAGTTATACATGTAGAATACGATTAGTTATAATTGGATTATGAGTTAAGGACTGTGTATAACACAATTGTATTTAGTTTAATTTTAAGCCCAATGAATTATGTAATTAAGCCCAAGTTAATGCTCAATGTTAAGTTATGTCAAGCCCAATCCAAGAAGTCAAACCGCGGGTCAAATCGGCGGGTCACGGGATGGGTAAAACCCATGGGGCAACCCATGGAAAGACCCATGGGCATGTGGGCCGGCCACTTGGCCACCAAGTAAAGTGATTACTTGGTTGCTATGTTGTTGCGGAGGTGGGGAATAGTAAGGAGGTGGCTTATAGACCATTTTGCCCTTCATTTGAATTCCTATAAATATAGAGCTTGGCTAGTTCATTTGGTAGTTTGCCAATATTATCTAACAAATATTAAGAGAGAGAAGAAGCTAGAAACACATAATCAAGCTACTTTGAAGCAAAACGTATGACGTTTACCAAGAACGCGAAGAACGAAAAAGGTAATATCTCATAAACATTAGTCTTCATCCTTTTCGATTTCTTTCTTGTAGAGAATCGTGAATTGGTGGAACATGTTTAGTGAGGAGGAATAAGGATGGATATTAATAATGAAAACATTGATAAGTCATGATCAAATAGAAATCATAAGTGTTTACGTAAGTTAAAATCATAGAAATCGATGAACGTTAATGTAGTTATGAATGAGTGATTTGTAAACCATCATAGCTAGGGTATGTGCATCTTGTTAGGTTAGGGTGTAGATGATAAATCAATGGAGTGTTCCATTTGATTTGGCTTATAGAACATGAGTAATGAAGTTATAACGAATTTTACGAAAATAGACGTTAAACGTCGAAAACGTAGAAATTTCGGATTAGTAGTCAAAACTTGTTGTATGACTTGAAAACGTCAGTTTTCAATGTCAACACGTGAGATAGGGTATTCAAGAGTTGTGGACTCAAGAATCGTCGAATTCCAACTTATAACGAAGAAAACAAGTATTGAACGCTCGAAAACGATAAACGAACGCTCAAAATAAACTAAAAGGTGAATTCTGAGTTAACGGATTAGAAAATGTATAATTCTTGGATGAACACCTAGAGTATGTAATTTGTGAGTTGTGGGCTTTTTAATGAGCCAATTCGGATGTAAAACGAATAAGTTATAAGGTAGGGAAGTTTGTTGGAAAAACTAACTGTCAAAACTAACTGATGCACAGGGGTGGCGCCGCAGTGCCAAACCCAGCATAAAAGGCCATTCCGTAGCGCAGGACCCGAGCTAGGTCCCTGTTAACTGGCACCACAGCGCCGAAGGTATACAAGAGTCTGGCGCCGCAGCGCCGACAGTGTGGAACAGTTGACCAAGTTAGGTTTTTAATTCCAATTGAATGTAAACTAAACGTAGGACATGAATGTACTTAATGTACATGGTATGGCTAACTTTAAATCACTTATAAAGTAATAACGTCAGAAGATTAGATATGGTTTAATAGGAATTAAAGGAAGAACGCAAGAATAAAATAAGTGAATCGTGAATGGTGTTCAACGTTGGTATCTCACCAATGATGATCGAGTGTCGGTTAATAACGTAAGAACGTTAACAAGCCGTAATTAAGTATAGTAAGTCAAACTGACTTTATTAATAAAATAGATTCGAGTAAGATGTAGAAGATAAAGAAGTTGGTTAAAACACTAAGGTTAGTTTGTTTGATAACTACTTACAGTGTGCTATGTGAATATATCATGTAGATCCTGTAAAGACTGAGAATTATGGAATATTATATTTGAAGACGCTTGAAGGCAAGTTTTCTTAGCGCTTGTCTAACCTCCGTGTTAGCCAAGTTTTTCGTGATTCATGTTATGAAATTCATGAATTATTTTACGAAAGGGTCGATGCCAGTTTTAACTCGGCTAGACTATTCTTACGAGTTAGATTGATTTGTTTACAAGTCTTTCGATATAGAACTGTTACCGCTATCCAATGCCAAGTATTTGGTACAGATGTAAAGGTATGTTTGTCTAAGAACAAATAAAAGTATTTTCATCGATTATTCGATGGGCACGCGAGGTTGCCAAAAATTAAATGTAAATACGTTTAACGGATGAGTGTTGCTCAACATAGAGTACTATAGGCTGATCACCTTGAAGTGCTCGTAAGTAATGCCGGATGTATGGCCATAGTGCCGAATGTCCTTTTCAAGTATGAAAATGAAAAGAGTATGTTCATGGTCTTGCGACTGGTTCAGAATTCCTAGGCTATTATATATACTTTGGAATAATGGTTATGAAATGAGAAGTACTAGTCAAATGTTTCATGGTACTTCATAGCTATTTGTTCAGTTATGAAAGATAATCATATAATTCTCGATGTGGTATTCATATGATCCTTTGTTAGACTTGCTGAGCTAGTTATGCTCACTTATTGCTTGAATTATATGATTGCAGCTAAGGGCGAACGAATTGAGAGTTCTAAGAGAGATAAAAGCAAAGCTAAAATGGATAGTTGATTATCCTGTAATAGACTAGTGTATTTGTAAGACCCCGAATTTTTTTATATATATAAAATTAAATTTTCCTTTATTCATTATTCTAAATTAATAAGGTGTTAATTTGATATAATGCTTTGGTTATGGGTGAAATGTGCAAATTTTACAAAATAAGTAAGTGGTTATAAAATATTTATTTTGTCGAGGAATATTCGTTTGGTCGTGGAATATTCTTTTTGTCGGGGAATATTCGTATGACGGCGCAGCCATTTGTGGGCCCCATAATGGAAAACGGTTAGATGAAGGAAAACGACAAAGTCTGAGTTTTTATAAATAACGGCGTAATTATTACCGTTAACACTGTTGGAATACCTGGTGGTTAAAATACAGTAATAGGCGTGGTTGCACAGTAGCACACGGTATTGTACATTATTTTTGAATTATTGATCCTTACGTAAGAAGGCACTACTCAATAATTGTTACAGTAGTTACTGTTCAATATTTTATTTTATTGATTCAATAATTGTTGCGTTGATAGTTTATATTACTGTTGTTTCAATAATTGTCACTGCACAGTATTTTCCATTATCAGATCAATAATTCATATTATTTGAATAATATTATTAGATAGCATTATTGGCAATGTCTAGTAAGTTCTGTCAAGGAGAGGTTTGGTCACCTAATTACGCGCCAGTAAGGAGAAATCCTTATTGGAAAGCCCCCTCTTTTCTTGGGAACGGCCTAGTTGTGATTCTGTAATATTATTTATGAATAATTAATTATTGATTTATATGATAAGAAAATATTTATTTGATGTGGATATAAATAATGGATTTATTTATGTGGTTATCAATGAAGGAATTAATGTTGAGGTGTTTTATCAGTATTTTTGTCGGAATGGAGGTATTAAAAATCAAACCAGTGTTTTGGAGATATATTGCGTGAGTTATAATTTTTAATCCGACCGTTAGATCGTTGTGATTTTTGGATATGTTATACATATATAAGTTGAGTATATATCTACAAATTTTGAACCGTTAAAAATAAACGTATGATTTGATATGCATTTTAAGAGGTGACTGGTTCAGAAATTGTTAAAGTTTCAGAATTTATCATTTTGGTGGAAAATTCTAGAATTGGTGGGCCCCACTTTTGGTTGGTGAGAAATGTGCTCAAATTGAATTTTAAATATGGTGGGTGACAATAGTAGCAGGTAAAGCCATCAGGTAGCAGGTCAGGTCTGCTTTGGCGTGCTAATATTTTTCTATAAATAGAGAGCTAAGTTAGAATTGAAAATCACACCAGAAACAAGTTTTCTTTTCTCTCTATATTGTCGAGCGTATTTTTGTGAGCATTTAAATACTTTGAGAGTTGCTGTTCGGTACAAGCTTCCTTCGGCTTTATATCCGATATTTCGATCAAAAGTATCGTTATTTTGAGGTAAGGGGTATTATTTATTTCACATTCTGAAGAGATATTATTTTTCATATTCGTATGATTATTATTTCTGTTCAATATTCTTAAGAAATTTTATTTCGTTCAATATTCGCGAGAAATATTATATTCGTTTAATATTCGTAATGAATATTATTTTCGTTTAATATTCGTAAGGGATGTTATTTTCTTCTAAAATGATATTATTTTCTTCAATATCATTATGCCGAAATATTGGTCTGAATTTTTTTATCAAATTTAGAACTTTTTGTGTCGGGGTTACTATTCACGTATACGACACTATTCACCGAAAAAATAAAAATTTTTCTTTTTGTCCAAGATATCTATTATGGTTACTATCTTTGATTGTATCCATGTTTTGATCTTTATTTTTGAATTCTACTTCACAATTGGTTATTATGGAGTATTATTGAATTTGGATAAACCGAAATACGAATTCCTAATATTTGTCCTTCTGTCTCACTGGATTCGTTCTCTAAAATATTTTTCATCATCCTCAGTCCTTAATGGTGATACTTGATGAATATCTTTGGCCTGTAGTGCAAAGATGAATGATTACCTGATGAATATCTTTGGCCCGTAGTGCAAAGATAAACAGGTGTTGAGATGAACATGACCAACTGGTGATACAAATGAATATCTTTGGCCCGTAGTGCAAAGATGAATATTTGATTCAAGATGTATGTTGATTGATGTTACAGGGATAAAATATTGATGATGGACTTTTAAATTCATAGATGATAGTAGATTTTATTCTCTACTTAACTCTTCTAATGAATTATTGTTTCCGCTGCAGTTGTTGATCTAAAACTTGTTGTCTATTATATTCTATCAGATTTTCCCTGTTAAAGACTAATGATAATTTGTTGTATATTATCTTAGTCATAATATTCTTTACTGGGCTTGTTGAGCTCACCCTTTTTCTTTTTGTTTCATTTTTCTTCTTAGGAGGTGAGAATATAGCAGGAACTAGCCGGGGTATGGAGTGATGGTTCTAGAAAGTTATTTTAGCAGTCCTCAATATTTTTGTAAAATAGTGTATCAATAATTGTAATGAGGACTCCTTTTGAGTTTTAATACTGTCTAGTAGACTACTTGTATTTACACTCACAATTTATGTGTTGTCGTATTTTGCACGACAATTGTAGTAATGAAGTTGTATTTGTTTCTGTACCATGTATTTAGCGACTCAAAATGGGTGATGTATACCTATTTTGGGGGCGTCACAGTTGGTATCAGAGCTTAGGGATATGGTCTCTAACAGAGATCGGGGAATAGAACTAGGAGGGGAGAGACGAGTAAATCCTTCGCTAGTATGTCCTACCTAAGCTTATTCGTTGGCTGGTCATAAAATAGGGATATTATGTGATATGTTAATTTGTTTAATTAACCCTTGTTTTATGGTAGCTTTTAAGAATGACAGCTGAGAACGTTAACAATGTTGTGTATAAGACTGTGGAACAACCATCAATCACCAGCCAAGAGAACGTGCAACAAGAAGGCAATATTCCTTCTGTAAATAACACTATGGAGCAAACGATGAATGATGGAATGTTTAAGAGCTTTTTGAAGTTCATGCAAAATCAGACGAGGGAGACTCATGTACAAAATATAGGTGGAAATGATAACAACGCGCGGTTCGTCACAGCCAAGCAATTCAAGGAGTTGGGACCACCAGAATTCTTTGGAAAGCCGAATCCGATCAAGGCAGAAACGTGGGTGAATCAAATTATCAAGATATTCGATGTCTTGGGATGCACAGAGGAACAGAAGGTTCCATTCGCCACCTTTATGTTTCATGGTGAGGCATATTACTGGTGAGAATCTGTGAAGCGTACCCAGCCTGCCGCACTCAATATGTCTTGGGAAACGTTTTAGAAACTGTTCAATGACAAGTACTTTCCTGAAAGTATTTGTCATATGAAGGAGGTAGAGTTTATTAGACTGAAACAAAATAACATGATGGTGTCCCAGTACGAGGCGAAGTTCGCGGAGTTATCCAGGTTTGCACCTCATTTGGTAGAAAATGAGGAACGTATGACGCGGTTGTTTCTGAGAGGTCTAATACCCAAGATTCGTCAATACATTATCTCTCATAAATTTTCTCTGTATTCAGATGTTATCAATAGGGCTCAATTATTAGAGCGAGATAATGAGTATGTTCAACCGAGGGACCACAACCAAGGTCATACCGGTGACAGCAGTCATCGGAGCGATGATAACCAGCGAGGAGGGAAAAATACAGACAAAAGCGGTAACCACTCGGGTGGTCATCGTGGCCATGATAATAGGAGAGGTGAGTAAAGTGAAAATTTCAAGAAGAGAAGATACTACAGATGCTACAGATGAGAACGACCGCCAGTTAGATGCTACAGATAAGGAGAGGAGGGACATATAAGTCCAAACTATTCACAGATGATGAGTGAGTTTTATACTCATAAATGAGTGCATTTGAACTTGATCTTTTGGATGTTTTTAAGTGTTTATATCTATTCATGCATGTTTTATGTTATGGAATTGGGACAAAAGTTACTTGGATCGACGCTTGGGGTGGATAAATACGCGTTTTTGGCTTGCCATTTACCTAACAGTCATTTCAGAGCCAATTTGAGTATTGCTTGGGACATTATTTCGAAACAATTAAAATATAAAAGTTGTAGATCTACGTCTCCTCTTTCTTGAACATCTTGAATCATCGAAATCGGAGTTCGTATGAAGACGTTATGGCCATTTTCCCAAAGGACGTCAGAGCAGAAAATTCTAGAAAAGACCCTAGCGTCGGGGCGCCCAAACCAAGGTCATTTGCAGCGCCGGGGCACTAGGGGACAGAATCCTAGTGCCGTGGCCAGCGCTGGGGCGCTGGGGAAGAGTTTGGTCAGGCTTGGACACGTTTTGGGGCAAATTTTGACACTTTTCTGACTCTAAATTGGATTGGATTTGTTCCTAAGCTAAAAATTAGACTTGTAACCTATAAATATATGATGTAAGGCATAGAATAAGGGGGGTTACATAGATTAGATTAGAGATACACTCCATTAGATTAGAACATAAATCATAGTTCTTATTAGGTTTGGAGATTGAAGCAAATTGAAGAACACTGAAGATCAAGAGCAAGAGCAAGAGGGGAGCATCAGATTTGCTGACAACAGATTCTATTCTCTTCTCTTATCATACTTTTATCTTTTAATGTCTATTCAGTTGTGGATTCTTGGTTTTAATTCATTAATTATGAACTAACTCTTTTATTAAGATTTCAATTGAACCTTTTATGTCTATAAATTAGTTATTCAATTTATTCCAATTATTTATGTCAAAGTGAATTGTTTATCTTGTCTTGTGCTTATTACTTAATTATTTGATCAATAATTACTTTGCTACTCTAGAAGGAATTGGAAGAGGAATTCTAGGGTTAGAACTGGGCATGATAACATGTGACTTAGTTATTTGCATGGTGAATAATTAGGTTTGTGAATTGAATGGAAATATCTGTTCACAGCATGTAACACATAAGGAATTAGAATTGAATGAATTTAATTCAATTGTTTTGCATAGGAATATAGCAAGATTAATCTGGATTAAATAGAAGTTAATTGATCACTTGGAAAAGGGCTTTTGACATTTGAGAATTCTTGTTAACAATTCAGTAGGCATAATAATTGGGATAATTGGATAATTGATTTATAGTTCATAATTGGGGATATTGAAGTCTTAATCTTTATTTATTTGAATTTAGTCATAAAGCAATTCAGTTTAATTAGTTAATTTAGTTTTCTTAATTAGAAAAATCACGATTTGAGATTGTTTAAATAAAACTTGTTTGGTTAAGAATTAGTACTTGGTGATTTTTATTAAATAATTTCTCGTGGGAACGATACTTTACTTTCACTTTATTATTTGTTGACCGTGTATACTTGCACGTATTCATTGATTGCGAAATCGACCAACAAGTTTTTGGCGCCGTTGCCGGGGAATTAATTTAATAATTATTTACCAATATTAATCTCAATCAAATTAGTCTTAATTTAAACATTTTAATTTTTATTTTTAATTCTCTTCCTTTATTTCTCTCTTTTTAGGTACCATGGATGACTTTACGTATCAATGGCCATACACGAACATAACTCAACCAAGGGAAGCAGGGATTGATAGACTTAATATATCTTATATAGAGCCAATACAAATTGAGGCAAATTCGAAGACGTTGGAGGTTATCGCAGCCCAACGAAGTCGAAGGATGGCAAGAATGACTCAGACAAGGGGAGCGGAGATTGACAGACTCGCGACACTTTCTGCATTATAAGCACAAATTGAGACACTTTCGAAGATGGTTGACGCTTTTGAAGCTCAATGTCGTCAAAGTGTGGCTGTTACTTGTGATTATTGTGCTGGAAATCATATGAGTCATCAACGCACTACCAGTTTTCGAGCTGGTACCGTATGGTGGTGATTACCCCAACAATTATGTCTATCCCAACAACTATTATCATGATTGGGGGTATCACCCGGATTTTTCATGGAGCCATACTCATCAAGATCAATTTTATGCTCCAAGTCCAACATACCCGCTGGATTTCTCGTGTCCACCTCCACTACAACAGGAAGAACATTAAAATTGGGAGAAAGCTTTGTCCAAGTTCATAGCTTCAGGTGAGGAGTAGAGGATTAATCGAGAGATATCGAGTCAAAAATTTGCGAACCAAATGGAAAAACTAACCAAGGCCACGAACATTTGTCCTCAATACACTTGGCTCTATGACATGGATTTCGAGACTGGTGGTGAGCCCGAACCAAATCTGCAACCGGATGTGCCAAATGATATAGATGTTGAAAGAGAGGAAAGACTTGGGGATTAAGAAAAGGAGATCGACGAAGATCTAACTGTAAGATTCAACGAAGATGAGCCGATTTCATTAGTATCCTATGTGCCTCCTCCACCAAGGTTCAAGAATCTGGGCAGTTTTGCAAAACCATGCCCAATTGGCAGTCATGTCGTCGGCAAATCTCTTTGTGACATAAGAGCTAGTACAACTGTGGAGTCATGGTGGGTTGAAAAGGAGAAGATAGAGGAAGATCCCATTGTGTTTACTAAGCTTCAATGCCCCAATCTGATCATCGACATAATGGAGGAAACACCTAGTTTTTGGACGTTCTTAATGGGGAACATTTATACAAAGAGCATGTTAGGTGACTTTCATTCAAGGGTCATTACTAATGGGAACCTCCCAAAAGAGACATTGCTTCTGATGGATGGAGGGTTCCTCAATTTTCGTAGGGGAATTGGATAGAGAATTGAAGAAGTCAGGCTGAGACTATAAAACAAGCGCTTATTGGGAGGCAACCCAAGTTTAATTTTTATTTTTAGTTTTTATTAGGTTTTATATTAGTAGTTTTGAATTTGCATTTATTTAGAATTTAATAAAATTGTTTCTATCATGGTTTACAGGTTATTCAAGTCAAATTCAAGTGTGGTGCCCAATTTGTTCCATGTGCCTAGCCTATTCTCCAAACTTAGTGGACAAAGAGGAAGATTGCTATATTTTCAGGGAAGTCCTCTACTTTAATTTTTTCTATTTTAGTCATTGAGGACAATGTCTAGTTTAAGTTTTGGGGCATTTTAGTGTCGTATTGCATATAATTAGTTATCTTCATAGTAGTTTGTTTTTTTTATGTGTTAGCGTTGTGTTTTTTTAGGTTGCATATAATACATGGTAGTTATTTGCACATTCATATATGTGTTGCATTAGTATGTGTTCATGTAGTATAATTACATTTTTTTTGCATGAATCTGTGTGATCGGTTGGTGTGGTCTTAGCTCGGCCTATGATAAGATTGGTTTTGCATGTTAACTTGAACAGTGTTGATAATTGATGATGAGTTCTAATTTTAATCATGATGATAATCTGAGTCTGTCTTAAACTTATGTAACCGATTAACACTTAAAATTTAACTGTTTTAATCCATTTGGTTTAAGGTTTTCATAATGTGTTTCTGAGGGAAAATCTTGGTTAAACTTTAAAAAAAATTAGTGAACTGGCGGTAAAGGTTGGAATGATGTAAAAGCTTGAGTTTGGGGGAATCTATTGGGTATATATATACAAAATGAAAATGAAAAAAAATGAAAAAAAAAAGAAAATGAAAAAAAAAAGAAATGATGAAAAGAAAAAAAAATAGAAAATCCAGAAAAAGGAAAAAAAAGTGAATAAACACCGTGGCATGCTTGTTTAGTTTTGTAGCCTTTGCTACTTTAGTAAGTAAGCCCGAGAGGATTGTCTTTACACCTAGTGCCCTATGGTCTAAATGGCTTGGGAGTCGTTGGTCTAAAGCTCGTTAAGGTAGCATTGAAAAGCCTAAGGGAATAAGACATTGCACATCCATGAGAAAAATAAAAAAAATAAAAAAAACACGAGAAAGAGCAAAAATGCCCTCGTGGTTGAATAAAATTATAAATAAATCTTGTATTTACCCTTAGACTTGGTAATTGCTTAGTTTTAACCGGAGTTGTCATGTTCACAAAAGTAATTAAATTGGAACTGAAATTTTCCTTCTAAGAAGTTTTTTATGTGATTATTTTGAACTGTGGTTAGTTAGAATGGTTAACAAGCACACAAGCACAACATGGGTGAAGACATGTTTGGATTGACTAACTGGTTAGAGTTATGGACTTTGATTTGATAGGATAAATTGTTTGAGTATCAATGGTATCTTTGAGGCATGTTGTTATATATCATATTGATGTATTACTGGGTTCGTATGTATATTAGGAAGTAGATCATACATATGCATTCATGTAGTTAATTTACGTTGTATATTTTTAGTTTTTTTTTTGTTTTTGCTTGAGGATAAGCAAAGATTTAAGTTTGGGGGTATTTGATGAGTGAGTTTTATACTCATAAATGAGTGCATTTGAACTTGATCTTTTGGATGTTTTTAAGTGTTTATCTCTATTCATGCATGTTTTATGTTGTTTTGCAGGAATTGGGACAAAAGTTACTTGGATCGACGTTTGGGGTGGATAGATACGCGTTTTCGGCTTGCCATTTACCTAATAGTCACTTCAGAGCCAATTTGAGTATTGCTTAGGACCTTATTTCGAAACACTTAAAGAATAAAGGTTGTAGATCTACATCTCCTCTTTCCGGAACATCTTGAATCATCGAAATCGGAGTTCGTATGAAGACGTTATGGACATTTTCCCAAAGGACGTCAGAGCAGAAAATTCTAGAAAAGACCCCAGCGTCGGGGCGCCCAAACCAAGGCCATTTCCAGCGTCGAGGTGCTAGGTGTAGCATCCCCAAATCCCGGTACTTTTTACCACGAATCTGGTATACTATTTCTACAACTATTGCGGAAGATATAAACATAAATTGTTTATACATTAAACTTTTTCACATCATTCCCAAGGTCTACAACCTTAACTTAATACATACCTTCAATATCTTAGAAGATTTACAATACTATTTTCGTCAGAAAATTTAATAGATCTAACTGCAATGTAATTTAATCTTGCACTTTGACTTTGCCTTTGTCTTTACTCGAGCTTTCATCTTAATCTGAAAATTTTATCATGATATAGCAAGGGTGAGCATCAAATTTGCCCAGCAAGTTTAAATTCAATAAAGATATATCATGATTGAAAAGAATGAATAAGCTTTCAAGTTTTCAACAATATAATAATTGTGAAATAACATGAATCAAGTTTCAATAATTTCATGACTGAATCAATAATGTTTGAAGGTCAACAATGACCATAAACAATTTAACTGAACCTTATGGTAATGAAGGTGATCAGCCTTTCATACCTGATGAACATATACAACATGCACTAAGTGCGAATCAATAATCAGTGTAGACGTTAATAATCAACAATAATCATTCACTAACATGCTTTGAACATACAACTCAAGTTCGAGTTAGGAAAAACTTGCCTGATTCGTTGACTACAGCTACGCAGTTTAAGTTAACTTCTTTTGGTAAGACCTATCATTAATAATAAGATTGGTCTTTCAATCAGCATATTCTACTTTGTATCATAATACAATTACTTTGTCAATAGATTATCTAACACTTAATCAAATATTAGATAACATTCTAACACATCTGTATTATTATCATTCTTGGGTAATTTTTCAATCACTGTGTCATATTCATTAAGATTAAACACTTAATCTTATACATTATAAGTTCTTCTTTATACTCTAATAAGTCAAATACTAATCCAACAACCTGGATTCTAAATTTAACAACCAAATTGTCAATCCAGCAGACTGGATACAGAATCCAACAACTTGGATTCAACAAATTTCCAATCCAGCAAGCCAAACTGCAATCCAGCAAACTAGATTACAAATCCAGCAACTAGATTGCAATCCAGCAAGCTGGATTCAACATATTTTCAATTCAGTAAACTTCTTTTCAATCCAGCAAGCTGGATTCATCAGATTTTCTAATCCAGCAAGCTGGACTCCATATCCGAACACGAAAATACCAAATCAACTTATTATTTCTCTATCCTTTGCACAAACATGTATACACATATTTCATACACAAAAAGTATTTTTCCAAAATTTTCCAACTTCCTTTGGTATTTTTTAAAAATCATTTTTAGTTAATTCCTTAAGAAATTAACTCCAGAAATTCCCATCTCTTGGCACAATCTTATACGTGTTAACATGACACTCCAGTTTAAATTTCGTGGCCATCGGAGTTATAGAACTCCGGTTATAACCATTTTCGTCGGAAAATCACAAAAATTGAAATGGTCATAACTTGCTCATTTGAACTCGGAATGAGCTCATTTTTGGACAGTAGGTACTTTATACCATATATTTTCATGTCCCAAAAGGCCAGAATTTATTACATAAACTAAGTTGCCAAAACAGCCCTCGAAAAATTTGGGCAGCAACTTTTTTGCCATAAAACAGTTTTAGAGTCCTTTGCTAAAACAGTCATAACTCTCGCGTTTTAAAACATTTTTGAGCGATTCTTGGGCCCGCGCGAAGCTAACTTCCAGGGCTACAACTTTTATCTAATGATATTTTTCCAAAATCCGAACACATCAGTCCAAAAAGTTTGTAAAAGGAGACTGTTCGGGATTTGGTTGAACAGTTTTGATTATGCTTCTTCCGAACGTCATAACTACCTCATCCGGAGTCGGAATTAGTCCGTTCCGGAGTCTATAGAAAGCTTATTTAGTGTACTATAACATACCAGAAGCCCAGAATTTTTAAAGCACAAAAAAACTGGACGAAAATGCCCCCGTCTCTGACTGGTCCAAAACTGTCCAATTTTCTTTCCAAAATTCGGGACTGTTTTGGCTTTCACAGCCACTACTCCATAAAAACTCAACATTTTTGAGTGCTACCACTTGAGTTAACTACTAAACACATATATCTAGCACCCCTCTTTGACGGATCGTAAAAAGGAGTTATAGATTTAAAACGGTGGATTTTCAAAGTAAATAGAAATTTAGGATTTGTAAACTAGAAAAAATTAAGCTTTCATTTCTTTTGGTTTCCAACCAAATCAACACCCAAAATAAGTAGATCCATACTTGAATCCATGAAAAACACATAGATCTTAGGGATTTGAACATCTAAATCAAAACCCCTTTCCATCAAATTACAAAAAAAAATAAAGGAAAAAAATTATACCTTTGTTTTTCTTCTTCTTTTTCCTTCTTCCATGGAGAACCTTCTCACTCCTCTTCTTCTCCCTCATGGGCCACCGCCCCTCCTCTCTTACTCCTCCATGGCTTCGGCCACTTCTTCTCTCTCTTTTCTCTTTCTCTCTCTTCTCTTTCTTCTCTTTCTCTTTCTCTCTCTTCTCTTTCTTCTCTTCTTATCTCTTATCTTCTTATCTCTTCTTATTCTATTTCCTCTCTTATCCGTTCCTTCTCCTCTCTTTTTTCTAATTGCCGAACATTGGCTTTCTTATGGCCATATACAATTATTATTTCTAATATAGCAATTGTCCAATATGCCCCTCTTTAATTGGGATACTAGATTAATCTTTTGGGCTTTTAAATTAATCCTTTGGGCCATGTAAAATTAACATAGTCCAATCCTTTCTATCTTATCACACCCTAAATATTTAATTAGGGCATCTATTCCAAATAAATAGAATTTAAATCATCACTTTAGCACATTAAATTCTATAACCCAATTAAACTTGTTTTAATTAAGTAATAAAATTAATAACTTGAGATAATAAAAATATATCTCTTAACTTAATATTATTTTTAATATTATTGTTCTCCCACAAGTGGGCCTAGTTTTGGCCCTTAATTAATCTTATTGAGCTAACAAATTTAATTATTTTACTTACTAACAAAATTTACTTGGGCTTTCAATCCCTAATTAAATTGGGTCAATATAATACTTGTCCCATACATAATATATTGGGCTAGATTAAATAATTTAATCACTCTTAGTCACTTTATCTACAAGTCCCATGCTTAATAATTAATTGGGCTTGTTTAAATAATATAACTTCCTCAGTCCATCAAATTTAATTCTTTTGGACTCTAAATAAATTATTGGGCTATGATATTATTATAGTCCATTACTTTTAATACTTTTGGGCTTCAAATTTAGTTTCTTTGGGGCCATATAAAATTTATATAGTCCAACACTCTTAATATTATTCCCTAATTAGTTAATTAGGGTTTTCCTCACACTAGAAAATAAATTTCTTACTCGTGCACATTAATTTTCTTAACCCAATTAGACTTACTATTATTAGGTTATAAAATTAATTAACTGAGATGTATAAATAAATCTCTTAATATCGGAATATACATAAATACTAATATTCTATCATATTATAACCTCTTAGGTTATTTAATTACCACACCTAATATATATATTAGGTTACATAACTTAATTCTTAATTCACTTGAATTAATTCTATGACCACTAAATAAAAGTAACCCTTTAGGTCATTTAAATCTCATACCATGTTTTAATAACTTATTTAAGTTATACAATTTATATTGTATAATTAAATTTAATTTTCTCCTCCTCTCTATAAATTGTTTTCAAACAATTTATTTATATATTAAATATATAATTTAATATATTCAATCATTTATTCAAATATGAATTTAATTTACTAACTGCTTGATACCAATATACATATTTGCATATTGAATCTCCTCTCATATTTTTACTTCTCATACTAATTTTTGACTTTTCTCCATAAAAGTCAACTGTTGACTTTGACCAAAAGTCAACATTTACACATTTTGTGTTTACTGCCCATTTTGACTAATCTTGACGTTCCGGACGCAACCGAGCAGTCCATGCTTCAAAATTCTATCTCTAACTCAAATTTTGAGTTTTAAATTACTCATTTCTTATTGCTAATCGTAATAACTAACGACTTTAAACTTATTTATCTTCTTATTTGCCAGTCAAGGCCAACGTTCAAGCTATGTTAATTACTAACATAGTTTTATCTTGATCCTTATATCATTAACTTTATTCATCATTCCTCTTGCTAAAATATTTATAGCACCTTACTAAGTATATATATTTCTATACATATACTCATCTTCGTTTAACCTTATAACATCTCTTCATGTGAAATCTTATCTCCTTAATAAAATTTCCATATGTACTTATATAACATTTCTTAGACTATTCAGTTCATATGGAATTTACAGGTATCGTAATACTTTATTCTCGATATTCCTTCAAGTACATATTAATTCATTTCTAGGGTTTTGGAAATTTTGTAACCCATATTTCTTTATTCTTATTCAATTAAGAAACCATATAGGTTCTTCTTAAAAATTTTGAAATCCTTAAAATTCCTTCACAGAAACGTCAATTCCATACACTTATTTTCTGTCTAGGTTAATCTTATAACCTTTAATCCATCATTTTAGGATTTTAATAATTATCTAAATTCTCGGGTTGTCACACTAGGGGGTAGAATCCCAGTGCCGTGGCCAGCGCTGGGGCGCTGGAGAAGAGTTTGGTCAGGCTTGGACGCGTTTTGGGGCAAATTTTGACACTTTTTGACTCCAAATTGGATTGGATTTGTTCCTAAACTAAAAATTGGACTTGTAACCTATAAATACATGATGTAAGGCATAGAATAAGGGGGATTACATAGATTAGATTAGAGATACACTCCATTAGATTAGAACATAAACTCTAGTTCTTATTAGTTTTGGATATTGAAGCAAATTGAAGAACACTGAAGATCAAGAGCAAGAGCAAGAGCAAGAGGGGAGCATCAGATTTGCTGACAACAGATTCTATTCTCTTCTCTTATCATACTTTTATCTTTTAATGTCTATTCAGTTGTGGATTCTTGGTTTTAATTCATTAATTATGAACTAACTCTTTTATTAAGATTTTAATTGAACCCTTTATGTCTATAAATTAGTTATTCAATTTATTTCAATTATTTATGTCAAAGTGAATTGCTTATCTTGTCTTGTGCTTATTGCTTAATTATTTGATCAATAATTACTTTGTTACTCTAGAAGGAATTAGAAGAGGAATTCTAAGATTAGAACTGGGCATGATAATATGTGACTTAGTTATTTGCATGGTGAATAATTAGGTTTGTGAATTGAATGGAAATATCTTTTCACTGCGTGTAACACATAAGGAATTGGAATTGAATGAGTTTAATTCAATTGTTTTGCATATGAATATAGCAAGATTAATCTGGATTAAATAGAAGTTAATTAATCACTTGGAAAATGGCTTTTGACATTTTAGAATTTTTGTTAACAATTCAGTAGGCATAATAATTGGGATAATTGGATAATTGATTTATAGTTTATAATTGGGGATATTGAAGTCTTAATCTTTATTTATTTGAATTTAGTCATAAAGCAATTCAGTTTAATTAGTTAATTTAGTTTTCTAAATTAGAAAAATCACGATTTGAGATTGTTTAAATAAAATTAGTTTGGTTAAGAAGTAGTACTTGGTGATTTTTATTAAATAATTCCTCGTGGGAACGATACTCTACTTTCACTTTATTACTTGTTGACCATATATACTTGCACGTATTCATTGATTGCGAAGTCGACCAACAATAGCCTTCCAAAGTATGCTATAATTATGGAAAGGAAGGTCATATAGCTAGATTTTGTCCTATAGAGAAATCAAGTCCAGCTGGGACGGTGGCACCAAAGGCGGATACGGACAAAACAAAGTCGGCGGTTTCTGGAAGAGCGTTTGTCGTGACTGACCAAAATGCGAGGAACCCGAACGAAGGTATCACGAGTTAGTTAATTATAAATTCTTATGAAACTTATACCTTACTAGATTCCGGTTCTACCCATTCTTTTATCTCTTCTGCTTGTGCTCAACGTTTAAACTTGACTCCGGAGAAATTGGAATTTGACTTATATGTGGGAACTCCGTTAGGAGAAACTTTTATCACATCCACTGTTTATAAATCTTGTTTGATCAAGTGGGCACAATCACATTACCTGTTGATCTTATCGCTTTAAAGATACTTGCGTTTGATGTGATTTGAGGGATTGATTGGTTAACTACTCATCATGCCAAAATTGATTATTTTCGTAAGGTTGTTAGTTTTTATATTCCTAACCAACCTGTTATGCGAATTCAAGCAACCAAACCATTGAAGTCAAACACTTTCATATCAAGCCATAAAGCCATTCGTTTATTGAAAAATTGATGTCAAGCTTTCTTAGCCCATTTCATGGATTTAAACAAAAATACGTCAAATTTGAATGATATTTCTGTTGGTAGTGAATTTTCTGACGTATTTCCTGAAGAATTTCCTGGCCTACCCCTAGAGTGTGATATTGAATTTTGTATCGACTTTGAACTCGGTACAAAACCCATTTCTAAAATCTCATATCGAATGTCTCCTATTGAACTTCAGGAGTTAAAAACCCAACTATAGAAGTTGGTACCCGAGCCTCTATCTGGTGACTTCCTTTGTGAAATGCACCAAAGCCAGACTCTCCGAAGGGAACTCTATATTTGTGTGGTGGTAAAACAATAGGTGCCATTGTGATGTGCTATCCAAGATTGGGATATGAATCACAATTGAGAGCAACCGAAGTCGGTGACCAAAGTACGTAGCTTTCTGGGCTTAGCTGGTTATTATCGGAGATTCATGGAAGGATTTTCTCGAATCGCTACTCCGTTAACTTAGCTGACTCAGAAAGATACAAAATTCGTATGGAGCGAGGAATGCGAGAAGATTTTCCAAGAGCTCAAGAGGCGACTCATTTCGACACATGTTCTGACCATATCATCCAGGAAAAACAAACGTTGTAGCTGACGCATTGAGTAGAGGATCATATACGGGTACGAATGCGATGTTGTTAACACAAAGACCCATTTTGTACGACTTACAAAGGATGGAGATAAAGTTAAAGACTCAAAGTACCCACGTGATGATATCAAATATACGAGTAGAACCGACTTTAATCGATAAAGTTAAAGCTGCTCAAGCTACACACCGGAGCTGATGAATATAAAAAAGAAGGTGCAAGAAGGCGTTATTCTAGAAGTAAGAGTCGATGAAGAGAAGAAAGCTCAAACCTTCGATTTATTTAAAATCTTCGATCGAGTAGGAACTGTGGCCTATAAACTTGCCTTAACGCTAAGTATATCGCGTGTTCATAGCGTTTTTCACGTATCGTTGTTACGTAAATATGTGGACGACCCAAACCATATTATTGCGTTAGAACCAGACGAGATAACCGAGGATTTAGCGTACGAGGAGGTACATATCAAGATCTTGGATAAGAAAGAGCATGTCCTACGCACAAAGGTTATACCACAAGTTAAGGCTTTATGGAGGAACCATGCTATAGAGGAAATGACCTGGGAGTTGGAATCAGAAATAAAAGTGAGGTATCCTAACCTTTTCGAAATACCAGGTGCGTACGTCAATTTCGAGGACGAAATTTCATAAGGAGGGGAGGTTGTAAGACCCCGAATTTTTTTATATAAATAAAATTGAATTTTTCTCTATTCAGTATTATAAATTAATAAGGTGTTAATTTGATATAATGCTTTGATTATGGGTGAAATGTGCAAATTTTACAAAATAAGTAAGTGGTTGTAAAATATTCATTTTGTCGGGAAATATTCGTTTGGTCGTGAAATATTCTTTTTGTCAGGAAATATTCGTACAACAGCGCAGCCATTTGTGGGCCCCATAACGAAAAACGGTTGGATGAAGGAAAATAACAAAGTATGAGTTTCTATAAATAACGGCATAATTATTACCGTTAACACTGTTGGAATACCTGGTGGTTAAAATACAGTAATACGCGTGGTTGCATAGTAGCATACGGTATTTCACAGTATTTTTGAATTATTGATCCTTACGTAAGAATGCACTACTCAATAATTATTGTAGTAGTTACTGTTCAATATTTTATTTTATTGATTCAATAATTGTTGCGTTGATAGTTTATATTATTGTTGTTTCAATAATTGTCACTGCACAATATTTCCCATTTTCAGATCAATAATTCATATTATTTGAATAATATTATTAGATAGCATTATTGACAATGTCTATAAAGTTCTGTCAAGGAGAGATTTGGTCATCTAATTGCGCGCCAATAATGAGAAATCCTTATTGGAAAGCCCCCTCTTTCCTGAGAACGGTTTGGTTGTCATAATTGTGATTTTGTAATATTATTTGTGAATAATTAATTATTAATTTATATGATAAGAAAATATTTATTTGACGTGGATATAAATGATGGATTTATTTACGTGGTTATAAATGAAGGAATTAATGTTGAGGTGTTTTATCAGTATTTTTATCGGAATGGAGGTATTAAAAATTAAACTAGTATTTTGGAGATATATTGCGTGAGTTATATATTTTAATCTGACCGTTGGATCGTTGTGATTTTTGGATATGTTATATATATATATAAGTTGAGTATATTTCCACAAATTTTGAACCGTTAAAAATGAACGTATAATTTGTTATGAATTTTAAGAGATGACTGGTTCAGAAATTGTTAAAGTTTCAGAATTTATCATTTTGGTGGAAAATTCTGGAATTGGTGGGCCCCACTTTTGGTTGGTGAAAAATGTGCTCAAATTGAATTTAAAATATGGTGGGTGGCAATAGTAGCAGGTAAAGCCATCAGGTAGCAGGTCAAGTCTACTTCGGCGTGCTAACATTTTCCTATAAATAGAGGGCTAAGTTAGAATTGAAAATCACACCAGAAACAAGTTTTCTTTTCTCTCTATATTGTCGAGCGTATTTTTGTGAGTATTTAGATACTTTGAGAGTTGATGTTCGGTACAAGCTTCCTTCGGCTTTATATCCGATATTCCGATCAAAAGTACCGTTATTTTGAGGTAATGGGTGTTATTTATTTCACATTTTGAAGATATATTATTTTTCGTATTCGTATGAATATTATTTCTGTTCAATATTCATAAGAAATTTTATTTCGTTTAATATTCGCGAGAAATATTATATTCGTTTAATATTCGTAATGAATATTATTTTCGTTTAATATTCGTAAGGGATGTTATTTTCTTCTTAAATGATATTATTTTCTTCAATATCATTATGCCGAAATATTGGTCTGAATTTTTTTATCAAATTTAGAACTTTTTGTGTCGGGGTTACTATTCACGTATACGACACTATTCACCGAAAAAATAAAAATTTTTCTTTTTGTCCAAGATATCTATTATGGTTACTATCTTTGATTGTATCCATGTTTTGATCTTTATTTTTGAATTCTACTTCACAATTGGTTATTATGGAGTATTATTGAATTTGGATAAACCGAAATACGAATTCCTAATATTTGTCCTTCTGTCTCACTGGATTCGTTCTCTAAAATATTTTTCATCATCCTCAGTCCTTAATGGTGATACTTGATGAATATCTTTGGCCTGTAGTGCAAAGATGAATGATTACCTGATGAATATCTTTGGCCCGTAGTGCAAAGATAAACAGGTGTTGAGATGAACATGACCAACTGGTGATACAAATGAATATCTTTGGCCCGTAGTGCAAAGATGAATATTTGATTCAAGATGTATGTTGATTGATGTTACAGGGATAAAATATTGATGATGGACTTTTAAATTCATAGATGATAGTAGATTTTATTCTCTACTTAACTCTTCTAATGAATTATTGTTTCCGCTGCAGTTGTTGATCTAAAACTTGTTGTCTATTATATTCTATCAGATTTTGCACGATAATTGTAGTAATGAAGTTGTATTTATTTTTGTACCACGTATTTGGCGACTCAAAATGGGTGATGTATACCTAGTTTGGGGGCGTCACAGTATTTGTATGTAATATACTTATGAATAACAAAGAATGTATTCGGTTTATGAACCTGGGAAAGGATTTATTACTATTGTAATAAGAAGATAGTAAATACAACCATTTTGTTGTTATTTCAATGGAATGATTGTATACCTTGTAGTACCATGGAGCACCATCTGTCGAGTTGGAAAATACTCGTATTTGGGGGCGTCACACTTCATACATGGGAGGCCCATGCATCTAAGTTATAATAGATATCATATAACTGGAGAATTATCCTTGGTTGACCCAATAGACTCCAAAGAAAAACGAGAAGATTACTATCATATTCTTTCCAATGGTGAGTCTTCTCTTGACATATAATTATCTCTATAGTCTCCAATTGAGAATTATATTTCAACCAAACTTCAAGATTATATAGGTAGTGCTCGTAGATATACTCAGCAAGTGGATGTGCATAACCCTGTCTTATGATAACAGGAAGTTGTATGTTATTAGACATCTTGTATGATAGTGGCAAAACACCCTTCCAAAGTTGGGTTCGCCTCACCCTATTTGATTCACCAAATATAATTATTAAATGATGTATAAAATACAACGCACTTATCTAAAGTTCTCAATAAAATTATTCTCATACTGTTTAGGGAGAACCTCAACAACTATAGACCACCGTTCTATTCCCCTGTTATCCCCGCTCGACCCAGCTATACTCTCATCACCTGAAAGGAATTGTGAAATAAAAGGGTGAGCACAACTAGCCTAGTAAAGAATATCATGACTAGAGATAATTAAATTATCAATAGCATTCATCAGTAATGAATTAGAGATTTAGAATATATGATAGATGAATAAACTTTTTAACCATAGTTGCAGCGGAATGAGCAATCCATTAGAAGAGTCAAATAGACCATAAAGTCTATTATCTTCTCCATGTTAAAAGTCCACCAATAATGTTTTATCCCTATAACATCAATCAACAGTTCCTGTCCACAATCATGTGAATAACTCATAATCATAATTGTGATTCTTAATTCCTCTTCGCACCCATGACAAAGATAATTTTCATCACCTGTCTTTACCTGAAACATCAAAGATCATGGTTATACTAAATCACAGTTCTTGTTCATAATCATACTAATAAATTCATCTTTGCACTATGGGCCAAAGATATTCACCAACAGTTCATCTTTGCACTACATGCCAAAGATATTCAACAATAAGTCATCTTTTCACTACAGGCCAAAGATATTAATATCTCGAAAAAATATATAATCATTTCAGAATTTATATAAACAATAATTATAACCATGTTGATCAATTCACCTTTGCACTTAAGCTAAAGATATTCAATTGTAAATTCAATGGTCATAGTCATACCAGTCAACAATTCATCTTTGCACCACTGGCCAAAGAGAACCCATAGTCACGATCATACCAATAATCTACCCATCTTTATACTCAAGTGAAAGAGAAATTTCGTCACCAGAATTATAAAAAGGTTCTAAAAACAATATAATCAAAACATGTGTTTAATTTCAAGAGTAAGATTCATAAATCAATGATAATTTGGTCAGAAAAAGAACTCATGAATAGTAACTCATAAATAGTAACCTGTGAATAGTAACTCATGAATAGTAACTCGTGAATAGTAACTCGTATTCGTACATAGTACCGTATACATAAATATTATCGTATACGTAAATAGTGTCATATACATAAATAGTGTGTCGTATACGTGAATAGTAACACCGACACGAAAAGATAGAGTTTCACAATAAAATTCATATCAATATTTTGGTATAATGATATTAAAAGAAATAACATCATTTACTTGAAAAAAAAATAACATCCCTTACCATCCCTTATTATCCCTTACCATAATAATGACAATATCTCTTACCTCAAAAGAACAGTACTTCTGGCTGAAATATCAGATATAATATTGAAGAAAAGTTGCATTGTATAGCAACACTCAAAGTATCTAAATACTCATAAAAATACGCTCGATATTATAGAGAGAGAAAACTTCATATTCTGGTGTGATTTTTAATTCTAACCTAAGCATCCTATTTATAGGAAAATGCTTAGAACACCAAAGTAAAAAATTTAATAAAATAATATTATTTATAAAAAATTTCCTACGCATACTTGAAATCAGATTTTAGAATTTTACACATGTAAGTGAGGCCCACCAACATGAAAAACATGTTTTAAACATTTTTTGTAACAAATCAATTCAGACCCAATATTCCAAAACTTCAATAATTCATAATAAATAGCCCTTTTATCAGAAAAATTTAAATCTTATGTCCATTCCATAGGAAATTCAATTCTCTTCAACTTTGTAGATTTAATTTTTTCCAAATTCCAAACAAAAAATGACCGAAATCCACATACGGACGATTTTGCAGTCTATAATCAAATTTCATTCAAAAATGGGGTCCATCAACATGTTTAACATGTGTTTAGCATTTATTGTAACAAAAATATTCTTCCTTCTCAATTACTCATATATCGCACATTTATTGTTAAAATATCACCATTATTATATTATTATATTATCAGATTATACATTTATAATGTGATATGATAATATAGATAAAATATTAGTTTTCAACAATTGCCACTTTTCTAAAAATTCGTCCATTCAATACTAATAAAACACCTAAGCATTAATTCATTCATTTATATCCACATAAAATAAATATTTCCTTATCATTTTTATCAATAATTAATTATTCACAAATAATATTACAGAATCACAATAATGACAACCAAGTCGTTTCCAGGAAAGAGGGGGCCTTCTGGTAAATATTTTTCCTTACTGACACGCAATTAAATAACCTCTCATAGACATAACTTCCTTAGACATTGCCAATAATGCTATCTAATAATATTATTCGAATAATATAAATTATTGATATGATAATTTAAAATACTATCCAGTGACAATTATTGAATCACTAAAATAAAATATCAACGTAGTAATTATTGAGTCAATAACATAAAAAATTGAACAGTAATACTGTAACAATTATTGAGTAGTGACTTCTTACGTAAGAATCAATAATTGGTGCAATACCGTGTGCTACTGTGCAACATCGCGTATTACTGTGTTTTAACCACCGGGTATTCTAACAGTGTTAACTGTAATAACTACGCCGTTATTTTAAAAAAACTCATTCTTGTCGTTTTCTTCATCCGATAATTTTTTCGTTACGGGGCCCACAAATGGTTGCGCTGTCGTACGAATATTCCCTGACAGCAAGAATATTCCACGACTAAACGAATATTTCCCGACAATAATGAGTATTTTATAACCACTTGCTTATTTTAAAAAATTTACATATATCACCCTTAACTTTAAACTTTTATCAATTTAACTATTTACTAAATAGAAAAATTGAATACTTTTATTTCATAAAATTTGGGGTCTTACATTCTAATCATGCCTTCCAACGTTTGTATCGTTCAATTACTTTGTCCGTCTGTTTGTGGATGATAAGTAGTACTTAACCTCAATTGTGTTCCCATCCTTTCTTGTAAGCTTTTCCAGAATTTTAACGTGAAGCGCGGATCTCGGTCAGAGACAATCGATACCGGCACTCCATGTCGTGAAACAATTTCCTTTACGTACAAGTTTGCTAACTGATTTAAACTATATCGGACCTTGATCGGTGAAAAATAAGCCGTCTTTGTTAGTCGATCTACGATCACCCAAATAGCATCAAAACCTTTCTACGTGACTGGAAGTCCCACCACGAAGTCCATCGTAATGTGCTCCCATTTCCACTCTAGTATTTCCAACAGTTGAAGTAGACCACTTGGCCTCTGGTGCTCTGCTTTGACCCGTTGACAAGTGAGACATCTACTAACGCACTCTGCAATTTCCCATTTCAGATTGGGCCACCAAAAATATTGTCTCAAGTCTCAGTACATCTTTGTGCATCGTGGATGAATGGAATACGTTGTATTATGTGCCTCGTACAAAATTCTTCCCTTAACTCGGTTATCGCTGGCACCCACACTCTTCCTTCAAATCACAAAATACCGTCTTTATCCATTTTGAATCTCTCTTCTACATTTTCTGTGATCCTCTTCTTGATTTTCACACACTCTTCTTCCTTCTCTTGTAATTCTTTTACTTTGTCCAACAATGTTGGACAAGCTTCCACTGCGAACAATTTTTCTTTAGACCTCTCTAGTTCATTTACTTCTATCTCTAATTTTTCCATATCCCTTATTAACTCCTCCTAAGTTGTCAGTTGAAATAACTTCTCCCTTCCTTTCATGCTTAGCACGTCGGCCACTACGTTTGCCTTCCTCGGGTGATAAAGAATATCGCAGTCATAATCCTTGATTAATTCAAACCATCTCTTCTGACGTATATTCAACTCCTTCTATGTGAAGATATATTTCAGACTCTTGTGGTTCGTGTATATCTCACATTTCTCTCCGTACAAATGATGTCTCCAAATCATTAACGCAAAAACTATTGCTGCTAACTCTAGGTCATGAGTAGGGCATCATTTTTCGTAATCCTTCAATTGCCGTGACACATATGCAATGACCTTGCCATGTTGCATTAGCACACAACCCAGTCTTCTGTGCGACGCATCACTATACACCATAAATCCTCTCGTATCTTCTAGTAATGATAATACAGGTGCCTCACACAATCTCTTTTTCAGCTCTTGAAAACTTTCTTTGCACTTGTCCATTCACACGAACGTCACCGTCTTCCTCGTTAGATTGGTCAGCGGGGTTGCTATCTTAGAAAAATCATAGATCAATCTTCGATCGTACCCAGCTAACCCTAAGAAGCTTCTTACTTCGGTTCGTGTCTTTAGTTCTTCCAAATTACTCACTGTTTCTACCTTTGCAGGGTCTACTGAAATTCCATCCTCATCCACCACGTGTCATAAGAATTGTACCTTCTTCATCCAAAATTCACACTTGGAAAACTTTGCATACAACTTCTCCTTTCTTAGCGCCTCCAAAACCATCTTCAGATGTTCGGCGTGCTCTTCTTCCGTATTTGAGTACATTAAGATATCGTCGATGAAAACTACTATGAATTTATCTAAGAATAGCTTGAAGACTCGGTTCATCAAATCCATAGATATTGTCGGAGCATTTGTCAACCCGAATGACATTACCAGAAATTCGAAATGTCTGTAACGAGTTCAAAACACCGTCTTTGATATGTCCTCCTCCCATACTTTCAACTGGTGATAACCCGTCCGCAAATCTATCTTTGAGAAACATTTTGCTCCCCTTAGTTGATCGAAAAGGTCATCTATCCTTGGTAACAAATATCTATTCTTGATCGTTACTCTGTTTAATTCTCGATAATTAATACAAAGCCTCATTAATCCATCCTTCTTTTTTACAAACAACACTGGTGCTCCCCAAGGAGACACACTTGGTCGTATGTAAACCTTATCTAGTAAATCTTGCAATTGTATTATCAATTCCTTCATTTTTGGCACCATACTATATGGGGCTTTCGAAATCGGTGTCGTTCCTGGTGCTAAGTCTATTACGAATTTGATTTCTCTGTCTGGCGGAAGACCAGGCAGATCGTTTAGAAATATATCTTGAAATTCTCTCACTACAGGTATATCCTGAATTTCTACTCCCTTTTTTCGAGTATCAACAATGTAAGCTAAGTAACCTACACATCATTTCCTTAATAATTTCTTGACATGTATCATCGTAAGGCAACACGATTTCTTAAGCGATGAGCTACCATAAAACACTACCTTAGACTTATTCGGAGTCTGAAGGTTTACACTTTTATTCTGACAATTGATTATCACAGTATGGTTATACAACCAATCCATTCCCAATATTACGTCAAACTCTCCCAATCTTATCGGGATTAAGTCTACGCTTAGTTCATGATTTCTAATGATTGCGCGATAATTTCGGTAAACATATTCTACAGGGATTACTTCCTTATTCGCAACTTCTATGTTCAAGAGATTTACTAATCATTCTCGGGGTAAATTAAGTCGACTAGCAAATTCTTCAGATACAAAGGAACATGTGGCACCCGAATCAAATAATATATAGGCATTTATATCATTTATCGGGATAATACCTGACACCACGTCCTTCGCAGCTATTGCATCCTGGACAGTCATGTTAATGTTCTGGAAGTTGGACGGTTGGATGGCGTCGGTTCGCTAATCATCAATTTACCGCTTCCCTCTTACTGGCCGCTTCCTTCGCCACTTCCTTTCTTTGGGCAGTCCTTAATCAGGTGGTCCGCCGAGCCACAACCGAAACAACCTTTGACCTTCTTTGGCTTTGGGCAGTTTGGCAAAATATGCCCCTCTTGGCCACACTTGTAACATACACTGCGCCCCTTCTAGCACTCGCTCTGGTTATACCTCCCACGCTTCGGGCATCCCTCCATCTTCTTCTTAAACTCCACAAAACTTCCCCACTTAATTGTTATATTTTTTGTTGTTGTTGTTGTTGTTGTTGTGATTCTCCCACTTCTTCTTTCCTAGATTACTTCCCCCACTGCTACTTCCTCCACGGCTATCTCCTCCCGTGTTCTTACCCTTCTTCTCTTTGTTATACAGACTCAAAGTTTCACTGCCTCCCTCTGCAATAATGGCATTTTCCAGCAATGTTGCAAAAGAATCGATCTGAAGAACTGACACCTTATTGCACAACCAATGCTTTAGTCCTTATTCAAAATGCCTAGCTTTCCTCTCTTCACTTACTACTTGGTGTTCTACAAATCGGCTAGCTCATTGAACTTAGCCGCGTAATGCACCACCGTCATATCTCCTTGCTTAAGTTCTAAGAACTTCACCTCCATCCTATTCTTCATGTTCTTCGGGAAGTAATTCTCGAAGAACAGAGTCTTAAACCTCTCCCAAGCTATTATCTCTTCTCCGACTCTTTGCTGATTTGTGATGTCCCCAAATTCGGGTACTTTCAACCCACAGATATGGTGCTACACGATACTCATAACTATACATTCATTTCATTGAAACAACATCAAAAGGATTGTATTGACTACATTCTTATTACAATAATAATAAATCCCTTTCCCAGGTTCTATAACCGAATACATTCTTCGTTCGTCATGGTATAATTTATACAAAATACTAGTCTATTGCAGGATAAACTAATTATCCATCTTAGCCTTGACTTTATCTTTACTAGAACCCTCGATTCGCTCACCCTTAGCTGCAATCATATAATTCAAGCAAAAAGTGAGCATAACTAGCTCAGCAAGTCTAGTAGTAGATAATATAAATACCACGTCGAGAATCATATGATTATTCTTCAATAACTGAACAAATAACTATAAAGTACTATGAAACATTGAATAGCACTTTTCATTTTCATAAAACACTTTCGAAGTACATACAGTAACTTAGGAATTTTGAGTAGGTCAAAAGACCATGAACATTCTCTTTAGATTTTTATTCATGAAAAAGGACAACCTGACACTAAGTCCATTAGTCCGATATATCTTACGAGCACTTCTAGGTGATCAGCCTATAGTACTCTATGTTGATCAACACTCATCCGTTAAATGTATTTACATTTAAGTTTTGGAAACCTCACGTGCCCATCGAATAATCGATGTAAAATACATTTGTTTATTCATACTCAGGCTTACCTTTGAATCCATACCAAATAATTGGCATAGGATAGCGTTACCAATTCTATATCGAAAGACTTGTAAACAAATCAATCAAACTCTTAAGATTAGTCTAGCCGAGTTAAAACTGGCATCGACCCTTTTGTAAAACAATTCATGCATCTCATAACATGAATCACAGAAAACATGGCTAACATGAAGGTTATACAAGCGTTAAGAAAACTTGCCTTAAAGTGTCTTCAAATAAAATTCAACAGTTCTTGGTCTTTACAGTTTCTACACGATATATTCAGATAGCACACTACAATTAACTACCAAACAATCTAATCACATTATTTTTACCAACTTCTTTCTCTTCTATAACTTAACCAAAATTATTTCATTAATAAAACCCGTTTCGAGTTAATTATCCTTCGTTACGGCTTATTAACGTTCTTACGTCACTAAACTAATACTTACTAACCCTTGGTTAAGTACCATAGTAATTGAATACGGTTTACCTTTTTACACTTTACGTTCTTCATTTAATTACTGGTTAAACAACATTAAATTCCTAAAGTCATCACTAAATATGTGACATAGGAATGGTCTTTGTAATACCCAAGAATGTCCACATCTTATTAAATGAATATAGTATTGGAAATGAATATTTATTTGAATATAAATACTGATGTGCTGTGAAATGAATAATTCAACTAAGTTAAATTGAATTTATGCGAATGTGGACTGTGATGAGAATTGTGAAATGCCTTGTGTGGCATAGTGTGGAATGAGGAATTTCACTAAGTAAATTAAAAGAGGAATAGTCATTAAAGAGGAAAATTAATTTCGTATGATTATGTGATTCCATATAAGGAATGAATACACTCTTAAATTAGCAATATCACTCGTGTGGACGTTAATTCATGTCGTGTAAAACTAGTATGGCAATGGAGGTTGACACGGGCTTGAAGCTAAACCAGTTTCGTACTGCCAGGGTACGGTGCAGCTGCGCCCTCCCAGTAGTACAAACTGGAGCAGCTGCGCCAGTGGTCAGTTGGAGAAACTAGGTTTTCTTCTGTAGCAATGAAATAGAACACATATGCATTATGTGTGACATTAATAAAAGTATTCGATAGGAGTATATTGCAATGACATGAGGTACCTAGTAGCACAATGAAATCCCATGTAGTTGTAATACAGAAATAATTAAAATATATGTGTATTCTAGAAACTGGAAAAGGAATTAAATGTTTAAATAAACATTGGTATTAAATAATGTTATAATGTGGTTGCGAGTAGTAAAAATAATTATGGGGGATACTGTTGTTTAATTTCTAATTACGCACAACACGCAAGTATACGTGATCAACAAGTAATATAATTGTAAGTAGAGTATCATTCCCACAGAGAAATTAGTATGAATTTAATCCTCACAATTACCAGCTTCCTATTAATCCTAATTTTATTAAATTATTCAATTTAATGCTTACAATTATTAAAAACTAATATTGTGAAAAATACTAAGATCACAAAATAATCACAAATCTCAAAAACTGAAATTTTGAACAAGTATTGTAGAATTAGGCTTACAACTTCACCCTAAGCTTCACTCTGATTATTAACATTTATTACAGTTTAATTCACTATCCCAATTTATTAATCAAGAACACGAAAGTAGAATTAGCCACCTCTCGATACACTAACACCATATTAACTCAAATCCACAATTTAGATAGAAATAAGTTAAACACCTTAATTAACTAACTCACTATATCTCTATGTGAATTACAATCAAAGAAGGGTTAAGATCAAGTTCTCTATTCGATTACATTCGATGTTAAGCATATCTCTACCCTAACATTCATCAAGATTCTATTCATTCACAGAATTCATGAACACATGCTATATTAACTAAGTCTAGACTCATACTTACTCTCTCGAATCCATTCAAGTCCACAAAGAATTGTTGATCAGGCAATTTATAAATTCAAGCATAAATTAATATAGATAAACTGAGGAATAACTTATTAAACTGAAAATCAAAGCTACATAATCATCGTTCCACTTAAAGATCCGTCATAAGCCTAAAAAGTAATTTAGTTCATCATTGTGGAATTAAAAACTGATTTAATCAAAGATAACATCCTTTCAATTACAAATATAAAACTAGAGAAGAAGAATAAATTCAGAACACCCTTCACTTTAGCCTTAATCTGCAATTGATATGAAAATCCTCTTCAAAATCTTCACTCCAATGCTTTTGCTGTAAAATCTATCTTCAATCAATGTTAATTGCCTTGTTTCGATCCCCCTCCAAATCTTGTTATTAGATGTAATATAACTAGCTAAGACATGCATTCCGACTGGAAATCCACGCCATTATGAATCCTAAGCCAACACAAATACTTAAGCTCTATGATTACAGCATTAGGAACCAACTAGGACTGCTAATGCTTTAAAAGTGGCCCGCCCCGGCGGGAATGGCTCCTGCTATCTGACTTCAAGACCCCCTATCTCGGAGGGGATAGTAGGCTTAAAAACGCCTGCCCCGGCGTGCATGGCTTCTGTAATTGAACTTGTTTTGCTCCTTTGCTTGCCACAATGAACCTTAAGTCCTCCCTTTTTGATGAATTGCAACACCACCAAACCTACACACAAAATAACACTGAACAAGTAAAAAAAACATAAAAACAAGGAATTAACACCGATTAAGCTTGAATTTGGAACTGATTCATGGGTATAAAACCCACTTATCAAAATTCCCCAAACTTAAATCGTGCTAGTCCTCGAGCACGAAACAACATAAACAAACTATACACTGCAATGCAATGATATGTAATGCATCTAATCTATATGTCTACTAATCCGACAGTCATCATAGACTCAAAATTATTCCTCCGGCCTCAGAGAAATCAAGCAAACACTACAACACTTAATATCAAAACTAGTCAATAACTTCTTATCAATCCTCGAATCTTAAACCGTTATTACTGGTATAGTGTGTGTGTGCTCAACATTCATGCTAACTGACGCAATTAGAAATATAATACATAACAAATCTCTTAGAAGACATCATACAGTGTAAACTCAAAAACTTCAAAAACAGGCGAAATCCAAATAAAATCAAACATTCACCAAGATTAGGGGTCCTAATAGGGTACTCATGCTTTCTTTTTCATTCACTGGGGCTCTTTGCTTTTATTTCCTATCTCTTTTTTTTAGATAGATGGTTAGTGAGTGTGTTTTACGCTCTATCTCACGCCTGTGTTTATGAGGAGTATGTTTCACATTTCTTCTCAACCCACCACAAGACTCAACTAGACATTCTTTTTTTTTCTTTTTTTTTTCTAAAGCTTATATACCCCACTTTTTCCCCAAACTTATGTTCCTACATAATTCGTCGTCTTTACTACCTATCCTTGTCATTCTTTCATTTAAACTAGCATATTCCTTTAGAAAATCTTATGTATCAATTTGAACTAATCAGTCCACATAAGTGTTATTGACGTGCAAACCTTTTTATACTAGTGTCAAACATTCTAAAGATTCAATTCATAACTCAAAATTACATCATAGTTCTAATATTGGGTACTGTATTTGTTTACTTAATCCCAATCTCATCATTAGCCAAAATAAAATGAGCTACAACAACTGCTGGTCATATGCAATATAACACAATGCATAACTAAATGATTTTTATTTTTATTTATTTATTTATTTATTTATTTTTATTTTTTTATATGGTAAACATAACATGATTGCAACTAAATAAGACTCTTTACAATCCTAAGCTACTATGCAACTACATGACTACATGAATGCAAACATTTAATAATCCTAAAACTAAACATGAAATAACATATGCAAACCTAACTAATGACATTAAACATGCAAACATAAAAATTAAACTAAATCCCCCAAGCTTGAAAACTACAATGTCCTCATTGTATAGATAAAGCAATGAATATGTGAGGACTTCCCTATAATCGCCTAAGCCTGGGTTGGTGGTGGTTGCTCTTCATCAGATCACTAGGTGGGAACCTTGGCATTGGAGCTGGCTGCTGGTATGGGAATTGAGCATTGGGATTGAAGCTCTAGAGTGTCATATTCAATGAAGCGAAGGACATATTCTTGGCTTTGAACATGTGGTCCTACCTCGCTGGAAGTCTTCGTATTTCCCTACGTGCCTCCTTGTTGTGCTCATCCACTTGGCATTGAAGGTTTAGAAACTGAGGACTAGATATGGCTTCAAGCTGTGGTGTCGCTTCCGTTCCTTGCTCTCCCATTGTCACATCCTCCTAAAACTCGTCGTCCTTCGAGGTGTCCTCAGTGTTAGCCTCATCTTTCGAGGCTTATAGAAATATAAAGCTAACTCCTCGAGGATGTAACTCACCCCCGGGCCACACCACATACCACGCAATCATTCTCGAATCTAGTGTCTGAAGCGGCATCTAGGTGATTCCATCATCGGACCATCTAACTCCCGCTTGCCTACACAACCCATAAATTAGTAATGGGTGTGGCAAGCCACCCGAGAAATGTCCTCGTAAGCATCGTCGAATTGAAAATCTAATTATAGCCCCTATGTCGATGATGAAATCTTGCACAATTGCATATAAAAATAATGCTTTCTCTTTGGTAACATAGAACGTGTGTGTGGATGGAAACAACTTGGCACACAGGAATGTGTACCATATCTTCCCATACCTGCTGAGATTCTTACTGTGAAAGACAATGCCTCCTTTTCGACCTTTAATCCATGTGGTACCCGACTTTGTCATTTCCTTCAGAATAGCCTCAACATCAAGATCATTGTCGCGTAAATGAGCGTATTGGCAATGTCTAGGCACTCGTAACTGGTAGTATGTGTTAATGGCGTCGGCAATGAACGGAACTAACCTACCCCGCATAAAAGCGTTGAAAGAGGCCTTATCTTCAGCGTTAGCGTAGAATTCTTTGACCACACTCACAACTGCAGTCTCGAGTTCTTTTGTAAACTTATTCCAACCTTTTTGATATATTTGTTGCATCATTTCACCGTCGATATGGTTCGGTGCCAACCCCCACTCCGGTGTGAGTGCTTTTGTCACAATATAGTCGTAACAGTCGGCGACGGCGGCGGCACTTGCAAATTTGCGTCTGTCAAAGGTCCGTGTTGGTTGCATGGTCCTGAAACTCTCTCCATGTTGCCTCTTTGATGCCGGTTTAGATGCCATTGAATTGGAGTTGATAAGTTTCACAAAATTTTGCCAAAACTTCTCTTAAGCAATCTGACGAACACATAGCGTGCAATCCGTGCATCCCCCCAAACTTTGTAAGTGTGCTTCTAATATGGTGATAGATGTGGAGATACTTACAAGAACAAAACACTCACTCTCAATTGCTATGCAAATTCGCCCAAAAAGAACCCTTAACTTTGAACTTCTGAGTTTAGTTGAATGTATGTGGTTAGATTGGCTTGTGAGGGGATGGTTTTATAGAGATGGGATGATGTATAGAGGTGTGAGTTGAAGTAGTGGATTGAAGTAGTGGGTAGTTTAATTTAATTGGGTGATGGAGATTTTAATTTCCAAAACGTGGGTAGAGTGCGGAGATAATGGAGTCTTAGTTGTGGGAGAGAGGAGTTGAAGTGTACAAGTAACTGCCTTTTGCTACTTCGAGTCTCTTCAGAATCCGGACCCCCGCCCTAGCGGGGGGTATTGGCCTTGCAAAGCCCGCCTCGGCGAACATAGGTTCTGTTAACTGGATTTTAAGACCCCCACCCCGGCGGGGGGTATAGAGCTTAGGGAGCCCGCCCCGGTTGAAGGTCAACAGTTGAAGGTGGCGAGTCCAATTGGGATGTCATCGCAATTACACTTGCCGACGCGCCATAAACAGGGAGTAGTCGGGCTGAACGACTTAAAATTTAGCGCTAATTAAGAGGCAACCCAATTTTATTTTTATTCTTAGTATTTTTATCAATGCTAGTTAGATTATAGTTTAGACTAATTAGGATATAATAAGTTCATTAAGTAGTTATTAAGTTGTATTGTTCTTGATAATTGTGACACCCCCAAATATGGGTACTTCAATTCCACAGATTTATTGTTCACTGCCCAATTAAATCATAACAAACTACCCATAAACAAATGATATAATTAAACTCAAAAGCTTAAATAATAAATCTCCCATCAAGGGTTACATGATTTCAAGATAAATCCCAGGTCATCTAACCTTTAATACAATCATCAGCGGAAATTAAAAGATGATCATAATTAAATCTAGTACATAAGCTTCATAAATAAAAGATAACTTAAACGTTGTCGTCTAATTAAGCACTTTGTCCTTGCCCTCGCTTGTAGAAAGCTCATCAAACTTCTTAACTTTATCTGCATTGTTTTGTGCAAGAGTGAGCAAACAATTGCCCACAAGAAGGATAATATACAATAACGGTTTATGAATGATAATTCACTGAGTTTTCAATGGTAAAGTATTCTTACTGGAACAATAATATTTAATTTAACAACTATGAGTTCAAAGGAATAATGAACATTAAATTAACAGTAGATCTCAACATCAAAGAATACACTGAGGGTCACAAGACCACGAACTATACTCTAGGTTTCAAGTATTTCTACTTTAACCTTTAACAGTCTAAAAGACTATAATCATCATCTTCGTCCTAGGTTAACAAGTGTATCTACTGTAACCTTTAACAGTCTAAACGACTATATGGACCATCATTCCGTACTCCAGGTGATCAGCCCTTTGTACTATGTATTGCGCAAACATTTTAACGCTATTGCGTATTTCTAAAAATAATCCCCTAATAATAGGGTTGTTCATCTCAGCTTAGATCATCAGGTTCCGAACCAAATGAAGTTTGGTTGGGAATTAGCTTCCAAGGAATTCTAGATCTTTAGAATGCTCATCAACCAAGTATTGGTTAAATCAGATAGAAACAAATAACTATTCAAGAGTTTGATTATAATATCTTTATGAATAAGGTATATCGATGAATTAATAAGAAATAGAGTATTAACAATTTTTAAATTGAACAAATGTTATCATTGACAACATGCTTTCAAAATTTGTGTGAGTACATATGCAAACCAAAGGAAGTTTGGTTTGGGTTGACTTCAAGGGAAATTTAGAGTTTAGAACATTCATCAACTAAGGATTAGTTGAATTGGTAAAGAATCGCTAGACAACTTAGATTTCGGTACAACAATGTAAGATAGTACAATGATATTGGAGAACGAAGATCAAACAACAGTTACTAGTAGCTGAATAAACAACATTACTGACTTTGAATAAACAAGGTAATCTCGTTTGAAATAGAGAAATAAAGATTAACTAACTTGTTCAACAATTAAATGAGAGTTAAGGAATTCACATGACAATAAATCGTTAAACAAGAGGTTAGATTTAGAGAATTTACATAAGTATAACGTAATAGTGAAAAGTAACCTTGCTGAATAATAAAGTAGCAAAGGTTAGGGAACTTGCCTCTTGCGTAAGCGATACAATTACAATTCACGTACTTCAATATCCTACACATTTTAGTGCAATCGCAATATCTATTAGACATACTAATATTCACCTTTCAATATAAAACACATTACTAGCTAAACTTGTTATTTTAACACAAGTCCTATGTTACCATTTACATTTCAGAATTCCCAAGTGTTAATCATCACAACACTTTAACTAACGTTCATTGTATAAACTAAGTCATCACATAACACGTTCTCGATTTACTAATCATTTTGGCAACTTTGAACTTACTAACCACAATTCACTATGTTATGTTAACCTTAACATTACACATTTAACATGCTAACATAATTTCAGACCATTCTATGATGTTTCCCCAAGTCTGCAGTAACAACAGAAGTTAGAATCTCAAACCAGGGTATGGCGCAACTGCGCCATACAAAGGCTTGGGACCGGCGCAGCTGCGCCATTTTTTGCCTTGGCACCAGCGCAGCTGCGCCGGTGCTCAGACAGATGCAGAGAAGGCTAATAAACAGTAGCCAATTTTAGCCCAACAAACACAAATTTCACCAAATAGACAGTAATATCAACACGTAAAATAAATATACAACTATCATAAACATGTTTGCTAACATTTACAACCACTTAGCACAATTTAACAACAACTAAAACTATTTTAATTTCTCGAAATTCATATTTTTCATATAAAACTTTATTTTTGGTATCTCTAAGAAAAATCATCACTGTAATCTCTATACATGATCAAATCATCTCATTCAAATTACGTTATCTTTGTTTCTTAACGAACTAGCATAAACAAGACTAAATTTACAATTTATCATACTAATTGACCACCATAATTGGTACTTTCACAAGCCATATGAAAAATATATACTATGATTACTTTTCCTTCCTTTTAATCGAAATTAGCATACAAATTCATGCCTAACTACATACTCTAACATCATAATTATATGCAATCACCATAAACATGCTATATAACAACAATTTGCAAAAATTGGAATTCACAGAATATAAGAATTTTGCCGTGAAACACATATACATGTGTGTGTATATATATATATATATATATATATATATATATATATATATATATATATATATATCAAAGTTATAAAAATACCTTCTATTGTTCAGTAATTCTTGCTAGAACACCACGATTTTCTTTGAACTTCTCCAAAAATCTTACTCTCAACTCTCTCTATTCTCTGTAACTTTTCTTCTCTTCTTCCTCGGTAGACTTAGGCCAAATGATTTTTACGTATACTAAAACTTAACCCAACGCACACACCCAAACGTCTGAAATCAACGTTATAATAATTAGAATAATAAGTTATCAGTTATAATATATATTGTTTATTATTTATTATTTTATTTGTTTTATTTATAATTCAAATATTAAAAGAAATCTAAAAGCCATAAGGCTTTGTTTGGCAAAAAGTCTTTAAAAATAAAGACTTAATATATTTAAGTCTTGTTTGGTCAGAACTAAATTAAACTACTTTAATTTGTTTTTAATAAACAACTTAGTTTATAATTTATAATTACATATTATTTATTTGGATTTTCATATCCTACATTAATCAAAAATAAAATAATTATATATACTATATTTTAAATAAATACTCCACTTAAACAAACATCACAAAATTATAACTTTATTATAATTTTATTTAATAATTTAATATATCATCTTAATTTATCACATCACAACATCAATATAACATCTCATGTTATCTTACAACAATATAAATATTAAATTAATTTATAATATTATCTAATAAATATAATTTATAAATATTTACTAACAAAATCACGTATTCATTTAATTTAAGCAATATTTCAAAACAACAACTTCATCAATAAAATATTTATTTAATTTAATAAATATTTTAAATTACAAATAAAATATTGGATTGTTACATCATTCCCTCCTTACAAGGATTTTGTCCCCAGAATCACAACTCAAACAATCAAATCGTCACATTCTTCCCTCCTTAAAAAGATTCTGTCCCCATAATCGAAGACACATACACAACAAATAACTCATGGTAATTCTTCATCATTTCAGTTTCGAGTTCCCACGTAGCATCTTCGACGCTGTGGTTCCTTCATATCACCTTCACAAAAGGTTTTAACTCATTCCTATACACATGATCTTTCTAGTCGATTACCTGAACAAAAATTTCCTAGTAGCACAACTATAACGGTTCGTACTTGGTCACATGATTACAATCAAGCTTGTTCGATCATCTCACCGAAAAAATGAAAAACATTACGAATGCGCTCTAACTATAGAGGTAAGGCTACCTCCAAAACCATCTTTCATCAATGCTCCCTATACTATAACCGTTTTATACCCAATATAGTTCATCAAACTTACCACACTTTTGAAATCCAGGAACTTGTCATAATCATATGAGTTTAGGAACTTATCCTAGTCAAACCATAGGCGTCCATTCGCTGAGGGGTTCAAAACATAACATATTATTATGAGTCACGAACTTACCATATGCTTTAGTTTTAAGAACCGAACCTAATCTTAATATCATCTAACTTAATCTTAAAAACCTCTAACTATCAAATATATGCATAAGAAAAGAATCACCTTTCCACCACATACACATTGATAGTACGATACCGATATTGTGACACCCCCAAATCCGGTATTTCTATTTTCATAGGATTTGGTGTTCACTGTACAAACATCATCCATCTATTTACCCATAAATAAATGCAAACCATGCAATAGATAGAAATAATAATAAATCTCCCCTTATGGGGTTACATCAACTGCATAATAAATAAATCCCAGGTTACTCTAACCTTAAATCATCTGTGCAGAAAAATAAACAAATAAGTCTTAAGTAACTTCAATTCTAATTATCATTATATAACCACATAAATAATCAATCTTCATTATTTGCTAAGCTTGCCCTTGCCTTTACTAGTGGAAGGTTCGTCTGCTCTTTCGTTCTTAACTGCAATGTTATTATTACGCAAGAGTGAGCACGATTGTCTACAAGTATAACAATATAACAATGAATAATAACATGCGAGAAAAATAATAACTTCGAATATAAAAGCTTAAATTTTGAATCAAGAATGAATAACAAGAATCAAAAGAATTTCTGAGGGTCATAAGACCTTGATCTATGTCATAGGTTGTCAAGGGTTATACTTGAAACCTTTAACAGTCATAAGACTATGGACCTTTCTTCTCGTACTTAGGGGGATCAGCCCTTAGTATCATACTGTGCACAATATCTTAACGTTAAAGCGTAAATAATCCCCTATACAGGGTTGTTCATCTCAGTTTGACATTCGAGTCCGCACCAAAGGAAGTTTGGTTTGGAAAATTCATCAAGGGTTCTGAAATTTAGAACGCTCATCAACTATGGACTAGTCGAATCAATAAGGGTTCTCTAGTCTAACAAGGTTTAACAATAATTGATAACTTAATTGAATAGAATCTCAAAAGGTATACAATAGAATAAGTATTGTATAACAGCATCATGCTTGAAAGATTTATAAACTTTAATATACAAAACAGACTTGATCAATAATAATGAGAACTTGCTCAATGTAGAAAGGTGAATTAATCAACTTATATAATGATAACAAGTAGGGTTAAGAAACTTGTCTCGTGCGTAGATTACACTTAATTAACTCGTTCTTTGAATTAAATCCTACATATCAATTATGTTCACGATACTAGTCAATAATAACGTACTAAACATCATAAGTTATTCTTTGTCTAATTTTGAATTCGTGACTATATTTAGTCAATTTATCACATTCATTGTCACATAATTTACACCTCACAATTAACAAGCTAATTATGTAATCAATAATTTAATCCACATGTAATTATGTTATTTACATGTTAAGTATCTATTTTAACATCTCATTATACTTATAACAAAACATTATGTTCATTACATTAAGATAACATCACATTCATGGACTTAAACACTTTAAAATTTTCGTTTCTGAACTTTCTGGAGAGTAACGTTGCGGCGCCACTTTTGTACTAAGGCTTCGCGTTGCGGCGTCGTGGCGTCGTGGCGCCGTGGCTTGGTACATGGCGCTGTGGCGCTGCAGCGCGGGGCATCAGTGCTGGGGTTGGCGCTGCGGCGCGGGACATCAGTTATGGAGTTGGCGCCGCGACGTGACACTCCAGAATTTGATTCTCATTTCGCGAAGAACACAGAGTTTAGCGAATTAAACATTACATAAACACTAATTTCACCAAATTACACATACCTACATGTTATAATTCGTATATAATCATTACCCAACAATTATAGAATGATTTTAACCCATTAAAACATATAATTACAGAATTAAAATATGTAAATTTCACCGTTCTTGATTTTGAAAACAAAACATAAAAATTGACACTACGAATTCGTTATAACACTGAATCCGTTCATTTAAACTTTGGTCTCTTCGTATCAACATGCTTAATAATATACGAGTGTAAATTTTACGAAAACATTTATGTTTGACACACTAAAATTACGTATAAGGGTCATAAGACCAAAACCCGAACTCTGTAAATTTTTGAAATAACAAGTCATCGTATTATGAAAGTTATGATATGGAATCATGCAATACATATATAAAACATGTTATGCTACTCGTATTATTACATATATCCATATAACAACACAATTTCCCAATTATAGAGACTTTACAGTAAACTTTAAAAACCATGTTTATGAAAACTCAAACAACGTAAAAACATAATTTGGTTTGGAGAATTTACCCAGAGTATAAAGTGTAGAGTGGGTAAAGATAAGAATTCCTTTTTCAGATACTACTTCAATCACAGATTTTCCTCCCACAATTTCTCTGAATTCTCTCTGACTCTCAAACACTCTCCTTCTCTGTTTTTCCCAAACTTAGAAAATAAGAAAAGAAAAGAATACGTATAATAAAGAAAAAAAAAATTGACGCGCATAAAGGTCAGTTAACCCAATTATGGGTAACTGCTAGTAACTCCCAATACGGCCATGTTTGGCTAGGCTTAAAAGACTTATACCCAATTAATTTAATAAAACCTCTTATACTAAAGTTTAAATCATGTCACACCCACTTGCACAATACTTCACATATCTTATTTAATATAAATAAAATATAATAACTTCTCATAATTTCACATAGTCATATAATTAATTTCTCATTAATAAATAATGTCAAATTATTAACTCTCTAATTAATAATTAAATAATTAAATAACCTTATGCTTAATTAAATATTTCATTTAATTCAATAAACTCACATAATTACATACTTGAATAATAATTGTTCTCTACATTAATTTAATAAATATGACACATATAATTAAATTAATCTACCACAATTGCATCAAATAATTATTTAATTCAATAATTAAATCATCAAAAATATTTATTTAATTCAATAAAAATTAAAAATTAATTTACAAAAATCTCGTTCGTCACATCTTTCCCTCCTTAAAAGGATCCTGTCCCCAGAATCACGACTCAATAAATTCGACCCATTACATTCTCCCCCCTTACAAAGATTTTGTCCCCAGAATCGCTTACAATAATTTAGGTAAATAAATGAGGATAATTCTTCATCATATTCTCTTCGAGTTCCCATGTAGCTTCTTCAGCGTTGTGGTTCCTCCAAATTACCTTAACAGAAGGTATTACTTTATTTCTCAGAATTTGTTCTTTTCGGTCGACAATTTGAAAAGGGATTTCTTCGTAAGACAAGTCTTTTTCAAAATGTAGGGATTCGTATTCAATTATATGCTTGTAATCGGGTTTGTAGGGTCGTAAAATTGAAACATGGAAAACGTTGTGGACATTCTCTAGAGCTGGAGGTAAGGCTACCTCATAAGCAACTTCTCCGACCTTTCTCAGAACTTCGAAGGGTCCAATGAATCTTGGGCTTAATTTCCCTTTCTTTCCAAACTTGATCTTTCCCTTCCAGGGAGAGACCTTTAAGAACATATAACTACCTGGTTCGAACTCAATATTTTTACGGTGTGGATCTACGTACTTCTTCTGTCCATCTTGAGCTGCTGTCAATCTTGCTCGGATCACTTTGACTATTTCTGCTGTTTGTTGTACTAATTCCGGCCCTAGCAACTGTCTTTCACCAACTTCATCCCAGTAAAGCGGAGATCTGCACTTTCTGCCGTATAACGCCTCATAAGGCGGCATGCCAATACTAGCGTGGTAACTGTTGTTGTAGCCGAACTCTATAAGTGGTAGGTGATCGTCCCAATTTCCTTTAAAGTCCATCACACAGGCTCTTAGCATATCTTCTAATGTCTGAATTGTTCTTTCACTCTGTCCATCTGTCTGAGGGTGATATATCGTACTCATTCGCAACTGTGTACCCATGCATTCTTGTAGCCATGCATTCTTGTAGACGTTTCCAAAAGTTCGACGTAAAGTGTGGATCCCTATCCAAAACGATTGACACCGGCACTCCGTGCCTCGAAACAATCTCTTTTACGTATAACTTTACCAACTGATCTAAATTGAATCTGATTTTGATTGGAAGGAAATGTGTGGATTTCGTCAGTCGGTCAACGATAACCCATACTGCGTCGTAGCCTTTCTGAGTCGTCGAAAGGCCAACCACGAAGTCCATTGCAATATGTTCCCATTTCCATTCTGGGATCTCCAACGGTTGTAGCAATCCACTTGGTCTCTGATGTTCTGCTTTAATTTTCTGACATGTCAGACATTTGGCAACACATTCTGTAACATCACATTTCAAATTCGGCCACCAGAAATGTTGTCAAAGATCTTGGTACATCTTGGTACTACCAGGGTGAATCGAATGTCGTGAGCTATGAGCCTCGCTTAAAATGTCTTCCTTAATGTCTGTTACTGGCGGTACCCAAATTCTATTCTCGAATCTCAGTATTCCTTCCTTATCCATCTTAAATCTTGGTTCAGTTCCTTCGGATATCTTCCTTATCACCTTTTTGCATTCGTCGTCCTAAAGTTGAGCCTCCTTAACTTTATCCAGTAGGATTGTACCAGATTACATCTGAAATAGCTTCTCATCATTTTCCATAGGATACTTCACTTCCAACTCTAGTTTCTCCATTTCTGCAATTAGCTCCTCCTGAGCAGTCAACACCATCAATTTCTCACGACCCTTTCTACTTAAGGCGTCGGCAACCACGTTTGCCTTACCCGGATGGTATAAAATCTCACAATTGTAGTCCTTAATTAACTCCAACCACCTTCTTTGGCGCATATTCAATTCTTTCTGTGTAAAAATATATTTCAGACTCTTGTGGTCTGTATATATTTCACACTTCTCCCCATAGAGATAGTGCCTCCAGATTTTCAAAGCGAAAATCATTGCAGCTAACTCCAAGTCGTGGGTCGGATACTCCTTCTCGTAATCTTTCAGTTGTCGTGACGCATACGCAATGACTATACCGTTCTGCATAAGCACACAGCCAAGTCCCTTATGCGACGCATCACTAAAAACCACAAAATTTCCTATATCGTCCGGAAGAGACAACACAGGTGTTGTACTCAACCTCTTCTTCAATTCTTGAAAGCTTTCCTCACACTTCTCCGTCCAAATAAATTTCACCGATTTCCTAGTCAAATTCGTCAACGGGGTTGCAATCTTGGAAAAACTCTGAATGAATCTTTTGTAATAACCTGCCAATCCAAGAAAACTTCGTACTTTCGACGGCGTCTTTGGATGATCCCAGTTGATCACGGCTTCGACTTTGGATGGATCTACCAAAATTCCATCTTTATCGATCACATGTCCAAGAAATTGCACCCGCTCATTCCAAAATTAGTATTTCGAAACCTTGGCATACAACTTCTCCCTTCTTAACACTTCTGACGTTAATCTCAAATGCTCTTCGTGTTCTTCCTTGGTTTTTGAATATACCAAAATATCATCTATAAATACCACTACAAACTTATCCAAAAACGGCTTGAACACGCCATTCATTAGTCCCTTAAATGCTGCAGGAGCATTCGTTAAACCAAACGACATTACTAAAAATTCGTAGTGACCATATCGTGTTCTGAACGCTGTCTTCGGTACATCCTCTGGTCTCACTTTCAGTTAATGATAACCACTCCTCAAGTCTATCTTTGAAAAGTATCTTGCTCCCTTCAATTGATCAAACAGATCATCGATCCTCGGTAATGGATATCTATTCTTAATCGTGACCTTATTCAGTTCTCTATAATCGATGCAAAGCCACATTGTCCCATCCTTCTTCTTTACAAATAAAATCGGCGCTCCCCACGATAATACGCTTGGTTGTATATACTTTTTGTCCAGTAATTCTTGTAGTTGTACCATCAATTCTTTCATCTCTGCTGGTGCCATTCGGTATGGTGCCTTCGATATTGGAGCCGTTCCTGGAGCCAAATCGATCACGAATTCAACTGATCTATCTGGAGGAAGTCCCGGCAAATCGTCCGGAAATACGTCAGTGAAATCTCTCACTACTGGTATCTCATTTATTTTTGGATTCTCTTTACGACTATCGACTATGTAAGCTAGATATCCTACACATCCTTGTCGTAACAACTTCCTAGCCTGCATCATCGTCAGACAACTCGCTTGCCTAGGCAACTTGCTACCATAAAACACAACCTTTGACGGAGTCATAAGGTTAATACGCTTTTTTTGACAGTTAATTATTGCTCCATAATTGGATAACCAGTCCATTCCCAAGATAATGTCAAATTTCCCAAGTCGAATAGGGATAAGATCTACGTTCATGATATTACCCTTAATATCCACTCTACATTTCTTATGCACGTACTTAACAGGGATAATTTCTCTATTCGCAATATCTATGTTCATGGGGTATTCTAACTCATCCTTAAGCAATTCTAAATTCTTAGCAAAGTCATCGGATGTAAATGAACAAGTAGCACCCGAATCAAATAATATGTAAGCATTAACTCTATTGATCGGAATGATACCTGACACCACATCGGGAGACTGCACTGCGTCCTGCACTGTCATGTTGAATGTTCTGGCAGTCGGTTGGTTGGTTGCGGTTGGTGCTGCTATAGTCAGAGTGCTTCCACAGTATTCCCTCTATTTCCTCCTGAACTCGTTCCTCTAGACCCCTTTTTAGGACAATCCCTTGCCAGATGATCCTTTGAACCACAAGTGAAGCAGGCACCCTTCTTTGAGTTTGAACAGTTTGGTGCTATGTGGCCTTCCTGACCACAATTGTAGCATACTCACTTTCCTTTCATGCAAACTCCCAAATGAGCTTTTCCGCAGGTTGAGCACGCTTCGATCTTCTTTTTTCGCCCTCCTTGCTGACTTCCAGCCGACGAGTTATCAGACCACTTCCTCTTCTGATTATGGCTACCCCCAATGCTACTCCCACCAGCCTTGTTATTTCATTCACTTTCATTCTTCTTCTTCTTTTGATCATGATTGTACTTCATTACTGCATCGCTTCCGCCCTCAGCGAGTATGGCCTTCTCTAGTACCCCGACGAATGTCTTCAACTGAAACATCGACACCTTACTATACAACCACGGCTTCAGTCCTTGTTCAAAACGTCTTACCTTCCTCTCATCGGTATGCACTTGATATGTGGCGAACCTTGCCAATTCATTAAATCTAGCTGCATAATCAGATACAGACATATTCTCTTGCTTCAATTCCAGAAACAGAACCTCCTATTAGTTTTGTGAGGTAGTCGAGAAATACATCTCGAAAAACATCTCCTTGAACGTCTCCCAAGTAATCATACCTTCTCCTCCACGAACTTTGTTTGCTTGCCACCAAAAATTGGCTTCAAATTTCAGCATAAACATTGCAAACGCGGTCTTCTGGTCCTCTCTGACTCTTGCGACCTCAAAAACCTTCTCCATCTCCATAACCCAAGTCTGAGCTTCGATCGGCTTCATGGAGCCTTTAAACTCTGGCGGTCCCACCGCCTTGAAATCCTTAAATGAAGTATTTGGTGGAGCTTGAGGTTGATTATTCATTGCCCCAGCTAGAAGTGTGAGACCCCAGATTTTATGAATAAAGATTTAAATTTCTCGAAATATTTTTTTAATATTATAGTGTGGATTTGATATAATGTTATAGTTGTGGGTAGTATTTAGAAATTTTGCAAAGTATGCAAGTTGTTGTATTATATTCGATTGGTCGGGGAATATTTATTTTAGCAGGGAATATTCGTACAACGGCGCAATCATTAGTGGACCCCACAACGGAATGATTGTCGGATTGAGAAAATGACAAAAATATTTTTATGAAAATAACGGCAAAAATTTTACCGTTAATACTGTTGAACTACTCGGTAGTAAAAGTACAGTAATACGCGTGATTGCATAGTAGCACACGGTATTGATTATTGATGCTTATGTGAGAAGTCACTCAGTTTTGCTTATTATTTGGATTCTAATTTACCAGTTTTTAAAAATAATCGGTAGAAAATTATTTAAAGGTGGGGCCCACATGTGGGGCCCATATGTGTTGAAAAACTAATTTTGGAAATGGGGGTGGGAGAGAGTTACGTAGGGGAAGGAGTTTATATATATAAGATTGTGATGTGTGTGTATATATATAATATTATATGTGTGAGTGGAGAGTGGTGAAAGAAAAGGAAGAGTGAAAGTGATGTGTGTGAGTGGAAAATAGTGGAAAAGTAATTATATGAAAGTGATGGGTGTAAGATGTGTTTGTGTGTGATAGTAATGTGTAAGAGTATAGTGAATTTGATTATAGGGTGGGTGGGGGATTGATGTTGGTTATGGGGGAAAAAAATTAAGTGGTGTATATATAATATTGATATATATAAGTTGAAAACATGTGTTTATATATATGTAGTATATTTTAATTTTTGTTGAAATCTTATTGGTTAGTTGTTTGACTTAGTTGTTAGTTGATTGAAGAAATAATGCTGCAAAATAATTTCGTTCATGAACAGTGCACTTCCATTCTCCTATAAATAGAAGCTCATTCCTTCATTATTTCTTACAAATTCACTGAAACTCTAGAGAGAGAAAATTATAGAGAGAAAGAAGAAAAGTATTCTGTTACTTCCCTACTCTTATATCAAGTTTCTTTTACGGTAAGGGATGTTATTTGTTGTACTCATGAAGAGAACTTCTGTTATTCAATTATTTATTATTCTGTTAGAATAACCTGTATACACGGGCTACCCTATACATGGTGAAATTTTTCTAATATTCTGTTCTTTATTATTCTGTCAGAATATCCTGTCTGTGCGTTTACGCCGGACCTAGTTCCATTATTTATTATTCTGTCGGAATATCTTGTCTGTGCGTTTACACCGGACCTGGTTCCATCTTTATTATTATTCTGTTGGAATATCCTGTCTGTGCGTTTTACGCCGGACCTGGTTCCGTCTTTATTATTATTTTGTTGGAACATCCTGTCTGTGTGTTTTACATCGGACCTGGTTCCGTCTTTATTATCATTCTGTTGGAATATCCTGTCTGTGCATTTTACGCCGGACCTAGTTCCATTATTTATTATTCTGTTGGAATAACCTGTCTGTGCGGTCTATCGCATGCATGGTGATTTCTTTTGTTATTCCATTCTTTATTATACTCAGTTGGTTAAAACTTTGACTTCTATACTCCATGAAATTAGTAGAATATCTTTGATATTTGCGCTTCATCTAGTATCTTTTCATGAAAATATTCTTCTAAGAATTCTTAAATTTTACTCCACAAAGCAGTATCATATTGACAATTTGGACGTTTTAAATTCCTAGATAAATTAATTCTTGAACTTGTTTTATTGAATTCTTATATCATTGTCATCATCCTCATGTTTATATTATGTTGAAAGTCATCTGTGGCCTGTAGTGCATAGATGGACTTGGTATGATTATGACCAGGGATTAATCGGTGTACTCATGACCGTAATATTACAAATGATGTGGAAAAAGTCCTCATTGGCCCGTAGTGCATTGATGGATAGTTTTTGGTATGATTATGGCTATGGATTCTCTTTGGCCGTAGTGCAGAGATGAATTGTTTTATGGCATGATCAGGACCGTTGATGAAAACATGATTATCTTTTGCCGTAGTGCATGGATAATTCGTGGTCGTGATACTAAAGAATATCCTTGGCCGTAGTGCAGGGGTGATTCGATGATGTAGATTATTTATTAAGCTGAGTCCTAGCGATAAAAGTCATAAAAAACCTTTTAAATCATAAAAGATAGTAGATTTTATTCTCTACTTGACTCTTTTAATGGATTTCTTATTCCACTGCAGTTAAACTTGATGTATATTATATTTTATCAGTTTAACATTGTTGGAGACTAATGATAATTTATTCTACATTATCTTAGTCATAATATTTCTTACTGGGCTAGTTGAGCTCACCCTTTCTTTCACTGTTCTCTTCAGAAAATGAGAATATAGTTGGGACGAGTCGGGAGACGGAGTGATGGACCAGATGATAGCATTAGTAGTCCTCACTATTCTATGTAATAGTGTGATAATAATTGTAATGAGGACTCCTTTTGAGTATGGATACTTTCTTGAAGACAATATTTGTATTCAAACTCACAGTTTATGTTTTGTCGTATTGTACACGACATTTGTATTATTAAGTTGTATTTGAATTCTGTACCATATATCTGGCGACTCAGAATAGGTGATGTATACCTATTTTGGGGGCGTCACAGTTGGTATCAAATCTTTGGGATATGATCCCTGGCTAGGATGTGAGATTAGAACTAGGAGGGGAGAGACGGAGAATTCCTTCGCTAGTATGACCTACCTAAGTTTATTTGGTATTTAATTGGTCGGTCAGAATATAGGGATAATATGTTATATGTTAATTAACCCTTGTTTTATGACAGTGTTTTAAAATGACATCCGAGAATTTTGAGATAAGCAATGAAGCACATGAGACCGTTGAGTCAGCTCAACCAAAAGGTAATGACCAACAATACGACAATAATCATACCGGTGGCAACAACTATCGGAACAATGATAACCATCGTGGGGGAAATTATCATGCCAAGAATGGTAACCACTTCGGTGGTAATCAAGGCCAAGATAATAGAAGTGGAAATTTCAAGAAGAGAATGTCATTTAGCTCGATTTTGTCGTGCACCAAAGTCAAGTCCAACTGGGACGGTGGCACCAAGGCAGATACGAACAAAATAAAGTCGATGATTTCAAGAAGAGCGTTTTTCTTGACTCCTCAAAAAGCGAGTAACCCGAACGGAGTTAACACGGGTTAGTTTATTATAAACTCTTGCAAAGTCTATACCGTGTTAGATACCAGTTCTACTCACTCTTTTATTTCACCTAGTTATGTTTAATGTTTGAACTTAACTCCGGAGAAGTTAGACTTTGATATATCTGTTTAAACTCAGTTGGGAGAAACCTTCGTTACCTCCACTATTTATAAATCTTGTTCAAATCAACACTTTCACGTTACCTGTCGATCTTATCTCTTTGAAAATACTTGCATTGATGTGATTTTTGGAAACGATTGGTTAACTGCTCATCATGCTTTTCGTAAGGTTGTTAGCTTTCATATTCCTAACCAACCTATTATGCGAATTCAAGTAACCAAACCACTAAAGTCAATCATTGTCATATCAAGCCATAAGTAAAGATCCTCGTTCCTTTCGTTGTTGACTTCCTGGTGTGCAATGCACCAAAGCCAGACTTTCCATAGGAGACGTTGTAAATGATGATGGAAAGTTTATATGTATCAATATGGCGTACTATCCAAGTCTTAGATGAGGGTCACAGTTTTGAATGATATTTCTATTGTTAATAAATTTCCTGACGTATTCTTGAAGACTTCTTAGCCTACCTTAGAGCGTGAAATCAAATTTTGTATTGACCCCAGTACAAAACCCATTTCTTAAACCCTCAAATATTTCTTCAACCAAAACGAACGTATAATGCGCCAAAGAAGTTGGCTCGAGCTGTTGAAGATTACGATCGTACCATTCAATATCATCGTGGAAAAGCAAACGTGGTAGCTGACGCGTTGAGTAGAAGATCGTATGCGTTTACAAGTGCGAATATACGAACCCACGTGAAGATAACGAATATACGATTAGAATCGACTTTAATCGATAATGTTAAAGCCGCTCAAACTACAAACCCGGAGCTGACGAATGTGAAGAAGGTTCAAGAGGGCGTTATTCTAGAAGCAAAATCGACGAAGAGAGGAAATCTCAACCCTCGATTTAATTGACCCATTTGAAATCCTCGATCGAGTAGGAACTGTAGCCTATAGACTCGTTTTACTGCCAAGTATGTTGCGTGTTCAGAACGTTTTTTTTACGTATCGATGTTATGTAAATATGTGGACGACCCGAACCACATTATTGATTTAAAACCGGACGAGATAGCGGATGATTTAACGTATAAAGATGTACATGTTTAAATCTTAGAATATATTCTATGCTTAAAGGTTATACCTCAAGAGTTAGAGTTAGAATCTGACGAAGTGTCCGCATCTGTTTGGCATACCAGGTACGTACATAAATTTCGAGGGCAAAATTCTATAAGGAGGGGAGATTGTGAGACCCCAGATTTTATGAATAAAGATTTAAATTTCTCAAAATATTTTTTTTAATATTATGGTGTGGATTTGATATAATGTTATAGTTGTGGGTAGTATTTAGAAATTTTGCAAAGTATGCAAGTTGTTGTATTATATTCGATTGGTCGGGGAATATTTATTTTAGCAGGGAATATTCGTACAACGACGCAATCATTGGTGGACCCCACAACAGAATGATTGTCGGATTAAAAAAACGACAAAAATATTTTTATGAAAATAACGGCGGAAGTTTTACCGTTAATACTGTTGAACTACTCAGTAGTAAAAGTACAGTAATACGCGTGGTTGCATAGTAGCACACGGTATTGATTATTGATGCTTACGTGAGAAGTCACTCAGTTTTGCTTATTATTTGGATTCTAATTTACCCATTTTTTAAAATAATCGGTAGAAAATTATTTAAAGGTGGGGCCCACATGTGGGGCCCATATGTGTTGAAAAACTAATTTTGGAAATGGGGGTGGGAGAGAGTTACGTAGGGGAAGTAGTTTATATATATAAGATTGTGATGTGTGTGTATATTTATAATATTATATGTTTGAGTGGAGAGTGGTGGAAGAAAAGGAAGAGTGAAAGTGATGTGTGTGAGTGAAAAATGGTGGAAAAGTAATTATATGAAATTGATGGGTGTAAGATGTGTTTGTGTGTGATAGTAATGTGTAAGAGTGTAGTGAATTTGATTATTGGGTGGGTGGGGGATTGATGTTGGTTATGGGGGAGAAAAATTAAGTGGTGTATATATAATACTGATATATATAAGTTGAAAACATGTATTTATATATATATATATATATATATATATATATATATATATATATATATATTTTGTTGAAATCTTATTGGTTAGTTGTTTGACTTAGTTGTTAGTTGATTGAAGAAATAATGCTGCAAAATAATTTCGTTCATGAACAGTGCACTTCCATTCTCCTATAAATAGAAGCTCATTCCTTCATTATTTCTTACAAATTCACTGAAACTCTAGAGAGAGAAAATTATAGAGAGAAAGAAGAAAAGTATTCTGCTACTTCCCTACTCTTATATCAAGTTTCTTTTACGGTAAGGGATGTTATTTGTTGTACTCATGAAGAGAACTTCTGTTATTCCATTATTTATTATTCTGTTGGAATAACCTGTATACGTGGGCTACCCTATACATGATGAAATTCTTCTAATATTCCGTTCTTTATTATTCTGTCAGAATATCCTGTCTGTGCGTTTACGCCGGACCTGGTTCCATTATTTATTATTCTGTCGGAATATCTTGTCTGTGCGTTTACGCCGGACCTGGTTCCATCTTTATTATTATTCTGTTGGAATATCATGTCTGTGCGTTTTACGCCGAACCTGGTTCCGTCTTTATTATTATTCTGTTGGAACATCCTGTTTGTGTGTTTTACACCGGACCTGGTTTCGTCTTTATTATCATTCTGTTGGAATATCCTGTCTGTGCGTTTTACGCCGGACCTGGTTCTATTATTTATTATTCTGTTGGAATAACATGTATGTGCGGTCTATCGCATGCATAGTGATTTCTTTTGTTATTCCATTCTTTTATTATACTCATTTGGTTAAAACTTTGACTTCTATACTCCATGAAATTAGTCGAATATCTTTGATATTTGCGTTTCATCTAGTATCTTTTCATGAAAATATTCTTCTAAGAATTCTTGAATTTTACTCCACAAAGCAGTATCATATTGACAATTTGGACGTTGTAAATTCCTGGATAAATTATTTCTTGAACTTGTTTTATTGAATTCTTATATCATTGTCATCATCCTCATGTTTATATTATGTTGAAAGTCATCTGTGGCCTGTAGTGCATAGATGGACTTGGTATGATTATGACCAGGGATTAATCGGTGTAATCATGACCGTAATATTACAAATGATGTGGAAAAAGTCCTCATTGGCCCGTAGTGCATTGATGGACAGTTTTTGGTATGATTATGGCTATGGATTCTCTTTGGCCGTAGTGCAGAGATGAATTGTTTTATGGCATGATCAGGACCGTTGATGAAAACATGATTATCTTTTGCCGTAGTGCATGGATAATTCGTGGTCGTGATACTAAAGAATATCCTTGGCCGTAGTGCAGGGGTGATTCGATGATGTAGATTATTTATTAAGCTGAGTCCCAGCGATAAAAATCATGAAAAACCTTTTAAATCATAAAAGATAGTAGATTTTATTCTCTACTTGACTCTTTTAATGGATTGCTTGTTCCGCTGAAGTTAAACTTGATGTATATTATATTTTATCAGTTTAACATTGTTGGAGACTAATGATAATTTTTTCTACATTATCTTAGTCATAATATTTTTTACTAGGCTAGTTGAGCTCACCCTTTCTTTCACGGTTCTCTTTAGGAAATGAGAATATAGTTGGGACGAGTCGGGAAACGGAGTGATGGACCAGATGATAGCATTAGTAGTCCTCACTATTCCATGTAATAGTGTGATAATAATTGTAATGAGGACTCCTTTTCAGTATGGATACTCTCTAGAAGACAATATTTGTATTCAAACTCACAGTTTATGTTTTGTCGTATTGTACACGACAGTTGTATTATTAAGTTGTATTTGAATTCTGTACCATGTATCTGGCGACTCAGAATAGGTGATGTATACCTATTTTGGGGGCGTCACAAGAAGGTTCACTAATTGTTGGACAGGATTAGCATTGGCATTATTGTTGTTATTCGTTGACACTTCCTGAGCTGGTTGACGGTTTTATCTTCTTCTTGACGGAATATTTCTGTTAAGAATATACGCTTATTAGGTCTTTATTAAATTCTCTAAATAGTTAAGGCTTAACTCAACAATTTAATATAATCACTTAACACATTATCTCAAACAACTTGATATATTTATTCAAATCAAAAGTTTTAACATCAAACGATAGCATCACTACTATTTACATCAACTATCCCGAGATAAAGAATCTACAGGATTTAAAATATTAAAATATTCATTCGTTCATAAACACGTCTGAATTTACATCTAAAAACCAGATAAGTTTTTCACATAATTAAACAAATCCTATCACTGCCTATTAAGGTGCCGAATAGCCTTGCTACGTTCCTCTTCTATGATTCGAGACATCATTCTGCGATCCAGCATGTACGTTGGTAGACCTTCAAACTGGATTGGGTACCTCAAAACTCGATCTTGGGCTTCATTCATTGCATTACTAAGTGCAGATTATGTCTCCTCAAGTTTAGCCTTCTTCGCACGGCGATCGTCTTCTGCAAGATCAGCACGACGTGACTCTCGTACCCAGCCCTCCTCTGCTATGGAAAGCCTCTCTGAGCTTTCCTTCAGTTCCTTCTTTAACTTCTCTATTTCTTCAAACTTCTCCTCATTTTGACCTTTCTCGTGGACTAAATCTCATTCTACATTTCCCAGTCGTGTGTGAAGAGTCTCAACCTCCCTCTCCTTCTGCTCGAGAGTAATCTGCTGACAAATCGCCCGCTCAGTCAAGTCCTGAACAGTATCTCGTAATTCTACGTTACGGTCATATAACGCGTCGTACATCGCAGCATCGATGGAGTTCGGTGGGAACTCCTCTTCTTCCTCTTCCTCCTTAGGATCCTCCTCTGGATCAGTCTCAGGCTCATGCTCCTGACCAACAACAGTGACCAACAGAGATGGCTCCCTCTGAATCAACTGTTCACTGACAACATGAATGTCTCGGGGCTCCTCCTCAATAGGCACTCGGGGTTCCTCCTCCCCAGTTCGACTAGCTCCTCCAACATCTGACATCCTGACAACATAATTTTAAATTTTAGTTACTAAGTCGTACTAGCGAACACATAGATTAACACATAAGCACATAGAGTCTTTTATTATCTTTAATGAATTAAGAATTCATCTCTTAGAACTAGATAAGAGTTTTCCTTCACTATGTTCTTCCTATAAGGCTATTACCTAAGGTTGTTTCCCCCACCTAAGGTTCATAACCTACAGCTTTGATACCAACCTGTGACACCCCCAAATCCGGTACTTCCATTTCCACAGGATTTGGTGTTCACTGTACAAACATCATCCATTTATCTACCCATAAATAAATGCAAACCATGCAATAGATAGAAATAATAATAAATCTCCCCTTATGGGGTTACATCAACTGCATAATAAATAAATCCCAGGTTACTCTAACCTTAAATCATCTGTGCAGAAACATAAACAAATAAGTCTTAAGTAACATCAATTCTAATTATCATTACATAACCACATAAATAATCAATCTTCATTATTTGCTAAGCTTGCCCTTGCCTTTACTAGTGGAAGGCAAGAATCAAAAGAATTTCTGAGGGTCATAAAAGCTTGAACTATGTCCTAGGTTGTCAAGGGTTATAATTGAAACCTTTAACAGTCATAAGACTATGGACCTTTCTTCTCGTACTTAGGGGGATCAGCCCTTAGTACCATACTGTGCACAATATCTTAACGTTAAAGCATAAATAATCTCCTATACAGGGTTGTTCATCTCAGTTTGACATTCGAGTCCGCACCAAAGGAAGTTTGGTTTGGATAATTCGTCAATGGTTCTGAAATTTAGAACGCTCATCAACTATGGACTAGTCGAATCAATAAGGGTTCTCTAGTCTAACAAGGTTTAACAATAATTGATAACTTAATTGAATAGAATCTCAAAAGGTATACAATAGAATAAGTATTGTATAACAGCATCATGCTTGAAAGATTTATAAACTTTAATATACAAAACAGACTTGATCAATAATAATGAGAACTTGCTCAATGTAGAAAGGTGAATTAATCAACTTATATAATGATAACAAGTAGGGTTAAGAAACTTGTCTCGTGCGTAGATTACATTTAATTAACTCGTTCTTTGAATTAAATCCTACATGTCAATTATGTTCATGATACTAGTCAATAATAACGTACTAAACATCATAAGTTATTCTTTGTCTAATTTTGAATTCATGACTATATTTAGTCAATTTATCACATTCATTGTCACATAATTTACACCTCACAATTAACAAGCTAATTATGTAATCAATAATTTAATCCACATGTAATTATGTTATTTACATGTTAAGTATCTATTTTAACATCTCATTATACTTATAACAAAATATTATGTTCATTACATTAAGATAACATCACATTCATGGACTTAAACACTTTAAAATTTTCGTTTCTGAACTTTCTGAAGAGTAACGCTGCGGCGCCACTTTTGTACTAAGGCTTCGCGTTGCGGCGTCGTGGCGTCGTGGCTTGGTACATGGCGCTGTGGCGCTGCAGCGCGGGGCATCAGTGCTGGGGTTGGCGCTGCGGCGCGGGACATCAGTTATGGAGTTGGCGCCGCGACGTGACACTCCAGAATTTGATTCTCATTTCGCGACGAACACAGAGTTCAGCGAATTAAACATTACATAAACACTAATTTCACCAAATTACACATACCTACATGTTATAATTCGTATATAATCATTACCCAACAATTATAGAATGATTTTAACCCATTAAAACATATAATTACAGAATTAAAATATGTAAATTTCACCGTTCTTGATGTTCTTGAAGGTTTTGAAAACAAAACATAAAAATTGACACTACGAATTCGTTATAACACTGAATCCGTTCATTTAAACTTTGGTCTCTTCGTATCAACATGCTTAATAATATACGAGTGTAAATTTTACGAAAACATTTATGTTTGACACACTAAAATTACGTATAAGGGTCATAAGACCAAAACCCGAACTCTGTAAATTTTTGAAATAACAAGTCATCGTATTATGAAAGTTATGATATGAAATCATGCAATACATATATAAAACATGTTATGCTACTCGTATTATTACATATATCCATATAACAACACAATTTCCCAATTATAGAGACTTTACAGTAAACTTTGAAAACCATGTTTATGAAAACTCAAACAACGTAAAAACAGAATTTGGTTTGGAGAATTTACCCAGAGTATAAAGTGTAGAGTGGGTAAAGATAAGAATTCCTTTTTCAGATACTACTTCAATCACAGATTTTCCTCCCACAATTTCTCTGAATTCTCTCTGACTCTCAAACACTCTCCTTCTCTGTTTTTCCCAAACTTAGAAAATAAGAAAAGAAAAGAATACGTATAATAAAGAAAAAGAAAATTGACGCGCATAAAGGTCAGTTAACCCAATCATGGGTAACTGCTAGTAACTCCCAATACGGCCATGTTTGGCTAGGCTTAAAAGACTTATACCCAATTAATTTAATAAAACCTCTTATACTAAAGTTTAAATCATGTCACACCCACTTGCACAATACTTCATATATCTTATTTAATATAAATAAAATATAATAACTTCTCATAATTTCACATAGTCATATAATTAATTTTTCATTAATAAATAATGTCAAATTATTAACTCTCTAATTAATAATTAAATAATTAAATAACCTTATGCTTAATTAAATATTTCATTTAATTCAATAAGCTCACATAATTACATACTTGAATAATAATTATTCTCTGCATTAATTTAATAAATATGACACATATAATTAAATTAATCTACTACAATTGCATCAAATAATTATTTAATCCAATAATTAAATCAACAAAAATATTTATTTAATTCAATAAATATTAAAAATTAATTTATAAAAATCTCGTTCGTCACAGATATTTCAATGATTATCAATGTGATAAATCAAGTATATGTACAAAACCTCTACCCATACAAAGGTTTGTACGACTTAGTTACCATATGAGTCCTCAGTTGAAATCTCACCTAACATTACCTTACTCTTAAATTATTTCTAACTTATCCATAACTTGCTCAATGCGGATTGTGTTAGGTTTGTAATATTCATGAACGTAATAAAATTGCACAAATAAGCGAAAACGTGTAAAAATTAGAGTTTTAAAATTTTACAAACCATATACCCGGATCATCCTTTATGAACAATTATTAATTAAATGAAAAGAAGAAGAATAAGAATTATACCCTTGAAGATCCGAGCTTCCTCAGGTACAAGTTCACCTCCAAATCCTTTTGCGTTTAACTTGAATCCACCGAGTTTGGTTCTTTCCTTTGATCAACGTTAGTCATCTAAGTGTTTGGCCTCTAGAGGTAATCCACCAAAGAAAAAAAAATATTCAAGAAGAAGGGTGGTTGGCTAAACCCTAATTTTCTATCTCTATAGAAAAGAACATACTCTCCAACTATTGAAATTGCATATGTTGATATCAGATATAAGACTCACCTTATAAAGATATCAGGTAACCCTATTTAATTAAAAATAAGGTATTATTTATTTAATTAAACTCTTTTAATTAAATGGGCTCCCTAATCTTATTATGGATAATTAATTAAACTCTTTTAACTAATTTTTCCTCCTAATCCTATTAGGAATAAATGAGAGTACTTATATTAAATTATTTCCTAAACTCCTTTAGAAATTAAAATAATAATAATTGTAATAATATTAATAAGACTCCTCTTATTAATTTATATTTAATATTTCTAAAATATTAAATAATAAATATTAAGCTATTTAATTTATTCTATCACCATATATTAAATTAAATATACTTAACATATTATTACGATTATGCCATTAACTTCTTAAATAATTATTCTTCCTTTCATGGTGTGACCCTTTAAGTTCTCCATATTAAACCGGTTATGAATAAATCAATTAGAATAATTCTAATCTTAATTAAATAAATAAATTAAAAAATTAATTTATTTAAATAAATAATATTTATTCTACAATAGGGATAAGCCTCCCTAGCGATCAACGACTTTTTAAATATTATAAATTTCAACATTAATCATAAAAGAACATTTGAGTAAATAGTTATCATACAATTTAATCCTTCCACCATACAATGTCCCAATTAAATATAAGACATAAAATTACTGTCAAGTCTTATTTTATTTAATTATATGTATTTCGACTCTTAAATGCACAACTCTAAATAATACAAATTAGAAACTCCTTTCTAATTTCATTCTGCCTTGGCCAAGGACTATTGGGTTGTCATTTATCGAATCACATAGGACATTTCTCTTCTTTTACTAGAAGTGGTAGATTCTTTATTGATCATACATTATCTCCATGTACAACTTATTATACCCAAGCATACCATTTGATATACCCTAAGGGTCTTAAGGAATAAGTCAAAGTATAACTTGTCATACACAAGATACTATGATGATCTTAAGTCCAAAGATCACTTGTACTACTATCACTACAGGAATTCCTATTGACAGACAAGTAAACTCCATTAGGTATTCCTTAGCGAGCCACGTTCAGTGAACTTATTCTCTAATAAGCACCTACATACTTGCTTTAGTGTCTCCACACAAATGATCATGAGATCAATTATCCTCATCCAATGAGCAAGCAACATATGTACCAATCTATCCGGATTCACTAATCCCCAATTTAGTAATCTAACGATTGGAAACTATTTTAGTTTAAAGCTTTCTAAGCATTTAGATCTCATTAGAATGATCATCATTATTATTCTAAAAGCATTGCTTAAAACTATGGGTTTATCACATATTATAAAATAGCATCATATAGATAATTAAAAGCCTTTAATAAATTAATATTTTTTATTAATAAATGAATAAGATTGTTACAAAGTATATGCTTTATCATCAAACATGATTGGCTTGTGTGCATACTACTTTCAATCTCCCACTTGCACTAAAGTCAATTGTCATGGTATCTCATACCCTTCTTCTCTAAGTGACGGTTATCCTGCTGTTAGATAAGCTTTAGTTAATAGATATGTAATGTTGTTCTTGAGAGTCCACTATCTCTATAGTGGTTTCCCATCTTTTAATGATTCCTATAATCAAATGAAAGTGTCACAACACATGTTTAGATCCAAGATGAGACTTAAGAACTATTCCTAGTTCTGTAATGAACTTTTCATTCAAACAATCAACTTGCAGCTTCATTTACGGCTATATACTTTGTCTTTATCACTAATCCAGCAACTCTTTGTTGTTTAGAACCTTTCTAATTTACTACACCACTGTTCAAGGTAACACTTTACCTTAAAGTGGATTTTCTGTTGTCTTGGTCTATCTGAAAAACTTGAGTCTGTTAAGCCCTCTAGTTTTAATTTTGACCCACCATAAATTTTAATCACATCCTTAGTGCCGGTTAAGTACTTTAAGATATTTTTCACCGTCTTACAGTGATCTTCTCCAAACTATGACTGATCAACATCAGGTCCCGTACATTTCATTACATACATGATAGTTACGCATGTGATCTCTCTTTTACAAGTCTATGGGGACTATTAAGAGAGATACACTCCATGGCTCATCAACATGAGACAACTCTTGGAGTTTGCCATGCTAAACGACTTCAGCATCAAATGAATATACGTTCCTCGGGTTAAGTTAAGCATCCTCTTAAATCTATCTATATAGATTTGTATCCCCAATTACGGTACTCTTCCCAAATCATTCATGGAGAAATGTTTAGACAACTTTATCTTTACTAATTGTAGCATTAATATGTCATTCCTTGCCCATAGTATATCAACATATAATATTAGGAATGTCACAGCGCTCCCACTGACCCTTTTGTACACACTAGGTTCATTCTTATTTTTGATAAAATCAAACTTTTTGATTGTCTCATCAAAATGAATGTTCCATATTTGAGAAGCTTGCTTCAATCAATTTCTCTGAGTGTCTACAACTCTTACCTCATCGTATGTAACTGGATCATCATCTTCTATGATGTGTACCTCATCATCATCATCTATAATGAATCCATACCTCCTAGGTATCTTCGGTACTATTCTAGATTTACGATTAGGTCGTGGTACAATAGGTCTATCTACAGGTTTCTCTTATTTGACTTATAGTGTTCTGTGGTTCTTAAACTCTTCGACATTCTATTATCCTCCTACTAGCCCCTTCAATGATAAACATCTTTATCTTAGAAGGCAACATGTTTCGCAACAAACACCTTTTCCTAAGTAGGATTATAGAACATATATCCTAAACTTACTTTAGGATGTCCCACAAATCTATACTTGTCAAATCTTGTCCCAAGCTTATCCTTTGAAACTTTTTCACATAAGTTAGACAACCCTTTATCTTAACATACTTAAGATTAGGAATCCTCCCTGTCCATAACTTTTATGGAGTCTTAGGGTTGGATTTTGAGGTTACCTTTTCGTAGATATGCAACCATTTTTAGGACATTATCCCAGAAAGATACTGGAATATTGGTAAAATCATTATGGACCGCACTATGTTCAACATGGTATGATTTTTCCTTTCAGATACATCAATCAGTTATTATGTATCAGGAGTCGTCCATTGTGAGAAAACCATTTGAGATGATTTAGAAACTCATTGCACAAGTATTCCTTCCTTGATCCGATCAAAGAATCCTAATACTTTGCCATGTTGTTTCACTTTTGAATTCTTTGAACCTTTTAAATAATTCACACTTATATTTCAGCAAATACACACATTCAACTCTTTGAATGATCATCTCCTTTTCTTATAATAATTTGTTCAATATGTAAATTATTTTCGCGTAAGTCAAGTATACAAAATCCATTAAGTAATATTCAGTTCTATACAAAACATTATTATTATAAATAGAACAACAATTGTTCTTAAATATAATACCAAATTTCATTGTCCAACAACAAGATGAAAATAATATTTCTAACGAGAATTAGAATACAATAACAACTTATTGACTTAATAGACTTGCACGTAGGCAATGCTAAACAATAAATTCCTATGGCTAATGTAGCAACCTTTACTTCATTTCCCACACATAGGATTACTTATATTTGTTTAGCTTTCTACTTCTGCTTGGTCCCTTCATAAATTTATATTTATGATAACCAAAGTCGGTATCCAATACCCAAGTAGAACCTTGACTTAAAGAAAAATTTATTTTAAATCATGAACAAATTTATATTTGTAACCGAAACTTCACTAAGCTTCTTTGGTTAGCCTCTGCAAGATGCTTCTCACAGTTTCTTTCCAGTGTCCAGGCTTATTGCAGTGAAAGCAAACTCATTTGCTATCCATATCAGTTTTGTTCTTATTATCCTTTGTTTTTGCCTTTCTATTTACCTTCTTTGAATCGTTCTTCTTTTCAGAAGATCCTTTGGCCCCTACCAGTAAGACATGGTCTTTCTTGGTTGGAAAGTGACTCTCATCATTTTTCAACATGTTAAGCAAATCAGCAAGACTGATATCTAGCTTGTTCATATAAAAAATTCACAACAATTGTGAAAGGAGTCGGGGAGTGAGTGCAAGATCAAATCTTGGCTCAACTCTCCATCTATGACAATACTCGTTGTCCTAATTGATCAATCAAATTGATAATGTTAAGGACTTTTATTTGTACTGTAGTGTCATCGGTCATTCTAGATCAGAAGAGCTCCTTAGATATCTGATATCTATCAGTCCTACTTTTTTCACCATCAACTACTTGATGTGCAGGAATATATTAGGAGCATCCATAGTTTCATGCTGACGCTGAAGCTCGTTACTCATGGATGCGAGCATGATGTATTGAGCCAACTGTGCATCATCTTGCCACTTTCTAAAAGTAGCAATCTCTTCCTCAGAGGCATTGTTTGCAACCATTGCAGGGATAGGCGTATTAAGGACATAAGATAGCTTTTCAGCCATGAGAACTATTCTTAAATTTCTTAACCAATCCATTTAATTCGGTCCAATTAATTTAGCATCTAATATGCTATGTAGTGATAGTAATTTTAGACATTGTAAAATTTTGTAAATAAATTTGTAATAAACAACATTTTAGCATACATTCTTTTATTAATTACCAAAATAATTTAGGTCTTGTTTTAAATTAGTATCTCCCACTATTTTCTTCAAACTATATTACCCTCACTTATATAATTCGGTAATATCTAATTAAAGATATGCTAGTGAGAATCAGGATCCCATGTCAAATGTATATAGCCTTCTGTGTGCACAACAAACTATATACAAATAAATAGGTAGACAACTCTTGTCAATTACATCAACTATGTAACTCCTTGAATTTTTCTCTTAGATCATAATGGTCAAGTGTGTGCACATCCGAACTAAAATGATCTAAGTTAAGTCATACCTAGCACTTCCATATATTAGAAAGAAAAATATTATCCTTGTGTGTGCACAACAAAACAACATTGTTCAGTCTATTTATAAGCATTAAATGTGATAAAACAACATCTTAAATATTTAATACTTGCCTTGTGTGTGCACAACAAACTCATATTAAATATTTAATACTCTATTAATTTGTCTCATCTTGTTTAGCGCGCATGCACACACACACACACACACACACACACACACACACACACACACACACACACACACACACACACACACACACATATATATATATATATATATATATATATATATATATATATATATAATAATACGCGTCATATTAATTAACATGCGAAGCATGTTTGCATAATATATAATATATATAGTATAAGCATGCACATATAGAATACTATATTCTACCCGGATTGATTATAGACTTTTATTCTAGTTTGGTTCACTAGAGCCACCAAGTGAACCAAAAGGTCAAACCCTAGGGGTGCAAGAATTAATATTTAAATATAACTATTACATTTAAACCCGGGCTCCATTACAAACGGTTCTTCAAGCGCTCCTTGTTCCTTTATCTCCAATTTTTCAAAATTAATTCTAACTATTCCTATTACAAAACTATTTAAAATAAATAGGAACCTTAATCAGCAGTCAAGGGGAAGTACATAGGAGGGAGATAGAATTTACATTAAGAAAAAATTAGAGAAGACGAGATACGCAGACCCCATTTAATAAAACTCATACATTCATGCATCCAACTAAAATAAAATCCAATCACATTGGTCAATAGTTCGTAATCAATCCTATTTATTATCATACACATCACCATATGCATCAATAAATAATATTCATCTCATGAATAATAAACATTCAATATATATATATATGATATCATTTAATAGGCAAAATTAGTTAGCATAAAATCTAATTTTGAATCAAAATAAACTCCTTTATTTTAATCCACATTTAAATCAAAATAAACTCTTTTGTTTTAATTTATCCAATTTTGAATAAAATAAATTATTTTATTTTAATCAAATTCTTTAATCAAAATAAACTCTTTTATTTTAATTAATTATGGAATCCAATTCTAAGTAAAAAAAAACTCCTTTATTAAAGGAAACACGGATTCTTTTCCTATTCACAAATAAACTCTTTTATCTTGAATAATATGAAATCTTATTCCATATCTAAACAAACTCTTTTATTTAAGAAAAATCGAATTCTCTTTTCTATTCACAAATAAACTCTTTTATTTTGAATAACATGAAATCTTATTTCATATCTAAATAAACTCCTTTATTTAAGAAAATATGGAATCCAATTTCAACTCTAATTAGTTATCATGGAATCTAATTCTAACTCTAATTAGTTAGCATGAAATTTAATTTTAAAATTAAAATAAATCTTTTTATTTTAATATTAAAATAAACCTTTTATTTTAAGATTAAAATAAACTTTTATTTAAGATTAAAATAAATTTATTATTTTATGATTAAAATAAACTTTTTATTTTAATAATAGAATAATTATAAACCGTAACTTATATACTGTTTCTTCATTTCGTGATCCGTGACTGAAAGCTTATATATATATATATATATATATATATATATATATATATATATATATATATATATATATATATATAAAGTAATCATATATGATTATGTTAATATATAAAAAACTTTCCTGCATTGCATAACTAGTAATCAAGTTATCATGGAATCCTTGACCACGTGAATCACATATATCATGGGAAGTTTCCTAGTAATCTTTTAAATAAAAAAAAATCCACGTGGACCTATTAACATAATTCATATGATTCGTAATCTCCTATTAACTTTTAACAAGATTCATATGATTCACGAATCACATGATTCACAGTAATGCGAATAACAGTAGCATTTTTTTTAAATAGATTTTATACAGTAAATTATGTCCAATTAAATTGTTCTAAACACATATCAATATACATATCAAATTAAAATAATTAATAATTCGCATAAAGGTTTGGCTCTGATGCCACTATTAGGTTTGTAATATTCATGAACGTAATCAAATTACACAAATAAGCGAAAACGTGTAAAAATCAGAGTTTTAAAATTTTACAAATCATATACCCGGATCATCCTTTATATGCACAATTATTAATTAAACGAAAAGAAGAAGAACAAGAATCATACCCTTGAAGATCCGAGCTTCCTCAGGTACTTGCTCACCTCAAAATCCTTTCGCGTCAACTTGAATCCACCGGGTTTAGTTCTTTCCTTTGATCAACATTAGTCACCAAAGTGTTTGGCCTCTAGAAATGATCCACCAAAGAAAAAGAAATATTCAAGAAGAAGGGTGGTTGGCTAAATCCTAGTTTTCTATCTCTATAGAAAAGAACGTACTTTCTAACTATTGAAATTGCGTATGTTGTTATCTGATATAAGACTCACCTTATAAAGATATCAGGTAACCCTATTTAATTAAAAATAAGGTATTATTTATTTAATTAAACTCTTTTAATTAAATGGGCTCCCTAATCTTATTTGGGATAATTAATTAAACTCATTTAACTAATTTTTCCTCCTAATCCTATTAGGAATAAATGAGAGTACTCATATTAAATTAATTTCTAAACTCTTTTAGAAATTAAAATAATAATAATTGTAATAATATTAATAAGACTCCTCTTATTAATTTATATTTAATATTTCTAAAATATTAAATAATTAATATTAAGCTATTTAATTTATTCTATCACCATAGTTTAAATTAAATATACTTAACATATTATTACGATTATGTCATTAACTTCTTAAATAATTATTCTTCCTTTAGTGGTGTGACCCTTTAGGTTCTCCATATTAAACTGATTGTGAATAAATCAATTAGAACAATTCTAATCTTATTTAAATAAATAAATTTAAAAATTTATTTATTTAAATAAATAATATTTATTCTACAATAGAGATAAACATCCCTAACGATCAGCGACTTTCTAGATAATATAGACTTCAATATTAATCATAAAAGAACCTTTGAGTAAATAGTTACCGTACAATTCAATCCTTCCACCATACAATGTCCCAATTAAATATAAGACATGGATTTACTGTCAAATCTTATTTTATTTAATTATATGTATTTCGACTCTTAAATGCATAACTCCAAATAATACAAATTAGAAACTCCTTTCTAATTTCATTCTGTCTTAGCCAAGGACTACTGGGTTATCATTTATCGAATCACATAGGATATTTCTCTTCTTTTACTAGAAGTGGTAGATTCTTTATTGATCATACATTATCTCTATGTACAACTTATTATACCCAAGCATACCCTTTGATATACCCTAAGGGTCTTAAGGAATAAGTCAAAGTAATATTGTCGTACACAAGATACTATGATGATCTTAAGTCCAAAGATCACTTGTACTACTATCACTACAGGAATTCCTATTGACAAACAAGTAAAACTCCATTAGGTATTCCTTAGCGAGCCACGTTCAGTGAACTTATTCTCTAATAAGCACCTACATACTTGCTTTAGTGTCTCCACACAAATGATCATGAGATCAATCATCCTCATCCAATGAGCAAGCAACGTATGTACCAATCTATTCGAATTCACTAATTCCCAATTTAGTAATCCAACGATTGGGAACTATTTTAGTTTTAAGCTTTCTAAGAATTTAGATCTCATTAGAATGATTATCATTATTATTCTAAAAGCATTGCTTAAAACTATAAGTTTAACACATATTATAAAACAACATCATATAGATAATTAAAAGCATTTAATAAATTAATACTTTTTATTAATAAATGAATAAGATTGTTACAACGTATATGCTTTATCATCAAACATGATTGGCTTGTGTGCATACTACTTTTGGATTGCTCGCATGACATTATCCAAAACTTCTCGTGCGCTTAGCACTCCTTCCAATGTTTGGACTTCCTTTTAGTTTGGCAATCAATTTGCAAACGATATGACATACTTATTTTTAATTGCATTCTACACGTTCTTGCAAACCCTTTTGAAAATTTGATGTAAATTGTGAATCTCGATTCGACACAATTGACACAGAAACATTGTGTCTTAAAACGATTTCATTAAAACATAACTTCACTCACTGCTCGATATGTAATATATTATCTTTGACATACCAAAAATCTATCACCACATCTTGCCATTAATAGCATTATCGAAGGGTATATATATTTTCGTGTTTCCTAGTTGATTCAATATATAAATTTTATGTAAAACTTCATTTTCAATTTCTGGTATTAGCGAAACCTAGTTTCTTCTTCTATTTGTAACTATCCTTTATTATCGATTTTGAATTGACACCTTCATCTTGGAGCTACTCTTCCTTTACTCTATCCAACAAAGTTATACGGTAAGATATATGAAAAATTCGGAGGAGAAGCTTTTCAGATGGAAAACCGTATAAATTTGTTGGATAGAGTAAAGGAAGAGTAGCTCCAAGATGAAGGTGTCAATTCACAATCGATAATGAAGGATAGTTGCAAATAGAAGAAGAAACTATGTTTCGCTAATACCAGGGATTGAAAATGAAGTTTTACATAAAATTTATATATTGAATCAACTAAGAAACACGAAAATATATATAGCCTTCGATAATGCTATTAATGGCAAGATGTGGTGATAGATTTTTGGTATGTCAAAGATAGTATATTACATATTGAGAAGTGAGTGAAGTTATGTTTTAATGAAATCGTTTTAAGACACAATGTTTCTGTGTTAATTGTGTCGAACCGAGATTCATAATTTACATCGAATTTTCAAAAGTGTTTGCAAGAACGTGTAGAATGCAATTAAAAATAAGTATGTCATATCGTTTGCAAATTGATTGCCAAACTAAAAGGAAGGCCAAACATTGGAAGGAGTGCTAAGCGCACGAGAAGTTTTCGATAATGTCATGCGAGCAATCCGCATTGAGCAAGTTATGGATAAGTTAGAAATAATTTAAGAGTAAGGTAATGTTAGGTGGGATTTCAACTGAGGACTTATAAGGTGACTAAGTCGTAGAAACCTTTGTATAGGTAGAGGTTTTGTGAATATACTTGGTTTATCACATTGATAATCATTGGAATATCAGTATGGTACTATCAATGTATATGTGATGGAAAGGTGATTCTTTTCTTATGTATATATTTGATAGTTAGGGGTTTTTAAGATTAAGTTAGATGATATTAAGATTAGGTTCGGTACTTAAAACTAAAGCATATGGTAAGTTTGTGACTCATAATAATATGGTATATTTTGAACCCCTCAGCGAATGGACGCCTATGGTCTGACTAGGATAAGTTCCTAAACTCATATGATTATGGCAAGTTCCTGGATTTCAAAAGTGTGGTAAGTTTGATGAACTATATTGGGTATAAAATAGTTATAGTATAGGAAGCATTGATGAAAGATGGTTTTGGAGGTAGCCTTACCTCTATAGTTAGAGTGCATTCGTAATGTTTTTCACTTTTTCGGTGAGATGATCGAGCAAGTTCGACTGTAATCATGTGACCAAGTACGAACCGTTATGGTTGTGCTACTACGAAATTTTTGTTCAGGTAGTCGACTAGAAAGATCATGTGTGCAGGAATGAGTTAAAACCTTTTGTGAAGGTGATATGGAGGAACCACAGCGTCAAAGATGCTACGTGGGAACTCGAAACTGAAATGATGAAGAATTACCATGAGTTATTTGTTGTGTATGTGTCTTCGATTATGGGGACAAAATCTTTTTAAGGAGGGAAGAATGTGACGATTTGATTATTTGAGTTGTGATTCTGGGGACAGAATCCTTGTAAGGAGGGAATAAAGTAACAATCCAAGATTTTATTTGTAATTTAAAATATTTATTAAATTAAATAAATATTTTATTGATGAAGTGTTGTTTGAAATATTTCTTAAAATAAATGAATATGTGATTTTGTTAGTAAATATTTATAAATTATATTTATTAGATAATATTCTAAATTAATTTAATATTTATATTGTTGTAAGATAACATGAGATGTTATATTGTTGTTGTGATGTGATAAATTAAGATGGTATATTAAATTATTAAATAAAATTATAATAAAGTTATAATTTTGTGATGTTTGTTTAAGTGGGGTATTTATTTAAATTATAGTATGTATTAATTATTTTATTTTTGATTAATGTTAGATATGAAAATCCAAATAAATAATATGTAATTATAAATTATAAACTAAGTTGTTTATTAAAAACAAATTAAAGTAGTTTAATTTAGTTCTGACCAAACAAGACTTAAATATATTAAGTCCTTATTTTTAAAGACTTTTTGCCAAACAAAACCTTATGGCTTTTGGATTTCTTTTAATATTTGAATTATAAATAAAACAAATAAAATAATAAATAATAAACAATATATATTATAACTGATAACTTATTATTCTAATTATTATAACGTTGATTTCAGACGTTTGGGTGTGTGCGTTGGGTTAAGTTTTATTATACGTAAAAATCATTTGGCCTAAGTCTACAGAGGAAGAAAAGAAGAAAAGTTACAGAGAATAGAGAGAGTTGAGAGTAAGATTTTTGGAGAAGTTCAAAGAAAATCGTGGTGTTCTAGCAAGAATTACTGAACTCATTTAATTGTTGAAAAAGTTAGTTAATCTTTATTTCTCTATTTCAAACGAGATTACCTTGTTTATTCAAAGTCAGTAATGTTGTTTATTCAGCTACTAATAACTGTTGTTTGATCTTCGTTCTCCAATATCATTGTACTATCTTATATTGTTGTACCGAAATCTAAGTTGTCTAGCGATTCTTTACCAATTCAACTAATCCTTAGTTGATGAATGTTCTAAACTCTAAATTTCCCTTGAAGTCAACCTAAACCAAACTTCCTTTGGTTTGCATATGTACTCACACAAATTTTGAAAGCATGTTGTCAATGATAACATTTGTTCAATTTAAAAATTGTTAATACTCTAATTCTTATTAATTCATCGATATACCTTGTTCATGAAGATATTATAATCAAACACTTGAATAGTTATTTGTTTCTATCTGATTCAACCAGTACTTGGTTAATGAGCATTCTAAAGATCTAGAATTCCTTTGAAGCTAATTCCCAACCAAACTTCATTTGGTTCGGAACCTGATGATCTAAGCTGAGATGAACAACCCTATTATTAGGGGATTATTTTTAGAAATACGCAATAGCGTTAAAATGTTTGCGCAATACATAGTACAAAAGGCTGATCACCTGGAGTACGAAATGATGGTACATATAGTCGTTTAGACTGTTAAAGGTTACAGTAGATACACTTGTTAACCTAGGACGAAGATGATGATTATAGTCTTTTAGACTGTTAAAGGTTAAAGTAGAAATACTTGAAACCTAGAGTATAGTTCGTGGTCTTGTGACCCTCAATGTATTCTTTAATGTTGAGATCTACTGTTAATTTAATGTTCATTGTTCCTTTGAACTCGTAGTTGTTAAATTAAATATTATTGTTCCAGTAAGAATACTTTACCATTAAAAACTTAGTGAATTATCATTCATAAACCGTTATTGTATATTATCTTTCTTGTAGGTAATTGTTTGCTCACTCTTGCACAAAATAATGCAGATAAAGTTAAGAAGTTTGAAGAGCTTTCTACAAGCGAGGGCAAGGACAAAGTGCTTAATTAGACGACAATGTTTAAGTTATCTTTTATTTATGAAGCTTATGTACTAGATTTAATTATGATCATGTTTTAATTTCCGCTGATGATTGTATTAAAGGTTAGATGACCTGAAATTTATCTTAAAATTATGTAACCCTTGATGGGAGATTTATTATTTAAGCTTTTGAGTTTAATTATATCATTTGTTTATGGGTAGTTAGTTATGATTTAATTGGGCAGTGAACACTAAATCTGTGGAATTGAAGTACCCAGATTTGGGGGTGTCACAATTATCAAGAACAATACAACTTAATAACTACTTAATGAACTTATTATATCCTAATTAGTCTAAACTATAATCTAACTGGCATTGATAAAAATACTAAGAAGAAAAGTAAAATTGGGTTGCCTCCCAATTAGCGCTTGGTTTTAAGTCGTTCAGCCCGACTACTCCTTGTTTATGGCGCGTCGGCAAGTGTAATTGCGATGACATCCTAATTGGACTCGCCACCTTCAACCGTTGACCGTTGACCTTGAAAGTCTCCAATGGGTTTCTACTGTATAATTCAACGGCGTCATGTGGAAAAACACTTTTTATGGTATATGGGCCCGACCACCTCGATTTAAGCTTTCCTGGGAACAACCGCAATCTTGAGTTGAACAATAGTACTGATTGTCTCGGTTCCAACGTTCTCTGCATGATTTTCTTATCCTGCCATTTCTTTACCTTTTCTTTGTATAACTTAGAGTTCTCATAAGCTTGAAGTCAGAATTCATCAAGCTCATTTAACTGAAGTAGTCACTTTTCACCCACAGCTGCTTGATTAAAGTTTAAGTTTCTGGATTGCCCAGTAGGCTTTATGTTGTAACTCCACAGGTAGGTGACATGCTTTCCCGTAGACCAACTGATATGGAGACATACCAATTGGTGTTTTGTACACAGTCCATTAGGCCCATAGTGCATCGTCCAATCTGAGAGACCAGTCCTTTCTATTCGAGTTTACTACCTTCTCTAAGATTCTCTTCACCTCCCTGCTTGAAACTTCAGCTTGCCCACTTGTTTGGGGATGATATGTCGTCACCACCTTATAGTTGACCCCATATTTTGCTATGAGAGCTGTAAATGATCTGTTGCAAAAGTGACTACCTTCATCACTTATAATAGCTCTTGGCGCGCCAAATTTTGTAAAAATATTCTTGTGTAAGAATTTAAGAACCACCTTGGCATCATTTATTAGTAGTGCTACGACTTCAACTCATTTCGATACATAGTCAACCACAAGCAATATGTACTGATTGTTGAAGGAGGAAGGAAATGGCCCCATAAAATTCATGCCCCATACATCAAAAATCTCAACTTCTAAGATTGTTTGTAGTGGCATCTCATTCCTTTTCGATATATTACCCACCCTTTGACATCTATCACAGCTTTTAACAAAATGGTGGGAGTCCTTAAATAATGTAGGCCAATAAAACCCGGCTTGAAGCACTTTTGTCGCTGTTCTCTCACTACCATAATGTCCCCCATATGCAGATGAGTGACATTTGTGACGCCCCCAAATTCAGGTACTTGAAACCCGAACTCGGTGCTTCACGATATCATTTTTATGAGCGAAATAATACTAATAATAATAACAATAATATAGATACCAAACTTAATTTACATTTATCAGAGTCTAAATCCCAGGTACGCAACCTTTAAGCATTCATTACATGATAATTACTAGATATCATTGTCTTAATAATGTCTAATTATTACATAGGATAGCGTAGAACTTATTTTGCAACCTTTCCTTTTCCTTTGTTCTTGGCAGAGCTTTCTAGTTGATCACACTTAACTGAAAACAATTAAATTAAGCAAGAATGAGCATTTTTGTGCCCAACAAATAATAGTAATAATAAGTATTAGCTGAAAGGATTAAATGTTTTCTTTGAACGACACTTGTACAACGAATCAACAGTTGTGAAGTAAGCTGAAATAATTCTAAAGATCATAACAATTCTATTTCAAATTTTGAAACTGCGTATTAACTATAATTGGAGATCAGTCGACAGACTATGAACATTGTTTTCTATTTTTGAAAAGGTTAAACAGAACTTCATTTGTAAACCGTCATAACTTACATGCACGGGAGGTGATCAGCCCGTTATGCCCTGTTTTGATCAATACTACATGCAAGAACGGTATTATCGTTCATCTTATCCGTCTTTGGTGCACAAAAGTTTTTTCATGTACGGGATGTTTATACTTAGTCGGGAATCCGAACCAAAACAATCTGGTTGAATACAATAAAGTTCTATCTTGTTCAATAATTTTTTTAAGTTTGTGTCTAGCCGAATCAAATAGCTTAGACGGTTTTTAAGTCATCGTATACATACTAAAAACTAACTAGTATGTATCCAATATGTGATTAAGTACAATGATTATTCAAGTGAGGACACTTGCCTAACCATATTTAGAAATTAACTAACAGAATAAATATCTGGATTAATAATACTGCGTTAATAAACAATGATTGAATAATTTACGAACTTGTATGAATACAAATGTTTGGATATATAATCAATAACAATAGATTTAATAATCTGACATAACGATAATATAATTTTGAAATTTTCTTACTCATGTCCATTGCATAAAGTAAATGCAAAAGTAGGATACTTGCCTGAGCTGCTGCTTACAATAACGCAACTTAATTTTATCTTTTATAGCGAAACCTATCATTAATAAGATCATTCGTTCGATTAGAATAGTATATCATATCACATAGTACTGCTATTTGCAGTCAGCATATAACCTAATCACATTGTCACATAAGTTTAACAGTCATTTGATCATAATCAAATACGTATCTAGTTAAATTATCTAAGTCCAGATCATTTTCTAAAATATTTTGGTGTACCGACGGCTTTATCGGGTAATTATCGAGTCTAAAACTCTATTCTGTAGTTCAATATTCGTTTAAATAATTTAAATATCAGTCATATTATTTTTAAATGACTTATAATAATTTTTAGATAATTATTATAATTTATCATGATTTTTCAAACACTGAAATTATTTTTAAATGATTTAAATATTAAATAATTTTATTATCATTAATATTTAATTAATATTAAATTATTAATGAAACCATTGTCAAAATATTAAAGTTATTCATAATAACTCAAAATATTTTTTTTAAAGTATTAATATTACCCTTAAATGATTTTTAACATAATAAAAATCATTTTAAAATAATTAACATTAATATTTAAATATTAATATATTATTTATCAAAATATTAAAAGTCCTTAATTGTAACTTAAAATATTTTAAAAACATTTATATCCTTTTTAAATGATTTTTAATTCAATAAAACTATTTTTAAATTATTTATTTAATATAATTATTAAATAAATTAATATTAAATTATTAATAAAATTTACCTTTAAATATTGAAAGTTATATTTTATAACTTAAAATATTTTTAAACTCTTTATTTTTATTTAAAATGTTTTTTCTAATATTAAAATTATTTTTAATTAGTTTATTTAATATAATTGTTAAATAAATCTAATATCATTAATATTAAATAATTAATGAAATTTGTCTTAAAATATTAAAAGTTATATTTTATAACTTAAAATATTATTAAATACCTTTTTATCATTTAAAATGATTTTTAATATAATAAAGTTATTTTTAATTAATTTACTTAATGCGTTTATTAAATAAATTAAATATCAATATTATTTAAATAAATACTAATATTTATGGAAAATATGTCAAATTATTAAAACTTAATTTTTATAACTTAAAATAATTTTAAAAACTATTTTTGGAATTTTTAATAATTAATTTCTATTTTTAATTGATTTTTGGAAAATAAATTAAATAAAAATATTAAATATGTCGCTAAAGCCTTCAGCGACAGAAAGCATCGCCTTAGGTGTTCTTGAGAAATCCAAAACATTCAAAGTCAGTTTCAAGCTAGTTAGTTTGACTATGAATAATTTATTGTGAATAATGTTTCTAGGCTATCTATTGATCAAATATTGTAGTAGTAATGTAATACTACAAATTCATAAATATTTCTGGTTCATAACATAACATACTTGCAAGATCTAGAGGTTTAAACTTTCTGTCAGACGTGTTCATCATGTTTCTGGGCTGCCCAGAAACTTAAGTCATGGTCAATCAACGCTATTTATGGCCTTCAATCTAACAATCTAATCATGGTAAAGGCGTCCTAGACGTCGGGATGTGTAGAGAAACTAACATAGAACATAATTCAATCACCTAAAACGCCTAGAAATCAACAAGGTAATAGATCTAACCCATTGAACTAGCTATCAGAGTTGTTCTTCATTTTCTGGGTTACCCAGAAATGAAGAATAGCTCGTGAGGCCTACTTTGGGCTTCCACTACTTGTTGTACACGTGATTTTTTAGTGATTTAATGGTCTCAGGTTGTAGACAACATGCAAATGAACAGATCTATAACTACAAATACACATAACAACATCACAGTAAAAAGATCTATGTCGGTCAACCTATGTCAGAACACATGTTCATCAGTTTTCTCGGTTACCCAGAAAACATGAACTGTGTTCGACCAGGCTACTTTGACTAGCCACATCATTCAACCTATATGATGATTAGGAGATATTAAGGCCTGAATATAAAGTTCATCTACCAGACTATAACTTAGATACAACAAACATAACAAATAATCAAATATGTGCAAGATCCGAGTCCATACATTCCTTGTCAGGCGTTTCTGGGTAACAATCTGGGTTATCCAGATCAGTTTGGTCATGGCTGGTCAACGGCCTTTGACCACCAATAACTTGTAATCTACAACAGATCTGACTATGAATCAAGTTCTAGAGTAAAGTCCTTACAACATACTACAAATACAAACCATTAAACAAACAAAAACATAAACAGACAAAGATTTACAGGGTCTGACATTCGGTTGTCAGACTCATTTTTCCAGATTTCCAGATTTTGAAGAACTTCAAATTTGAGCAACTAGATGTTATGAATCTGACATTTACCAACCTAGATCACTTATATAAACTACAAACAACAGGATTAAATATTCAAACTAAACTTTTAACACAACATCAAAGATCAGATTTTAAGTTTAGGGTTTAAACCTTACTTTGCTAAATCTTGAATCTGGGCTTCTTGATCTGTTATGGTGATAGTGGGGCGTGGTTTAGGAAATGATATACTACTATATTTCGTAGGTTAGAGAAAGAGGGTCTTGGATGAGTGTTGTGATCAAATGGGCAAATATGAGCACTTTTTTCTCTCCTATTCTATATATATTATGTAGATGCAATGTATTTGGTTGGGAAATGGCTGAGTTGCTGAAGATTTGAGCATGTGATAATATCTAGAGTTGGTGACTTGCCAATAAATGGCAAGGTTCGCAAGCAACCAATTCAAGAGTGGGACAAAAAGGGTATTTTGGTCAATAGCCTTGTTATTTTAATGGTATTCTTGTCTATGGTACTTGAATCTAGGGTTTAATCAATAGATTCTAAACATTAAGGTTTCCCAAATAATTTTCAGGGTTTGAAAAATTAAGTTTAAAGTTTTATAAAATTTTAATTAGAACACATTAATTAAAATTAGGGCTTTTAATAGAAAATTAAGGTTTTAAATAATTAGGGTTTCTTAATATCATTAGGATTCCCAAATTAATATTTCAATTTACTAAAATAATAATTAGGGTTTCTAATTTTAGCAATTAGGGTCCCTAATTAGCAAATTAGGGTTTCTAACAATTAGGATTTTTAAATATTAATTAGGGTTTTCCTAATTAACAAAAATTCTATAATACACAACATAATTCATATAACACAATTACTACGCAATGTTGAACTCGTATTTAACTTTTGAAATAGGGTTTAACAAATTATTATTAGTGTGGCGCCCCCAAAATAGGTACACAACACCCATTCTAAGTCGCCAAATACATGGTACAGAAAGTAAACTACAACTTCAATAATACAATTGTCGTGCAAAATACGACAACACATACTGTGAGTTAAATACAAATATTGTCTTCTGGACAATATCCACACTCAAATAAATCCTCATTACAATTATTCAAACACTATTTTACAGAAATAGTGAGGACTGCTAAAACAACTTTCTAGAACCATCACTCCATATCCCGACTAGATCCTGCTATGTTCTCACCTCCTGAGAAGAAAAAATGGAACAAAAAGGAAAAGGGTGAGCTCAACTAGCCCAGTAAAGAATATTATGACTAAGATAATATACAACAAATTATCGTTAGTCTTCAACAGGGAAAAATCTGATAGAATATAATCGACAACAAGTTTTTAGATCAACAACTGCAGCGGAAACAGCAAACCATTAGAAGAGTCAAGTAGAGAAAGAATTCTACTATCTTCTAAGATTAAAAAGTCCATCATCAATATTTTATCCTTGTAACATCAATTAATAATCATCTTTATCCAAATATTCATCTTTGCACTACAGGCCAAAGATATTCATTTGTATCACCTGTCAGTCATGTTCATCTCAACACCTGTTCATCTTTGCACTACAGGCCAAAGATATTCATCAAGTAGTCATACATCTTTGCACTACAGGCCAAAGATATTCAGTAATATCATCATTTAGGACTGAGGATGATGAAAAATATCTTAAAGAGAACGAATCCAGTGAGACAGAAGGACAAATATTAGGGATTCGTATAACAGTTTATCCAAGATCAATAATACTTCATAATAATCAATTGTGAAGCAGAATTCAAAAATAAAGATCAAAACATGGATACAATCAAAGATAGTAACCATAATAGACATCTTGGACAAAAAAGAAAAAATTTATTTTTCGGTGAATAGTGCCGAATTCTTGAATAGTGCCGTATACGTGAATAGTAACCTCGACACAAAAAGTTTCAAATTTGATAAAAACTCATGTTAATATTTTAGCATAATGATATTGAAGAAAATAATATCATTAAGAAGAAAATAATATCCCTTACCTCAAAATATCAGTACTTCTGGTCGGAATACCGGTATAAGGCTGAAAGAAACTTGCTCTGATGAATAGAAACTCTCAAAGTATCTAAATACTCACAAAATATACTCAATAATCTAGAGAGAGAAAGAGAGAAAACTTATTTCTGGTGTGATTTTCAATTCTAACATAGCCCTCTATTTATAGGAAAATGTTAGCATGCCGAAGCAGACTTAACCTGCAACCTGATGGCTTTACCTGCTACTATTCTCACCCACCACATTTGAATAAAAATCTCAGCACATTTCTTCACCAACCAAGAGTGGAGCCCACCAATTCTAGAATTTTCCATCAAAATGATAAACTCCAAAAATTCAACAATTTCTGAACTAGTCATCTCGTAAAATTCATAATAAATCATACGTTCATTTTTAACGGTTCAAAATTTGTGGACATATACTCAACTTATATATGTATAACATATCCAAAAATTACCACGATCCAACGGTCGGATTAAAAATTATAACCCCCGCAAAATATCTCAAAAATCCTGATTTTTAATACCTCCATTCCGACAAAAATACTGATAAAAACCTCAACATTAACTCCTTCATTTTTAACCACAAAAATATATCCCTCATTTATATCCACATAAAATAAATATTTCCTTATCATATGAATCAATAATTAATTATTCACAAATAATATTACAGAATCACATTTATGACAACCAGGCCGTTCCTAGGAAAGAGGGGGCTTTCCAGTAAGGATTTCTCTTTACTGGCGCGCAATTAGATGACCAAACCTCTCCTTAGACAGAACTTTCTAGACATTGCCAATAATGTTATCTAATAATATTATTCAAATAATATGAATTATTGATCTGATAATGAAAAATATTGTGCAGCAACAATTATTGAAACAACAATAATATAAAATATCAACGCAACAATTATTGAATCAATAAAATAAAATATTGAACAATAACTACTGTAATAATTATTGGGTAGTGCCTTCTTACGTAAGAATCAATAATTGGTGCAATACCGTGTGCTACTGTATTTTAACCACCGGGTATTCCAACAGTATTAACGGTAACAACTACGCCGTTATTTATAAATAACTTATACTTGTCGTTTTCTTCATCCAATCGCTTTCCGTTATGGGGCCCACACAAGGCTGCGCCGTCGTACGAATATTCCCCGACAGTAAGAATATTCCACGACCAAACGAATATTCCCCGACAAAATGAATATTTTATAACCACTTGCTTATTTTGCAAAATTTGCACATTTGACCCATAACCAAAGTATTATATCAAATTAACCCATTATTATTCACAATAATATTTAGAGAAAATTTGATTTTATTCATTAATAAGTTGGGGTCTTACAACCTCCCCTCCTTATAAAATTTCGTCCTCGAAATTGACGTACGTACCTGATGTTTCAAAAAGGTGAGGATACCTCGCTTTCATTTCTGATTCCAACTCCCAGGTCATTTCTTCAATAGCATGGTTTCTCCACAAAACCATAACTTATGGTATAACCTTCGTGCGTAGGACATGCTCTTTCCTATCCAAGATCTTAACAGGTACCTCCTCGTACGTTAAATCTTCAGCTATCTCGTCTGGTTCTAACTCAATAATGTGGTTCGGGTCTTTAACATATTTACGAAGCATAGATATGTGAAAAATATTATGAACACGAGACATGCTTGGAGGTAACGCGAGTCTATATGCCACATTTCCTATTCGCTCAAGAATCTCAAATGGACCAACAAATCTTGGATTGAGCTTTCCTCTCTTTCCAAATCTTGTAACTCCCTTCCATGGTGCAACACGTAATAATACATGATCCCCAATATTAAATTCCATGTCCTTCCGATGAAGATCCGCATAACTCTTTTGTCGATCCTGTGCCGTTTGTATACGTTGTCGAATCGTTTGGATCTTCTCTGTAGTCATGCGTACCAACTCTGGTCCCAACAATGTTGCTTCACCCACCTCGTCCCAGCATACTGGAGAACGACATTTTCTTCCATACAACGCCTCAAATGGAGCCACACCTGTGCTCGCCTGATAACTGTTGTTGTAGGAGAATTCCACCAATGGTAGGTACTTATCCCAACTCCCTTTGAGATCTAGGACACAGAGTCTTAATAGATCTTCAAGAGTTTGAATAGTCCTCTCTGATTGTCCGTCCGTTTGAGGATGGTATGCCGAACTGAATCGTAAATCCGTGCCCATAGCTTTCTGCAAGCTAACCCAAAATCGTGAAGTGAATCTTGGGTCACGATCCGAAACTATGGATACTGGCATGCCATGCAACCTCACAATCTCGTTCACGTACATACTAGCAAGACGTTCAAGGGAATAAGTCTCACGTATCGGCAAGAAATGAGCGGACTTGGTTAATCTATCAACAATAACCCAAATCGCATCTATGCCTTGAGAAACCTTGGGAAGACCCGTAACAAAATTCATAGTAATGTGTTCCCACTTCCATTTCGAAATCTCAAGTGGTTGCAATGGACCCTTTGGTACTTGATGCTCCGCTTTTACACGTTGACAAGTTAAACATCTCGAGATAAACTTCGCGATCTCTCTTTTCATATTGCTCCACCAAAATGTATGTCGAAGATCGTGATACATTTTGGTACTCCCAGGATGGATTGCAAACGGTGTGTTGTGTGCCTCCATCATTATTCTATGCTTCAAGTCAAAATCGTTAGGAACACAAAGTCTGGAGTTGACTCGAAGTATTCCTTCTTCATCGATTCTTGCTTCTGGAATAGCACCTTCTTGCACTTTCTTCTTCATACGCATCAGCTCTATGTCCGTAGCTTGAGCAGCTTTAACTTTATCGATTAAAGTCGGTTCTACTCGTATATTTGATATCATCATGTGGGTACTTGGAGCCTTCATCTCTATCTCCATCCTTTGCAAGTCATACAAAATGGGCCTTTGTGTTAACAACATTGCACTCGTACCCGCATATGATCTTCTACTCAATGCGTCAGCTACTACGTTTGCTTTTCCAGGATGATATTGGATGGTATGATCATAATCTTTCAACAGCTCGAGCCAACGTCGCTGCCGCATGTTGAGTTCCTTTTGGGTGAAGAAATATTTGAGGCTTTTATGATCTGTATAGATCTCCACTTTCTCCCCATACAGGTAGTGTCTCCAGATCTTCAACGCGAAAACGACTGCTGCCAACTCCAAATCATGAGTAGGATAATTCCTCTCATATTCTTTGAGTTGTCGTGAGGCATAGGCTATGACTTTTCCATGTTGCATAAGAACACATCCTAACCCTTTGCCTGAAGCATCGCTGTAGATAACAAATCCATCCGAACCAGATGGTAATGTCAGAACAGGTGCCGAAATGAGTCTCCTCTTGAGTTCTTGGAAACTCTTCTCGCATTCCTCACTCCATACGAATTTTGTATCTTTCTGAGTCAGCTGAGTTAACGGAGTAGCGATTCGAGAAAATCCTTCCACAAATCTCCGATAATAACCAGCTAAGCCCAGAAAGCTACGTACTTCGGTTACCGACTTCGGTTGCTCCCAACTTTGTATGGCTTCAATCTTCGCCGGGTCGACAGATACTCCATGTTTTGACACCACGTGCCCAAGGAATGCTACTTCCTCAAGCCAGAACTTGCATTTCTTCAGTTTGGCATATAGCTTGTTTTCACGAAGCCTTTGCAGTACCAGCTTCAAATGGCGCTCATGATCTTCACGGCTTTTGAAATAGATGAGGATGTCATCAATAAAGACAACAACGAACTGATCCAAATATTCTTTGAATACACGGTTCATCATATCCATGAAGGCAGCAGGAGCATTAGTCAATCCAAAAGACATGACTAAGAATTCATAATGCCAGTACCGAGTTCTGAAGGCAGTCTTTGGAATATCCTCAGTTTTAATCTTCAGCTGATGATATCCAGAACGAAGGTCGATCTTTGAAAAGAATTGTGTTTCTTGTAACTGGTCGAACAGGTCATCAATGCGAGGTAGCGGATACCTATTCTTGATGGTGACATGGTTCAATTCTCGATAGTCAATACAAAGTCGCATACTCCCGTCTTTCTTCTTTACGAATAAAGCAGGAGCACCCCAAGGAGACGTACTAGGATGAATAAAACCGATGTCCAACAACTCCTGTAGTTGGACTTTTAACTCCTGAAGTTCAATAGGAGCCATTCGATATGGAGTTTTAGAAATGGGCTTTGTACCGGGTTCAAGGTCAATAAAGAATTCAACTTCACGTTCTGGGGATAGACCAGGAAGTTCTTCAGGAAATACATCGGGAAATTCTCTAACAATAGAAATATTATTCAAATCTGACTTGTCTTTGTTCAAATCCATAACATGGGCTAAGAAAGCTTGACATCCGTTTTTCAATAAACGAATAGCTTTGTGGCTTGATATGACAGTGACTGATTTTAGTGGTTTAGTAGTTTGAATTCATATGACAGGTTGGTTAGGAATATGAAAACTAACAACCTTACGAAAACAATCAATTTTAGCATGATGAGTGGTTAACCAATCAATTCCTAAAATCACATCAAAAGCAAGTATCTTTAAAGAGATAAGATCAACAGGTAATGTGATAGTACCAACTTGGATCATGCAAGATTTATAAACTGTAGATGTAACAAAGATTTCACCCAACGGAGTTTCAACAGATAAGTCAAAGTCCAATTTCTCCGGAGTCAAGTTTAAACGTTGAGCACAAGCAGGAGAGATAAAAGAATGGGTAGAACCGGTATCTAGTAAAGTATAAACTTCGCAAGAATTCAAGATTAGCTTACCCGTGATCACCTCGTTCGGGTTTCTCGCGTTTTGGCCAGTCACGACAAACGCCCTTCCAGGAACCGCTGATTTTGACTTATCCGGGACAGCTTTTGGAGTCACCATCCCCGCTGAACTTGGTTTTGCTACAGAACATTCTCGAGCTATATGACCCTCCTTTCCACAGTTATAACATACCTTAGATTGTTGTTGGCAGTTTGGGTTGATATGTCCCTCTTTTCCACATTTGTAACATACGACCGGTGGTCGTTCTCCTCCCCTAGAAACAGTTGATGTTTGTGTTGACGTCTTCACGTTATCATTGTTGTACCTTCTCTTCTTGAAATCTCCTCCCGACTCGCTCCTTCTATTATCACGACCACGATTACCACCAGAGTGGTTACCGCTTTTGTCCGAATATTTTCCTCCCTGCTGGTTTTCATTGCTTCGATGACTGCCGCCACCGGTATGACCCTGGTTGTGGTCCCTCGGTTGCACATACTCATTATCTCGCTCTAATAATTGAGCCCTGTTTACAACATCTGAATATAAAGAAAATTTATGAGAGATAAGATATTGCCGAATCTCGGGTTTTAGACCTCTCAGAAACATCCTTGTCATTCGTTCCTCATTTTCGACCAAATGAGGTGCAAACCTGGATAACTCTGCAAACTTCGCCTCGTACTGGGACACCGTCATGTTGTTTTGTTCTAGTCTGATAAACTCACCTCCTTCATATGACGAATACTTTCAGGAAAGTACTTGTCATTGAACAGTTTTTGAAATATTTCCCAGGACATGTTGAGTGCGTCAGGCTGGGTACGCTTCACAGACTCCCACCAGTAGTCTGCCTCACCGCGGAACATAAAGGTGGCGAATAAAACCTTCTGTTCCTCCGTGCATCCCAAGACATCGAATATCTTGGTAATTTGCTTGACCCACGTTTCCGCCATGATCGGATCCGGCTTTCCCTTAAATTCTGGTGGTCCTAATTCTTTGAACTGCTTAGCAGTGACAAACCGCGCGTTGTTATCATTTCCACCCATATTCTGCACACGAGTCTCCCTCGTCTGATTTTGCATGAACTGCAAAAAGCTCCTAAACATTCCATCATTCATCGTTTGCTCGGTAACGTTGTTTACAGGAGGAATATTGCCTTCCTGTTGTACGTTCCCCTGGGTGGTGATCAAAGGTGTCTCCACGGTCTGATTTACTCCATTATTAACGTTCTCAGCTGCCATTCTTAAATACTGCCATAAAACAAGGGTTAATAGTCATGTCATATATTATCCCTATACTCTGACCGACCAAATAAACACCAAATAAACTTAGTCAGGTCATACTAGCGAAGGAATTCCCTGTCTCTCCCCTCCTAGTTCTTGTCTCACATCTCAGCCAGGGATCATATCCCTAAGCTCTGATACCAACTGTGACGCCCCCAAAATAGGTATACAACACCCATTCTGAGTCGCCAAATACATGGTACAGAAAGCAAACTACAACTTTAATAATACAATTGTCGTGCAAAATACGACAACACATACTGTGAGTTTAAATACAAATATTGTCTTCTGGACAATATCCACACTCAAATAAATCCTCATTACAATTATTCAAACACTATTTTACAGAAATAGTGAGGACTGCTAAAACATCTTTCTAGAACCATCACTCCATATCCCGACTAGATCCTGCTATGTTCTCACCTCCTGAGAAGAAAAAATGGAACAAAAAGGAAAAGGGTGAGCTCAACTAGCCCAGTAAAGAATATTATGACTAAGATAATATACAACAAATTATCGTTAGTCTTCAACAGGGAAAAATCTGATAGAATATAATCGACAACAAGTTTTAGATCAACAACTGCAGCGGAAACAGCAAACCATTAGAAGAGTCAAGTAGAGAAAGAATTCTACTATCTTCTAAGATTTAAAAGTCCATCATCAATATTTTATCCCTGTAACATCAATTAATAATCATCTTTTTTCAAATATTCATCTTTGCACTACAAGCCAAAGATATTCATTTGTATCACCTGTCAATCATGTTCATCTCAACACCTGTTCATCTTTGCACTACAGGCCAAAGATATTCATCAAGTAATAATACATCTTTGCACTACATGCCAAAGATATTCAGTAATATCATTATTTAGGACTGAGGATGATGAAAAATATCTTAAAGAGAACGAATCCAGTGAGACAGAAGGACAAATATTAGGGATTCGTATAACAGTTTATCCAAGATCAATAATACTTCATAATAATCAATTGTGAAGCAGAATTCAAAAATAAAGATCAAAACATGGATACAATCAAAGATAGTAACCATAATAGACATCTTGGACAAAAAAGAAAAAATTTATTTTTCGGTGAATAGTGCCGTATTCTTGAATAGTGCCGTATACGTGAATAGTAACCCCGACACAAAAAGTTCAAATTTGATAAAAACTCATGTTAATATTTTAGCATAATGATATTGAAGAAAATAATATCATTAAGAAGAAAATAATATCCCTTACCTCAAAATATCAGTACTTCTGGTCGGAATACCGGTATAAGGCTGAAAGAAACTTGCTCTGATGAATAGAAACTCTCAAAGTATCTAAATACTCACAAAATACACTCAATAATCTAGAGAGAGAAAGAGAGAAAACTTGTTTCTGGTGTGATTTTCAATTCTAACTTAGCCCTCTATTTATAGGAAAATATTAGCACGCCGAAGCAGACTTAACCTGCAACCTGATGGCTTTACCTGCTACTATTCCCACCCACCACATTTGAATAAAAATCTCAGCACATTTCTTCACCAACCAAGAGTGGGGCCCACCAATTCTAGAATTTTCCATCAAAATGATAAACTCCGAAAATTCAACAATTTCTGAACTAGTCATCTCGTAAAATTCATAATAAATCATACGTTCATTTTTAACGGTTCAAAATTTGTGGACATATACTCAACTTATATATGTATAACATATCCAAAAATTACCACGATCCAACGGTCGGATTAAAAATTATAACCCCCGCAAAATATCTCAAAAATCCTGATTTTTAATACCTCCATTCCGACAAAAATACTGATAAAAACCTCAACATTAACTCCTTCATTTTTAACCACAAAAATATATCCCTCATTTATATCCACATAAAATAAATATTTCCTTATCATATGAATCAATAATTAATTATTCACAAATAATATTACAGAATCACATTTATGACAACCAGGCCGTTCCCAGGAAAGAGGGGGCTTTCCAATAAGGATTTCTCCTTACTGGCGCGCAATTAGATGACCAAACCTCTCCTTAGACAGAACTTTCTAGACATTGCCAATAATGTTATCTAATAATATTATTCAAATAATATGAATTATTGATCTGATAATAGAAAATACTGTGCAGCAACAATTATTGAAACAACAATAATATAAAATATCAACGCAACAATTATTGAATCAATAAAATAAAATATTGAACAATAACTACTGTAATAATTATTGAGTAGTGCCTTCTTACGTAAGAATCAATAATTGGTGCAATACCGTGTGCTACTGTATTTTAACCACCGGGTATTCCAACAATATTAACGGTAACAACTACGCCGTTATTTATAAATAACTTATACTTGTCATTTTTTTCATCCAATCGCTTTCCGTTATGGGGCCCACACAAGGCTGCGCCGTCGTACGAATATTCCCCGACAGCAAGAATATTCCACGACCAAACGAATATTCCCCGACAAAATGAATATTTTATAACCACTTACTTATTTTGCAAAATTTGCACATTTCACCCATAACCAAAGTATTATATCAAATTAACCCCTTATTATTCACAATAATATTTAGAGAAAATTTGATTTTATTCATTAATAAGTTGGGGTCTTACAATTAGGGTTTTGATATAATACACCATAATTGACCAACCATTATCAATACGTACATACAGTACATATTTATAGTACGGAAATAAAAAAATAATTTTATATTAATATTCTCTTTCCTTATTCCAAATCCAAAATTAAGGTTTAGATTCCATATCTGATATATCTTTCGAATATATACCATTATTAATTAAATTAAAATAATTAACTTAATTAATTTGAAATAAATTCACATAATAAAATAATTATTAAAATAATTCTAATAATCATTTCATATATTATTAAATAATATAATAATCATATTTTCATAAAAAAAAATAAAAATATTTCTACTATAAAATTAATTATTATAAGAATATACTTTATAATGGTCAATAATTCTAAAATAAAATTATGTGTAATTATTCATGTAATAAATATATTTTTATTTATTACATAAATATACATACACATTACCTGGGACATATTCTCTCCTTTAAAATAAATAAAAAATTTATATTCAAAATTTCTTATTTATTTATATAGAAATTATCGGGTTATTACATTTACCCTCCTTTATAAAGATTTCGTCCTTGGAATCACCGTTTTAAAACTTATACATATAACATACACAATCATTGCAAGTAGATCTTGATCATAATTGATCGAACTAATCTTTAACTATTCAGCATAAAGCTTGTCTATCTGATAATACGGAATTTTGATTTCTAAAAGAACTCAAATTCCTCTTTCAAAATTTCTTTATAAAATAATTTGCTATATATAGGAAAATCATATATATACGAAAAATAAAAGTTTTTCGAATAATACATGGAGTTCCATTACCAGCTGCCACGGTATCTTTAATGATCATGTTGAAGAGTCTTGCGGTTGACTTTGTTGGTTTGTTGGTTGAAGTTGGCCCTGTGATTGCCAGAGTCCCGCTGCCTTCTCCCGTGGTTACACAGCCTGCCTCTATTCTCCTTTTCGGATAGTCTTTCACCTTATGCTTCATTGACCCACACATGAAACACCCACTGCTCATCCTTGGATTGAGGCAGTTGGGAGAGATATGGCCCTCCTCCCCGCACTTGTAACACACAAATTTACCTTTCAGACATTCATCAGAAAGGTTCTTTCCACAGTTCTTACACTACATAGCCTGTTTCTTTACACCTTCCTATTTTACCTGAACATTACCAAAATTGCTCCCTTTTCTCTTTTCACTCCCACTTCTACTATTAGTTTCCACCTTCACAGCTCCTACGACTTTTCCTTTGTTCTTCTTCTCCTTGTTATAGAGGCTCGTGGCCTCACTTCTCTCCTCGGCTATGATAGTCTTTTCTAAGAGTGTTACGAATGTAGTGATCTGCAACACCGCCACCTTGTTATAGAGCCAGGGTTTTAAACCCAGCTCAAACCTTCTTGCCTTCCTAGCCTCCGTATCAACTTGATGCGGAGCGAACCTAATCAACTCATTAAACTTTGCGGCATACTCCGCAACTGACATGGTTTCCTACTTTAACTCCAGAAACTTCACCTCCATCCTAGCCTGCATACTAGCTGATAGATAGTTTTCAAAAAATAATATCTTAAACCTAGCCCATGTAACTACACCTTCTTCTGCCCTTCCTTGATTTGCCTACCACCAAAAATTTGCGTCCCCTTTCATCATGTAGGTGGCAAAAGCGTTCTTTTGTCCCTCAGCTACCCTAGCTATTACAAACGCCTTTTCTATCTCATCAACCCAAGTTTGGGCTTCTACAGGGTCAGTTGTACTTCTAAATTTGGGCGGCCCTACAGCCTTAAAATCTTCGAAGTTCACCAATCTATTATCCAGCTGGTTCCCTACGGCTGGCATTCCCTGTTGCATAGCCTAAGCTACCATGTTTGCAAAGTTCTGCATCAGGTCTGGTTGTTGTCCCCCAGCGTTGTTAATAGATTCTTCTGCCCTGTGATTTCAAGTTCGACGTCTTGGTGGCATTATCGGATTAAATAAAATCATAAATTTATCTTAAATTCTAAACCTTATTATATAAGTTTAATATATCAAACTTATTTCATAAATCAAACATAGATTCATATTCATTCAGCTAATTCATAGTACTTTACATAACATAGCACATACTGCTATCCTTTTGTGACAACAAAAGTAGAGATTTACTGATATGACTTATACAAAAGTTGGGAATATTATATTACACACACATATATATCATATACATATTACCAAACATACATAATTAAATACTAATTCTACTTATTTCCTACACCTTTTTCCTGATTCTGGACAACCTTTCGCCCAATGACCTTCCAACCCACAAATAAAACATGCACCTTGCTTAAAGTCGGGACAATAAGGAGAGGTATGTCCCTCATGGCCGCAAATATAACATATCTTTTTCCCTTGGTTCTTATCAGGATTTCCTAAGTTACGGTCTTTCATCTTTCTTTTTCCCTTCTTGCTTGGAGCTGCACCCGATATGTTGCTTTTGGCTCCCATCTGATCAATTTGGATTTTAATCTTATCTTATTCTTCCATAGTTTCTATTAATGCTTTTCGCCATTGATTATTTAGTAGTTTTTCTATTTCCCACAGCTTTTCTAGAGAAGAAACCTTGTTCTTCAGATTCTGTAATTCCGTTGATGCTTGATCAACTCCAACTTCGGTGTCCGAATCACTATCTGTTAGTTCCACCATTTTTAGATCTAGTACTATGTTTTCCAAAATAACCACATCATCCGAGTTGTTTTCATTGTGTGCCTCTATTTCAGCTATTGGCTTCGATATTAGCTCCTTCTTTACGATTTGAGGTTATCCTAATCCTTTTCTACCTGACATCTACACACATAAATTATCCTCATTAGCATAATAATATATACTCACAGCAAATAATAGTTTTATATAGATTATCATTTATTTTGGTTGACGATGAATTTATCCAATTCATCTCCTTTTAAACTCTATATGAGTTATTTGTATTTTCAATATTTCCCTATATTCTAAGGTTATAGCCTAAGGTCTATCCCACCTAAGGTTTCTAACCCTAAGCTCTGATACCAACCTGTGATGCCCCCAAATTCAGGTACTTGAAACCCAAACTCGGTGCTTCACGATACCATTTTTATGAGCGGAATAATACTAATAATAATAACAATAATATAGATACCAAACTTAATTTACATTTATCATAGTCTAAATCATAGGTATGCGACCTTTAAACATTCATTACATGAAAATTACTAGATATCATTGTCTTAATAACGTCTAATTATTACATAGGATAGCGTAGAACTTATTCTGCAACCTTTTATTTTCCTTTGTTCTTGGCAGAGCTTTCTAGTTGATCACACTTAACTGAAAACATTTAAATTAAGCAAGAATGAGCATTTGAGTGCCCAACAAGTAATAGCAATAATAAATATTAGTTAAAAGGATTAAATATTTTCTTTGAACGACACTTCTACAACGAATTAACAGTTGTGAAGTAAGCTGAAACAATTCTAAACAACATAACAATTCTATTTCAAATTTTAAAACTACGTATTGACTATAATTGGAGATCAGTCGACAGACTATGAACACTGTTTTCTATTTTTGAAAAGGTTAAATAGAACTTCATCTGTAAACCGTCATAACTTACAGGCACGGGCGGTGATCAGGCCGTTGTACCCTGTATTGATCAATACTACATGCAAGAACGATATTATCATTAATCTTATCCGTCTTTGGCGCACAAAAGTTTTCCCATGTACGGGATGTTCATACTTAGTCGGGAATCCGAACCAAAATAATCTAGTTGGATACAATAAAGTTCTATCTTATTCAAAAATATTTTTAAGTTTGTGTCTAGCCGAATCAAATAGCTTAGACGGCTTTTAAGTCAACGTATAGATACTGAAAACTAACTAGTATGTATCAAACATGTGATTAAATACAATGATTATTCAAGTGAGGACACTTGCCTAACCATATTTCAAAATTAACGAACAGAATAAATATCTGGATTAATAATACTGCGTTGATAAACAATGATCGAATAATTTAAGAACTTGTATGAATATAAATGTTTGGATATATAATAAATAACAATAGATTTAATAATCTGGCATAACGATAATATAATTCTAAAATTTTCTTACTCATGTCCATTGCATAAAGTAAATGCAAAAGTAGGATACTTGCCTGAGCTGCTGCTTACAATAGCGCAACTTAGTTTTATCTTTTATCTATCATTAATAAGATCATTCGTTCAATAAAAATAGTATATCATATCACATAGTACTACTATTTACAGTCAACATATAACCTAATCACATTGTCACATAAGTTTAAAAGTCATTTGATCATAATCAAATACGTATTTAGTCAAATTGTCAAAGTTCAGATCATTTTCTGAAACATTTCGGTGTACCGACGGCTTTATCAGGTAACTATCGAGTCTAGAACTCTATTCTGTAGTTCAATATTCGTTTAAATAATTTAAATATCAGTCATATTATTTTTAAATGACTTATAATAATTTTTAAATAATTATTATAATTTATCATGATTTTTTAAACACTGGAATCATGTTTAAATGATTTAAATATTAAATAATTTTATTATTATTAATATTTAATTAATATTAAATTATTAATGAAACCATTGCCAACATATTAATGTTATTTATAATAACTCAAAATATTTTTTTTAAAGTATTAATATTACCCTTAAATAATTTTTAACATAATAAAAATCATTTTTAAATAATTAACATGAATATTAAATATTAAACTAATATTTATCAAAATATTAAAAGTCATTAATTGTAACTTAAAATATTTTTAAAACATTTATATCCTTTTTAAATGATTTTTAATTCAATAAAACTATTTTTAAAATATTTATTTAATATAATTATTAAATAAATTAATATTAAATTATTAATGAAATTTACCTTTAAATATTGAAAGTTATATTTTATAACTTAAAATATTTTTAAACTCTTTATTTTCATTTAAAATAATTTTTCTAATATTAAAATCATTTTTAATTAATTTATTTAATATAATTGTTAAATAAATCTAATATCATTAATATTAGATAATTAATGAAATTTGTCTTAAAATATTAAAATTTATATTTTATAACTTAAAATATTATTAAATACCTTTTTATCATTTAAAATGATTTTTAATATAATAAAATTATTTTTAATTAATTTATTTAATGCATTTATTAAATAAATTAAATATCAATATTATTTAAATAAATACTAATATTTATGAAAAATATGTCAAATTATTAAAACTTAATTTTTATAACTTAAAATAATTTTTAAAACTATTTTTGAAATTTTTAATAATTAATTTCTATTTTTAATTAATTTTTGGAAAATAAATTAAATAAAAATATTAAATATGTCGCTAAAGCCTTTAGCGACAGAAAGCGTCGCCTTAGGTGTTCTTGAGAAACCCAGAACATTCAAAGTCAGTTTCGAGCTAGCTAGTTTGACTATGAATAATTTACTGTGTATGGTGTTTCTAGGCTATCTATTAATCAAATATTGTAGTAGTAATGTAATATTACAAGTTCATAAAAATTTTTGGTTCATAACATAACATAGTTGCAAGATCTAGAGGCTTAAACTTTCTGTCAGACGTGTTCATCATGTTTCTGGGCTGCCCAGAAACTTAAGTCATGGCCGGTCAACGCTATTCATGGCCTTCAATCTAATAATCTGATCATGGTAAAGGTGTCCTAGACGTCGGGCTGTGTAAAGAAACTAACATAGAACATGATTCAATCACCTAGAATGCCTAGAAATCAACAAGGTAAGAGATCTAAGCTATTGAACTAGCTGTCAGAGCTGTTCTTCATTTTCTGGGTTACCGAGAAATGAAGAACAGTTCGTGAAGCCTACTTTGGGCTTCCACTACTTGTTGTACACGTGATTTTTTAGTGATCTAATGGTCTCAGGTTGTAGACAACATGCAAATGAATAGATCTATAATCACAAATACATATAACAACATCACAGTAAAAATATCTATGCCGGTCAACCCATGTTAGAACACATGTTCATCAGTCTTCTGGGTTACCCAAAAAACATTAACTGTGTTCGACCAGGCTACTTTGACCAGCCACAACATTCAGCCTATATGATGATTAGGTGATATTAAGGCCTGAATATAAAGTTCATCTACCAGACTATAACTTAGATACAACAAACCTAACAAATCAACAAACATGTGCAAGATCCGAGTCCATACATTCCTTGTCAGGCGTTTTTGGGTAACAATCTGGGTTACCCAGATCAGTTTGGTCATGGCTGGTCAACGGCCTTTGACCACCAATAACTTGTAATCTACAATAGATCTGACTCTGAATCAAGTTCTAGAGTAAAGTCCTTACAACATACTACAAATACAAACCTTTAAACAAACAAAAACATAAACAGACAAAGATTTACAGGGTCTGACATTCGGTTGTCAGACTCATTTTTCCAGATTTCCAGATTTTGAAGAACTTCAAATTTGAGCAACTAGATGTTATGGATCTGACATGTACCAACCCAGATCACTTATATAAACTACAAACAACATAATTAAGCATTCAAACTTAACTTTTAACACAACATCAAAGATCAGATTTTAAGTTTAGGGTTTAAACCTTACTTTGCTAAATCTTGAATATGGGCTTCTTGATCTGTTATGGTGATAGTGGGGCTTGGTTTGGGATATGATATACTACTATATTTCATAGGTTAGAGAGAGAAGGGGTCTTGGATGAGTGTTGTGATCAAATGGGAAATTATGAGCACTTTTCTCTCCCCTATTCTATATATATTATATAGATGCAATGTATTTGGCTGGGAAATGGCTAAGTTGCTGAAGATTTGAGCATGTGATAATATCTAGAGTTGGTGACTTGCCAATATATGGCAAGATTTGCAAGCAACCAATTCAAGAATGGGATAAAAAGGGTATTTTGGTTAATAACCTTGCTATTTTAATCGTATTCTTGTCCATGGTACTTGAATCTAGGGTTTAATCAATAGATTTTAAACCTTAAAGTTTTCCAAATATTTTCTAGGGTTTAAAAAATTAAGTTTAAAGTTTAATAAAATTTTAATTAGAACACACTAATTAAAATTAGGGTTTTTAATAGAAAATTAGGGTTTTAAATAATTAGGGTTTCTTAATATCATTAGGATTTCCAAATTAACATTTCAATTTACTAAAATAATAATTAGGGTTTCTAATTTTAGCAATTAGGGTCCCTAATTAGCAAATTAGGGTTTCTAACAATTAGGGTTTTTAAATATTAATTAGGATTTTCCTAATTAACAAAAATTCTATAATACGCAACATAATTCATATAACACAATTACTACACAATCTTGAACTCGTATTTAACTTTTGAAATAGGGTTTAACAAATTAATATTAGGGTTTTGACATTATACACTATAATTGACCAACCATTATCAATACGTACATACAGTACATATTTATAGTACTGAAATAAAAAATATAATTTTATATTAATATTCTCTTTCCTTATTCCAAATTCAAAATTAGGGTTTGAATTCTATATCTGATATATCTTTCAAATACGTACCATTATTAATTAAATTAAAATAATTAACTTAATTAATCTGAAATAAATTCACATAATAAAATAATTAATATAATAATTCTAATAATCATTCCATATATTATTAAATAATATAATAATCATATTTTCATAGAAAATAAATAATAAAAACATTTCTACTATAAAATTAATTATTATAAGAATATACTTTATAATGGTCAATAATTCTAAAATAAAATTATTTGTAATTATTCATGTAATAAATATATTTTTATTTATCACATAAATATGCATACACATTACCTGACACATATTCTCACCTTTAAAATAAAAAAAAATTATATGCAAAATTTTTTATTTATTTATATAAAAATTATCGGGTTATTACAACATTCGTGCAATATGTTCTTCACTTCGCTGTAGGGTACACACCTTCTAATCATCTTGTCGGCGCACTGTTTGAATGGGTATGACTCATCCCACATGTACCACTTGACGTCATGTAGGAATTTCTTTTTCTGCTGTCGTGTAAGATCTGGTGGAAGGATGTTGCTCACTAGATAGTTAACAAAATCCGCGTACCATGGAAATTTCGTATTGATCCCAAACAGCTGCTCGTCCAAAAATGACTCATTAATTACACATCTGTCCTCTTCCTTTTTCCCCTGATTTTCCAGCGTCGATAAATGATCTGCTACTTGATTCTCCGTATCCTTTCTATCTTTTATTTCCAAATCAAATTCTTATAGGAGAAGTATCCACCTGATAAGTCGTGGCTTAACATCTTTCTTCGAGATTAGGTATCGAATGGCCGAGTGATTTGTATAAACTACTACATTTATCCCGATCAAATATGCCCGAAATTTATCGAATGCATATACTACTGCAAGTAATTCCTTTTCCGTAGTTGTGTAATTCATTTGGGACTCCGTAAGTGCCTTACTTGCATAGTATATGGAATGGAATACCTTCTCTCGACGTTGACCCAAGACAGCCCCAACCGCATAGTCGCTTGCATCACACATTAACTCGAAAGGCATATTCCAATCTGGTGCGACGATGACTAGAGTTGTAGTCAATTCCTTCTTCAATAGCTCGAATGCCAACTTACAATCCTCATCAAACTTAAAAACTGAATCCTTCTCTAAAAGACTGCACAATGGCTTTGCAATTTTTGAGAAGTCTTTTATAAATCTCCTGTAGAACCCGGCATGTCCCAAAAAACTGGGGATTCCTTAACTGAAGTTGGTGGTGGAAGCTTTTCAATCGTTTCCAGCTTTGCTTTATCAACCTCTAATCCTTTAGCCGAGACCTTGTGCCCCAAAATTATTCCTTCTTCAACCATGAAATGACACTTTTCCCAGTTAAGTACCAAATTTGTTTTTGTGCATCTCTGTAAAACCATCACCAAATTCTCTAGGCAAGCATCAAAATCATCCCCATAGACAGAAAAGTCGTCCATGAAGACTTCCACATTTTTCTCCACCATGTCCGAGAGGATGGCCATCATACACCGTTGGAAGGTAGCGGGTGCATTACACAAGTCGAATGACATTCTCTTGAATGCGAATGTGCCGTATGGGCACGTGAAAGTAGTCTTCTCTTGATCTTCAGGAGCAATGACTATCTGATTATATCCCGAATACACATCCAATAAGCAGTAGTACTCGTGTCCCGTTAATCTGTCCAACATCTGATCCATAAAAGGCAGAGGAAAGTGGTCTTTACGGGTCGCCTTATTCAACTTCCTATAGTCCATGCAAACCCTCCAACCAGTCACTATCCTTGTCGAAATTAGCTCATTGTCATCATTTTGTACCACGATCATTCCTCCCTTTTTTAGCACACATAAACTGGACTGACCCACTTACTGTCTGAAATTGGGTAGATGATTCCCGCATCCAACCATTTTAGGATTTCTTTCTTCACTACTTCTTTCATGATTGGGTTGAGCCGTCTCTGTTGCTCTACTGTCGGCTTTTCATCTTCTTCCATCAAAATTTTGTGCATGCAAATGGATGGACTGATTCCCTTGATATCTGCAATTGTCCATCCTAAAGCCAATTTGTGTTCTCTAAGCACTCTCAGCAACTTATTTTCCTACAATTTGTTAAGTGCAGCAGAAATAATAACAGGTAAAGAATTATAATTGCCTAAATATGCATACCTGAGGTGTTTCGGGAGTGGCTTAAGTTCAAGAGTAGGTGGCTCCTCTAATGAAGGTTTCATCCTTATTGTGGCTCTTTCCTTTGTGTGCAATGGTTCAACGGGTGCTTTGAATCTGGTAACTCGTGGCAACGAATCCAGCATTTGCAATTAATCCATAAATTCTAGATCATCTAAATCTTCAACTCCCAATAATGTTGTTTCCAATGAATCATTAGCCAAACTTTTAACCATTTCTTCGCTGATTATCTGATCAATGACATTCATCCTGAAACACTCCTCTTCATCTGTGGGGAATTTCATGGCCTTGAAAACATTGATCTTTACTTCCTGATCTTGGACCCTCATAGTTAGTTCACCTTTTTGCACATCGATGAGAGTCCTTCCCGTAGCCAAGAACTATCTCCCTATGATGATTGGGATGTTCTTATCTTCCTCAAAATCCAGAATTATGAAGTACGTGGGGAATATAAATTTGTCAACCTTGACCAAAATATCCTCTACAATGCCTCTTGGGTACGTAACTGACCTATCTGCCAACTGCAACAAAATGTTCGTAGGCTTTGGAGCTGGCAATCCCAATCCTGTATACAATGATAATGGCATAAGGTTCACACTTGCCCCCAAATCACACAAACACTTGTTGAACGCCACGTTCCCAATCGTGCACGGAATGTTAAAACTCCCCGGATCTTTCAACTTTGGCGGTAACTTTCGCTGTAAAACTACACTACACTCCTCGGTTAATGCCACCATTTCAAAATCTTCCAAATTCTTTTTCCTGGACAAAATCTCTTTCATAAATTTAGCATAACTTGGCATCTGCTCAAGGGCTTCAGCGAACGAGATATTAATCTGAAGTTTCTTTAAAAAATTTAAAAATTTAGCAAATTGATTATCCAATTTCTATTTTTGAACTCTTTGCTGAAAAGGTGGGGGAGGATAAACAACTGATTCGTTAACAGTCTTGCTCTTTTCCACTTGCTTTTCTTCCCCTTGTCTTTCCTCAACCACTTTATTTTCACTTTCTTTATCATCTTCTTTTGCAGCCAAATTCTCTGTTTTCTAACCCTTAAGCTATTTTCCATTTCTCAACATAATTGTCTGACATTGCTCATGATTACCTTTCGGATTTTTCTGTGTATCACTTGGTAATGTTCCTTGAGGCCTATTATTCACTGCAAAAGCTATTTGTCCCATCTAATTTTCTAAATTCTTGATGGCTATTTCTTGCGATTTCATGGCGATTGCTTGGTTTTTTATGGCTGCCTCGTTGCTTGTTATATACTTTGATAACAACTCCTCTAAATCTAATTTCCTCTCTTGATGTTGAGCTGGTTGTTGTTGTTGATTCTGAAATCCTGGGGGATATGATGGCCGTGGAGCTTGCTGATGCTGATTATTACTCCACGAAAAATTAGGATGATTCCTATTCCCCGGATTGTATGTATTCTATTGTAGCTACCCACAAATTGCACTGATGTTGAGTTGATTGCACATTGATATGTAGGATGTTCACCCGCGCACAATTCACAAATAACTGCAACTTGTTGTGTCTGTACCCCTAACAAAGCATCAAATTTCTTAAAGAGCGCTGAAATCTGCGCTTTTATTGTCGTCACTCCATCTACCTCTAACACTCCAGCTGCCTTAGGTTATGTCATTCTTGTCGTGGGCCACTGGTAATTGTTAGCTGCCATTGTCTCTATCAATTCATACGCCTCCTCATAATTCTTTGCCATAAAAGCTCCACCCGAAGCTGCATCAATACTGGTCCTGAAATTCCCATGTAATCCATTGTAAAATGTGTTCATCTGCAACCACTTAGGCAATCCGTGATGTGGACATTTTTTGAGCTACTCTTTGTATCTCTCCCATGCCTCGTACAATGATTCTCCATGTTGTTGTTCAAACATAGTAATCTCGTTTCTCATCTTTACAGTCTTTGCTGGCGAAAAATTTTTTGCTAGAAATTTTTGAGCCAAGTAATCCCATGTAGTTATTGAACCCGATGGTAGAGAGTGTAACCAACTCTTCGCCTTGTCCCGTAAAGTGAATGAGAACAAGCGAAGTCTGACTACGTCATCCGACACCCCATTGTATTTGAAAGTGTCGCATATCTCCAAAAAGCTGATCAAATGTTCATTCGGATCATCATTTGCAAGTCCCCCAAACTGAACCGAGTTTTGGATCATCTTAATAGTCCCAGGCATAATCTCAAATGTGTTCGCAGCTATAGTATGTAAGACCCCGAATTTTATGAAATAAAAGTATTCAATTTTTCTTATAATTACAATTCAGTAAATGGTTAAATTGATAAAAAGTTAAAGTTATGGGTGAAATGTGAAATTTTTTTCAAAATAAGCAAGTGGTTATAAAATAATCATTGTTGTCGGGGAATATTCGTTTGGTCGTGGAATATTCTTTCTGTCGGGGAATATTCGTACGACGGCACAGCTATTTGTGGGCCCCATAACGAATAACTGTCGGATGAAGAAAACGACAAATTTGAGTTTTTACAAATAACGGCGTAGTTGTTACCGTTAATACTGTTGAAATACCCGGTGGTTAAAATACAGTAATACGCGTTATTGCACAGTAGCACACGGTATTGCACAGTATTTTTGAAATTATTGATTCTTACGTAAGAAGGCACTACTCAATAATTGTTACAGTAATTACTGTTCAATATTTTATTTTATTGATTCAATAATTGTTGCGTTGATATTTTATATTATTGTTGTTTCAATAATTGTTGCTGCACAGTATTTTCTATTATCAGATCAATAATTCATATTATTTGAATAATATTATTAGATAGCATTATTGGCAATGTCTAGAAAGTTCTGTCTAAGGAGAGGTTTGGTCATCTAATTGCGCGCCAGTAAGGAGAAATCCTTATTGGAAAGCCCCCTCTTTCCTGGGAACGGCCTGGTTGTCATAAATGTGATTCTGTAATATTATTTGTGAATAATTAATTATTGATTCATATGATAAGGAAATATTTATTTTATGTGGATATAAATGAGGGATATATTTTTGTGGTTAAAAAATGAAGGAGTTAATGTTGAGATTTTTATCCGTATTTTTGTCGGAATGGAGGTATTAAAAATCAGGGTTTTTGAGATATTTTGCGGGGGTTATAATTTTTAATCCGACCGTTGGATCGTGGTAATTTTTGGATATGTTATACATATATAAGTTGAGTATATGTCCACAAATTTTGAACCGTTAAAAATGAACGTATGATTTGTTATGAATTTTACGAGATGACTGGTTCAGAAATTGTTGAATTTTTGGAGTTTATCATTTTGGTGGAAAATTCTAGAATTGGTGGGCCCCACTTGTGGTTGGTGAAGAAATGTGCTGAATTATATTTCAAATGTGGTGGGTGGGAATAGTAGCAGGTAAAGCCATCAGGTTGCAGGTCAAACCTACCAAAATTTTCCTATAAATAGAGGGCTAAGTTAGAATTGAAAATCACACCAGAAACATAAGCTTTCTCTCTTTCTCTCTCTATATTATGAAGCATATTTTGTGAGTATTTAGATACTTTGAGAGTTACTATTCAGTGCAAGTTTCCTTCGGCTTTACATTCCGGTCAGAAGTACTGCTGTTTTGAGGTAAGGGATTGTAAGGGATTGTAAGGGATTGTAAGGGATAGTAAGGGATAGTAAGGGATTTTAAGGGTTGTTATGATTTTCAGTTTCGTAATTTTTCTGAACTTCAAAAATTCTGGAAAAATTTGAAATGATATTTTGATGAGTTTTCTTGATTGTGTCCAAAAATGGTGATTTTTGGATGTATAGATTGAGAGTTATGAATTTTATGAGAAAAGACTATTTTAAAAGTAACCGCTTATAATTCCTTGTGGTTAACTCCAAAATTGATGAAATTTTTATTGGGAGTACATGTATATGATAGAAGTATACTCTGTAAATTTCAGAATTTTTGGACAAAAGTACAATTTTTGATAAATGTCTAAATATTCGGGTTTTGGCCATATGAAAAATAGTAAATGACTTTTAAAAATTCTGAGAAAAATATATGTTCACTATGGGACTATATTATGCTAAATCCCAGAAAAGAAATATTTTTGGAACTGATTTGGTATTTTTCATGAAAATGGTCTAGTTATGAGTAAATGAATTAAATATGTTTTGTGAAGAAAGAAAATTGGAAAATAGGATTTTATGGCTTGAGAATCCTATATGAGGTATATGCAGATTTTTGATGAGGGTTTTGGTTATTGATGATGAAATTGTAAGAGTTGGCATTTTATGATGATTAAATGCATTAATTAGTAAAGTGTAAACAATTAAAATAAATTGTTTATAAATTTAAGTAATGTTATTCTTTCAATATCATTATACCGAAATACTGGTATGGATTTTATTGTGGAATTTCTACCTTTTTATGTCGAGTTACTATTCATGAGTTACTATTCACGAGTTACTATTCATGAGTTACTATTCACGAGTTACTATTCACGATAAAAATTGGTTTCTTTTTCTAACCAAATTATAGTTGAGTTATGAATATTACTCTTGAGATTAAAATTATGTATTGATTATATTGATTTTATTATCATATATAACATTTTTATAACCCTGATGTTGAAATTCTCTTTCACTGGAGTGTAAAGATGGGTAGATTATTGGTATGATCATGACTAGGGTTCTCTTTGGCCTGTAGTGCAAAGTTGAATTGTGACTGGTATGATCATGACCATTGAATTTATAATTGAATATCTTAAGCTTAAGTGCAAAGGTGAATTGATCAACATGGTTATAATTATTGTTTATATAAATTCTGAAATGATTATATATTTCTTTGAGATATGAATATATTTGGCCTGTAGTGCAAATATGAATTGTTGATGAATATCTTTGGCATGTAGTGCAAAGATGGCATGTTGATGAATATCTTTGGCCTGTAGTGCAAAGATGAACTGTTGTTGAATATCTTTGGCCCGTAGTGCAAAGATGGTTTGTTGATGAATATCTTTGGCCCGTAGTGCAAAGATGGATTTGTTAGTATGATTATAAACAGGAACTGTGATTTGGTATAACCATGATCTTTGATGTTTCAGGTAAAGACAGGTGATGAAAATATTCTTCGTCCTGGGTGCGAAGAAAAATTTAGAGTCACAATTATGATTATGAGTTATTCATATGATTGTGGAAAGGAACTGTTGAGTGATGTTACATGGATAAAACATTGTTGGTGGATTTTTAACATGGAGAGATAATAGACTTTATAGTCTATTTGACTCTTCTAATGGATTGCTCGTTCCGCTGCAACTATGGTTGAAATTTTTATCATTTACCATATGTTCTAAATCTCTGATTTATTGTTGATGAAGGCTATTGATAATTGAATTATCTTTAGTCATGATATTCTTTACTGAGCTAGTTGTGCTCACCCTTTTGCTTCACAATTCCTTTCAGGTAATAAGAGTGTAGCTGGGTCGAGCGGGGGTAACAAGGGAATAGAACGGTGGTCATCATTTAGTAGTTATATTTGGTGAAGAAAATAGGGTGAGGCGAACCCAACGTTGGAAGGGTGTTTTGTCACTATCATACAAGATGTCTAATGACATACAACCTCGTGTCATCATAAGACAGGGTTGTGCTCATCCACTTGCTGAGTATATCTACGAGCACTACCTATATAATCTTGGTGTTTGTTTGAAGTATAATTCTCAATTAGAGACAGTGGAGATAATGATAAGTCAAGAGAAGACTCACCATTGGGAAGAATATGATAGTAATCTTCTCGTTTTTCTTTGGGGTCTATTGGGTCAACCAAGGATAATTCTGTGGCCATATGATATCTATCATAACCTAGACGCATGGCCTCCCATGTACGAAGGTTTCCTTGAGCACTTCCCAAAGATTCTAATTTCTAAAACAGTTTTTGACTATACCTTTATGTAAGGTGTTATTGTGAGGTGATGTCCACGGTTGGAACATGAGTCACATTTGGTATATATTTGTATCCAAACTCACAGCATATGTGTTGTTGTATTTTGCACGACAATTGTTGTAATAAAGTTGTAGTTGTTTTCTGTACCATGTATTTGACGACTCAGAATGGGTTGGGTGGAATGGACCTATTTTGGGGTCGTCACAGGTGGTATCAGAGCTTAGGGATATGATCTCTGGCGGAGATCGGGGAATATAACTAGGAGGGGAGAGATGAGTAAATCCTTCGCTAGTGTGTCCTACCTAAGCTTATTTGTTGGTCAGTCATAATATCGGGATATTATGTGATATGTTAATTTGTTAAATTAACCCTTGTTTTGAAGCTGTATTCTAGAATGATATATGAAATACAGGAGATGAGCAATGGAGAAATTATGATGACAGGGAAGATGGAATCTGAAATGAAAGGAAGGTATTCTCAACTCTTTGAAATACCAGGTACGTAAATTTCGAGGACGAAATTTCATAAGGAGGGGAGATTGTAAGACCCCGAATTTTATGAAATAAAAGTATTCAATTTTTCTTATAATTACAATTCAGTAAATGGTTAAATTGATAAAAGTTAAAGTTATGGGTGAAATATGAAATTTTTTTCAAAATAAGCAAGTGGTTATAAAATAATCATTGTTGTCGGGGAATATTCGTTTGGTCGTGGAATATTCTTTCTGTCGGGGAATATTCGTACGACGGCGCAGCTATTTGTGGGCCCCATAACGAATAACTGTCGGATGAAGAAAACGACAAATTTGAGTTTTTACAAATAACGGCGTAGTTGTTACCGTTAACACTGTTGGAATACCCGGTGGTTAAAATACAGTAATACGCGTTATTGCACAGTAGCACACGGTATTGCACAGTATTTTTGAAATTATTGATTCTTACGTAAGAAGGCACTACTCAATAATTGTTACAGTAATTACTGTTCAATATTTTATTTTATTGATTCAATAATTGCTGCGTTGATATTTTATATTATTGTTGTTTCAATAATTGTTGCTGCACAGTATTTTCTATTATCAGATCAATAATTCATATTATTTGAATAATATTATTAGATAGCATTATTGGCAATGTCTAGAAAGTTCTGTCTAAGGAGAGGTTTGGTCATCTAATTGCGCGCCAGTAAGGAGAAATCCTTATTGGAAAGCCCCCTCTTTCCTGGGAACGGCCTGGTTGTCATAAATGTGATTCTGTAATATTATTTGTGAATAATTAATTATTGATTCATATGATAAGGAAATATTTATTTTATGTGGATATAAATGAGGGATATATTTTTGTGGTTAAAAATGAAGGAGTTAATGTTGAGATTTTTATCCGTATTTTTGTCGGAATGGAGGTATTAAAAATCAGGGTTTTTGAGATATTTTGCGGGGGTTATAATTTTTAATCCGACCGTTGGATCGTGGTAATTTTTGGATATGTTATACATATATAAGTTGAGTATATGTCCACAAATTTTGAACCGTTAAAAATGAACGTATGATTTGTTATGAATTTTACGAGATGACTGGTTCAGAAATTGTTGAATTTTTGGAGTTTATCATTTTGGTGGAAAATTCTAGAATTGGTGGGCCCCACTTGTGGTTGGTGAAGAAATGTGCTGAATTATATTTCAAATGTGGTGGGTGGGAATAGTAGCAGGTAAAGCCATCAGGTTGCAGGTCAAACCTACCAAAATTTTCCTATAAATAGAGGGCTAAGTTAGAATTGAAAATCACACCAAAAACATAAGCTTTCTCTCTTTCTCTCTCTATATTATGAAGCATATTTTGTGAGTATTTAGATACTTTGAGAGTTACTATTCAGTGCAAGTTTCCTTCGGCTTTACATTCCGGTCAGAAGTGCTGCTGTTTTGAGGTAAGGGATGGTAAGGGATTGTAAGGGATAGTAAGGGATAGTAAGGGATTTTAAGGGTTGTTATGATTTTCAGTTTCGTAATTTTTCTGAACTTCAAAAATTCTGAAAAAATTTGAAACGATATTTTGATGAGTTTTCTTGATTGTGTCCAAAAATGGTGATTTTTGGATGTATAGATTGAGAGTTATGAATTTTATGAGAAAAAACTATTTTAAAAGTAACCGCTTATAATTCCTTGTGGTTAACTCCAAAATTGATGAAATTTTTATTGGGAGTACATGTATATGATAGAAGTATACTCTGTAAATTTCAGAATTTTTGGACAAAAGTACAATTTTTGATAAATGTCTAAATATTCGGTATTTTGGCCATATGAAAAATAGTAAATGACTTTTAAAAATTCTGAGAAAAATATATGTTCACTATGGGACTATATTATGCTAAATCCCAGAAAAGAAATATTTTTGGAACTGATTTGGTATTTTTCATGAAAATGGTCTAGTTATGAGTAAATGAATTAAATATGTTTTGTGAAGAAAGAAAATTGGAAAAATAGGATTTTATGGCTTGAGAATCCTATATGAGGTATATGCAGATTTTTGATGAGGGTTTTGGTTATTGATGATGAAATTGTAAGAGTTGGCATTTTATGATGATTAAATGCATTAATTAGTAAAGTGTAAACAATTAAAATAAATTGTTTATAAATTTAAGTAATGTTATTCTTTCAATATCATTATACCGAAATATTGGTATGGATTTTATTGTGGAATTTCTACCTTTTTGTGTCGAGTTACTATTCATGAGTTACTATTCACGAGTTACTATTCATGAGTTACTATTCACGAGTTACTATTCACGATAAAAATTTGTTTCTTTTTCTAACCAAATTATAGTTGAGTTATGAATATTACTCTTGAGATTAAAATTATGTATTGATTATATTGATTTTATTATCATATATAACATTTTTATAACCCTGATGTTGAAATTCTCTTTCACTGGAGTGTAAAGATGGGTAGATTATTGGTATGATCATGACTAGGGTTCTCTTTGGCCTGTAGTGCAAAGTTGAATTGTGACTGGTATGATCATGACCATTGAATTTATAATTGAATATCTTAAGCTTAAGTGCAAAGGTGAATTGATCAACATGGTTATAATTATTGTTTATATAAATTCTGAAATGATTATATATTTCTTTGAGATATGAATATATTTGGCCTGTAGTGCAAATATGAATTGTTGATGAATATCTTTGGCATGTAGTGCAAAGATGGCCTGTTGATGAATATCTTTGGCCTGTAGTGCAAAGATGAACTGTTGTTGAATATCTTTGGCCCGTAGTGCAAAGATGGTTTGTTGATGAATATCTTTGGCCCGTAGTGCAAAGATGGATTTGTTAGTATGATTATAAACAGGAACTGTGATTTGGTATAACCATGATCTTTGATGTTTCAGGTAAAGACAGGTGATGAAAATATTCTTCGTCCTGGGTGCGAAGAAAAATTTAGAGTCACAATTATGATTATGAGTTATTCATATGATTGTGGAAAGGAACTGTTGAGTGATGTTACATGGATAAAACATTGTTGGTGGATTTTTAACATGGAAGAGATAATAGACTTTATAGTCTATTTGACTCTTCTAATGGATTGCTGTTCCGCTGCAACTATGGTTGAAATTTTTATCATTTACCATATGTTCTAAATCTCTGATTTATTGTTGATGAAGGCTATTGATAATTGAATTATCTTTAGTCATGATATTCTTTACTGAGCTAGTTGTGCTCACCCTTTTGCTTCACAATTCCTTTCAGGTAATAAGAGTGTAGCTGGGTCGAGCGGGGGTAACAAGGGAATAGAACGGTGGTCATCATTTAGTAGTTATATTTGGTGAAGAAAATAGGGTGAGGCGAACCCAACGTTGGAAGGGTGTTTTGTCACTATCATACAAGATGTCTAATGACATACAACCTCGTGTCATCATAGGACAGGGTTGTGCTCATCCACTTGCTGAGTATATCTACGAGCACTACCTATATAATCTTGGTGTTTGTTTGAAGTATAATTCTCAATTAGAGACAGTGGAGATAATGATAAGTCAAGAGAAGACTCACCATTGGGAAGAATATGATAGTAACTTCTCATTTTTTTTGGGGTCTATTGGGTCAACCAAGGATAATTCTGTGGCCATATGATATCTATCATAACCTAGACGCATGGCCTCCCATGTACGAAGGTTTCCTTGAGCACTTCCCAAAGATTCTAATTTCTAAAACAGTTTTTGACTATACCTTTATGTAAGGTGTTATTGTGAGGTGATGTCCACGGTTGGAACATGAGTCACATTTGGTATATATTTGTATCCAAACTCACAGCATATGTGTTGTTGTATTTTGCACGACAATTGTTGTAATAAAGTTGTAGTTGTTTTCTGTACCATGTATTTGACGACTCAGAATGGGTTGGGTGGAATGGACCTATTTTGGGGTCGTCACATAGTAGGCCTGGTGATACTCGACTGCAGCTCAGTCACCTTGGGTGTAGCAAAGTCCCTCAACACTTTCTGGTCTTCGGCAACCATTGCTTCTTCTTTTTCAGAGCTTTCGAAGTCTTCCCTTGTCTCCTTGATCCACTTACTTAGCCTTTGAAAGCATCTCTCAATGTCATCCTCAAAAGGAAGCAAGTCTGGATTTTTGGATCGAGTTTGCATAAACCAACTTCAAAAACCTGAAAATAAACGAACAAAACAAAAATAAAAATGTTTAAGTAAAACTGGACTAATTAAACTGATATCGCAAAATATTAAAATCTATACTAATTATCCCCAGCAACGGCGCCAAAAACTTGTTAGTTAATTTCTAATTACGCACAACACGCAAGTATACGTTGTCAACAAGTAATATAATAGTAAGTAGAGTATCGTTCCCACATAGAAATTAGTATGAATTTAATCCTCACAATTACCAGCTTCCTATTAATTCTAATTTTATTAAACTATTCAATTTAATGCTTACAATTATTAAAAACTAATATTATGAAAAATACTAAGATCACAAAACAATCACAAATCTCAAAAATTGAAATTTCAAATAAGTATCGAAAAATTAGGCTTGCAACTTCACCCTAAGCTTCACTCTGATTATTAACCTTTATTCCAGTTTAATTCACTATCTCAATTTATTAATCAAGAACACGAAAGTAGAATTAGTCACCTCTCGATGCACTAACACCATATTAACTCAAATCCACAATTTAGATAGAAATAAATTAAACACCTTAATTAACTAACTCACTATATCTCTATGTAAATTACAATCAAAGAAGGGTTAAGATCAAGTTCTCTATTCGATTACATGCGATGTTAAGCATATCTCTATCCTAACATTCATCAGGATTCTATTCATTCACAGAATTCAAGAACACATGCTATATTAACTAAGTCTAGACTCGTTCTTCCTTTCTCGAATGCATATAAGTCCACAAAGAATTGTTAATCAGGCCACTACTAGAAAACAGTAAATAGATAGCGCGTAAAAAACGTTATAGAAGGTCTTACAGAAACGTCGTGGTTAAGGGTGTCATCTTAGATGACACCTTTATACAACGTTTTTAAAACGTTGTAATTTGACACATTACACAACGTTTTTTTCTTAAAAAACGTATATTTATTTTTCATAAATTATTGGATGCTTGAAAACGTTATTGATGATATGATTCCACGTTTTCTGACTTAAAATGTTGTAATTTGATACATCAGACAACGTTTAGACTCATTTATACAACATTTATAAAGTGCCATCTATTTAAACCAATTTATACAATATTTTTAAAATATTGTAGTTTAACTTTAAAATGTTATAATACATGATGTTGTAATAGTTGTGGTTCACCTATATTTGAGTTTAAACTAACAACTCCAATGCACAGTATAGAATGCATAATTATATATTAGAAAATTTATATATTAGAAAATGCAGGTTAATCCAATTAAAACACAAAACTAAATTCCAAAAGTAACCAATTTCTCAAGGAGAAAATGTTAAATACTTTTATGTTGCAAGTTCAGCTCTATCATCGGCTGCTAAAAGAACTGGGGGTTGAATGGGTCTGGAAACCAGTGATGGTCTTGGGTCGACCTGCCTGTCCAACAACATCAACAGCTTGCCCCTCCCGAACAGGAACAGACAAAGGTTTCAGATTTTCGTCCACATTTAACAGCATTCTTGGCTGTGAAATTAAAATAAAACCATAAATTAAACACTAGGGAGGCCTAAATTAAATAAATAAAAAGTACCAAAATGGAATGGTAAAAATAATGATGAGCTGATTCAGATCAATAACAAACCTGCATTGCCAAAACAAGTAAAGAACATAATGATATTTTCCAAGTATAATGGCTTTCATATCAAGACAAGCTCAGTACGCAGGGAAATACTATGATCAGCAATGGCTTTTATATGAAATCCCTTGGTCAGAAACTTGGAAGGCAATTTCCCCCCTAATAATATTATATCCTCAAAGTTGTAAAAGTTTTTGTTAGAACTTTTATATGTAAACAGTGAAAGACAGAACTTACGGCCATGGGTCATCACCAAGGAGAAGTACATCATTCTATCGGTCAACGAATACAAGCTGCCAGCCTGATCTCAAAGGATCCTCCAATTGGCCTTCAAGGCCAAACATATGAGCAAGCTCACTACGCAGCTCATGGTAACTGCTGAACTTGGCTATATCTAGTTAACGCCCGAAGGACCCTGACTTGTAAACCAGCCAGCAATAGCAATTTCCAGATCAAATACAAAGACAGAAGATATCAAAGTTACCATAGTTTTGAGACAATTAAGACGAGAAGTTAAAATAACAAGACGCTAAAATTACATCTAAAATGATGCAGATATCCTCAACTTTAGTAGCAAATCATATGTAAAAGATCATGAAACAAGATGAATACTATGATAACAATGAAAAATGTACAAGCCTCGAAATAAGATAAATTATTTTCCTACTCACAAAATGGCCCAGGGGACCTTTGAGAATACTTCAAATAGCTAAGGAAAGAGATAGCTTGCAAGGTCTTCCCGAGTCCCATCTGCCAATAAAAGCACTGACTGGAAAGTCAGCACATTATTTCAGTGGGAAATAGCATGAGAAGTAAAAATTGCAGGCATGATGGGACCAAATCTATCCATCTGAAGTCATTAACATTGTAGTCTAAGCAGAGGTATCGCTAAATTCTGGCAAAGTCAATCAAGTTTGATAAAAATCTAAAAGTGATTCTGTTGGCCTAAAACTAGTATCGCTACAGCTTCATGTTTAATTGTTAGTGCCCTAAAAGATAAGCCAATATAGAGTACAACAAATACATAAACTAATCTCTCTCAATTGTACAAAGCTCGGTTAGAAGTGAATCACGCTAGTAACGATTGCCTCTCCCTCTTCCGCGTCCCCACCATCCCCTGCCTCTTCCCCCACTACCACTTCTCCCACCATCATTTAAACCTTCTAGTGCTCTACAAGTTGGTTTTGTACCAGACCTGCTCCACGACCCTTTTTGTTTGCATTAGTGCTAGAACCATTACCAGCAGTGGAAGCAGCAGCAGCACGTTTCTGACTGCATTCACAAGGACCGTATTATTAACAACTATGATAATAACAACTGAAAAACTAGGAGGTTGATGTATCTCATACCCAGTAACAGCAGCAGTTGTTGGAACCAAAGGTTTAGGAGCTTCTTTCCATGACAAGTTAATTTTTTTGATCCCCAATGAACACGGGTAATTTTGAATGCAATGACTGAATTATAAAGAATGTTAGACAAACAAGAAAAGCACGCACAAACATGGATAGAAAGCATTGGAAAAAAGCATTGACCTAAGTCATTGCCAGTATGTTGTTGCAGCTACGAAGACCAGTGGTAGCTTTCTGTTTCTGTGTCTTCTGCAGATTGTAGACCCATTATAATCAGGAAATTACAAAAGATGTCACTAAACAAGAGTTCATATCAGCTTAAAATGAAAAGGTGCTCAACCTGAATGGTTAGTTTCTTCATCATAGCTCTAGTTAAATCCTCAATGGTGCTCAACCTGAATCATCAGCAACCATAAGCTGCCTATTTAATACTTTAGGAAGCAAAAGACATGCAATAATGTCAATATCTTCAGATGTTTTGAATGTGAACAATTGGAAATGCTCGGTATTTGGATTCTTCTTGCTCATCAACATGAAATTTACAGTTATAACTATTACCATTATTGTCATTACTCATTACTGATTGTTGCTTGTATTACTAAAATTATTTATATTATACGATAATTCCTTCTGTAAAGTTTTTTTATATTCACAAATAGGCACCACGACTTCATTTCCATCATAGCACTTGTAGCTTGTAGGCTACAAGTTGTAGCCACGTAACTAATCATCAAATCTCTCAAAAGTGTCTCTTACTCGAAAACCAATATTAAACAAGATATGTGGATGAGGACTGGGATTCTGGTCCTCAATTGCACTACTACTAAACCAACACTTTAGATACCTCCAAACACAAGATTTGAAATTTCACTTGGTCAACTTACAGCCAGGTGAAAGAAAGAAGCTGTTTAGCTAATAGGTAAAGGTTCTATACATGACAGATAATATGAATATCAACAGTGACGTCATGATATCAACTTCTACCACTGTGGCTATAGTGACCAATTATTAAAATGAAATACCACTAGAGTGACATGTACAGTTTAAGAAAGGAAGCACTTACATGAAATTGTGCATCTAGGTCGGCATGTCCTTCAATAATTTCAACAAGCTCTTGGATACGCTCTGCTGGAGCAGTCTGTCCGAATAAGCTCATGCTTCTCAAGAAGTCCATGAACATCTTAAACTCTGCCCCTGTTACATCTTGCAAACTCTACAATCCCAAGCAAACAAATTGTCAAAAATATTCAACAATACTCATGTCTGAAAATATAGGCACTGAAAAACTGAAGAAAAAGACTTGCACAAGAGTTTGGCATGTATAACAAGAAGCAGAGGTACGAAAAATAAAGGTATATATGGCATACCTTTTTCACCAAATCAGTTATGTGCCTCTCCATTTCCTCCTGTGGCTTCAGCAATTCCGCCTTAAGTGGAAATACCTTTAAAATATCATCAGTTATACTTCAACTTATAGCAAAAAAAGTATGTGTGTGTGTGCACGTGAATAAAATATTTGAAATCATCTCACCTTATCTGTGATAAAGCATAAAACCTTTTCACGAATGCTTTCATCACTGTCAGGTTCCTCAGCACTTCCAACATGCTTAAATAGAACTGTTATAGAAGCTGCAGCAGAAACACATACCGCACAAATATAATAAGGTATCCCACAAGTACAACATGACTCATGACTTACGAGAATCATAATGCAGATCAGGTAAAGGCAAAAGCTTGAGGTGACAACTTTGATGTCATGTGTCCAAATCTAAGTACAACCACTTGGAAAGCACTGTAAAATGTTGACTATGTACTTCATCCACCCCTCATAAAAGACCCTCGATCAACAAATTATTAAAGGTAATGGACTTTTCTCATACAATAATCCCTGACCTGGTCAGAAATTGAAAAGTACACCTCACCTATCCAGGGTGGCATGAGAACCTTCAAGATTTACTAATGTCCCAAATTGGTTCTGAAAAATGTATCATACAAACTCTCAGTAGGAGAAGAAGGCACTATTTTCAATCAGTTCTATTTTGATGTCGACCAAATTCCTATGACTACAGTTTTGCACCCTAAAGTATTAAGGCAGCTAGCAGTTAAGAGTAATAGGTTTTCTTCAAAATTTAGAGCCTTTGTCCAAAAAAGTTCTTATATAATGTCTAAGAGTGATAAAACCATTGGTGCAATATAACCTCGTGTAGCAAGTAAGATATAGAAAGATTACTTTAATTCTGTCATAAGTAACCGTTATTCTAATTTCATATCAGATTAAAATAGATAACTCAACATCACCATATGCTCTAATGCCAAATATTCAGTTTAGATGTCCCACCAGGAGACACAACACATTAGTATATCCCATCCTACAAACTTTTACAGGAACACCAAACTCAATCCAAGACTTCCTTGAAGCAAATCCCCTGGTAATTCCAAAGAGATCTTTGGATATCATAATTGCATCGCTGGCTCAATGGCAACAGCAGCAACAACTCCTAAATCATATGTTCATGCCAGCAGTAAACTCTAACTCATTCAACTTATTGTATGTGTGCCATTGGAAACACTCCCAATATAATAATTGTATGCAAACTGCCATAAGCTAAAAATATTCCATATAAAGAAATGAATCAAATTAAACTCATATATTATACATGTTGGATGGAATCATACCATCCCTACAACTTTATGTAACCTGTTATACCTCAATATCGAAGATATGCAGTTGATGAATTGAAGTTGTAACGAAAAATAAGGAAATACCTAAACTATGCATGTTGCATCCTGAAAACTCTAACTAGAATTCTATGCAATCTACTGCAATTTCAACATTAAATTTTTAACACATGCATTGTATAAAAATGTATCGCTGTAACAATAAATTCAGTATAACACAGATTTATATGATTCTCCAACATAGATATACGTATGAATCCTGTAGGCTGGAGCTTATTATAGTCCAATAATAAATAAAAGTTTAGAATCCGCAAGCTTCCAATCATCATATAAAAAGGCTTACCTACGTTGATGTGATTTTGAAAGTGGACTTTGATTTCAAGATGTCCCAAAAAGAAAGTTGGATACTCAATTTGGGATGGGGAGTTTTAATCTACCACATACGTGTATATTCTTAAATTCCATAATATTTGGTCCATCAAATAAATTTAATTGCTAAAGATTCAAATAAACTATCATAACGACCAGAATGGAATGATTATTAAATTTCTACAGAGGGACCACAACACCAAATTATAATGATATTCAAAAATGGTTATATCTGCTTCACCTTTCTAGCCAATACCATCAATTTTTGTTTCATTTCAGAATCAGTTTGTGAAAATGCACGTGCTTGACACCGGTTATAGAAGATGTCCCTGTATTTCTTCCACTCTTCTCTGAAGACCAAATACTTCCTCCAATCCTTTGGCTTGGGTTTCTCATTCGAGAACAAATCAATAATCTTATCACAAAATAGTCAATAGGATATCTGGGACAAGAAAGATTATTTCTTTTAGAGAGACCCTTGAATAGTTAAAATCCACTAATTCAAAATAACCAAAAAAGAGGGATAGCGATAGCGATAGCAATAGCAAAACTACAAAACAATACAAAAATAGACTACCTAGATGTAGACCTCATACTGCTCCATGGAAACTTCGCCAGCCCACCACTGGCGGCCGCACAACCGCTGGTCGCATGGTTGCGGCTACAGTCTCTACCTCGCCAACGGCCAGAGCTCGTCTTGGGCTTAGCATTTCCATCGAGCCAATGCGCTTGGCTTCATCTCCCTCCACAAAACTAGATTTGGATTGTTTGTTCAAGCTCTTCTTATCTTCCTCAATCAAACGGATCCGGTAAAGGTCCGGGAATACAGATAATGGATATTTTAGGGTAACATACGCCTTACTGTAATCAAGTTTTGTAATCTTAAGGTTTGAGGACTTCGAAAAGGAGAAGGGGAAACAAATGAAGTAAAGTTTGATTAGGAAAGAAATGACACATACCTGCCTCCGTGTTTTTTTTTCTTACCCGACTCCCAGACTCATACCTCCGTGTTTTTCTTCCCTCCGTGTTTTTTAACGGATAACGTTTTTTCAAATCAAAAATTGACTATATAAATAGATAAAGTTCTTTTTATATATATCTATAACGTTTTGGTAAAAAATATTATAAAAAAAATATCACAACATTTTTTATAAAAACATTATTATTTAAGTATTGTCTATTTATTATTTTATACTAGTGGACAATTCATAAATTTAAGCATAAATTAATATAGATAAATTGAGGAATAACTTATTAAATTGAAAATCAAAACTACATAATCATCGTTCCACTTAAAGATCTGTCATAAGCCTAAAAAGTAATTTAGTTCGTCATTATGGAATTAAAAACTGAATTAATCAAAGATAACATCCTTCCAATTACAAATATACAACTAGAGAAGAAGAATAAATTCAGAACACCCTTCACTTTAGCCTTAATCTACAATTGATATGAAAATCCTCTTCAAAATCTTCACTCCAATGCTTTTGCTATAAAATCTGTCTTCAATCATTGTTAATTGCCTTATGTCGATCCCTCTCTAAATCTTATTATTAGATGTAATATAACTAGCTAAGCCATGCATTCCGACTGCAAATCCACACCATTATGAATCCTAAGCCAACATAAACACTTAAGCTCTATGATTGCAGCATTAGGAACCAACTAGGACTTCTCTACCCCGTACCCCTCGCCCCGGCGGGGGTAATGCTTTGAAAGTGGCCCGCCCCGGCGGGCATGACTTTTGTAATTGAACTTGTTTTGCTCATTTGCTTGCCACAATGCACCTTAAGTCCACCCTTTTTGATCAATTGCAACACCACCAAACCTACACACAAAATAACACTAAACAAGTAAAAACAAAACATAAAAACAAGGAATTAATACCGATTAAGCTTGAATTAGGAACCGATTCATTGGTATAAAACCCACTTATCAGATACCCGGACAATAATACCTAACTGTGTTATTTTATTGCGTGTATTTAATGTACATGTATTATATGATGTTAGTATATAACTAATCCTTAAATTCCTAATATGGTAACAATTGTACATTAAGATTACATTTTGGAATTTTAAAAGGACCAAACCAAGCCTTAGTTAATAAAGTTACTGAGAATTGCTCTTGTCCCAAATTGAGTGTCACAAAGTACATGAATAGTGACTTGAAGCTAAAACACGTATTTTTCAAAAGGCTAGACTTAGGTGATGATGGCTGAGCATTTGGGTGGTTGGCCAACCCATGAATAACCATTGTTTCCTTCCAAAACACCATGGATACTACCTTTCATGCAAACCCTAAAGTCAGTCCAAGTTCCTTCTATAAATACAAGCTTAAATTTAGTTTTTGTGATTGCTAGAAGTTGTTTGATAGTCTAATTGGAGAGTTATAAGTTGCTGAGCTGCTATAGAAGCATACTCAGAGGGTAGGAAGTCTAATTCAAGCTTGAAAAGGTATAAACCCTAGTTGTGTTCTTGAAATGGGTCCTATGAAGTTCTTGAAATTTCTTGAATTTATATGTCAATTGATAGGAATTAACATGTTATAATGTGTTTAAGAAGTTTACTAACATGTATGAACTCTTTAATGATGGTTTGGAACATGTTTGAATCAAGGGAAATGAAGTTGGGTGAAACTCTACAAAACAGAGTCTGCTTACTACTTCTGACTTCGACATGGCGTAGCTGCGCCCTGTTTATACTAGGGTGCAGCGCAGCTACGCTGTACCTCAGAACCAGTTGCTGGATTCTGTTATGCTAGGTTGTTGCTAATATGGTATTATGACTTATATATACATGAGAAATAGATATAACATGTGTCATAAAGCTTCCTTATAAGTTATGAAGTGTCCAACATGATTTAGTAGAAGATCTTTAACAAGGACTTTAAGTCTTGAAAATAAACTTTGAAGTAATTCATGTTCTACAAATTCTAAACTTAGTAGTCTATACACATGACTGATTTTACAAATAAATGAGCATGCTATAGTGTACATAGTTCCTTTGTTCATAATCAAACTCGTTAGACCTTGTGTGAGAGAAGTTTTTGAGAAAACTTGGTATAATAGAACTAAGGTGCATAAATGCTACATGGTATACATTCTGATCTTGCAAGCATGTTAACATGACTTGAATACATATGATTAGAGCCTTAAAGTTGTCTTGTATGTGTTAAATTACATTGTTCAAGTTTAAAATGGTTTCAAAAGCAAACTTGAACATATTTTCAAAATCTAGTTGTATCGCATGGATATCTAGATTCTAAGGGGTTAAGATGTCATGTTATGCCTATAATATCCCTAGACATGATCCATATGTATAGAACATGATGATAACTAAACCAAACATGAGTTTACAACATGATTCAAAGTGTTAAACAATGATAGTTGTGAACAAACGTTATGAATACTACAAGCATGTGTATTAACAGATTGTGATATCTCTAGGTGGACATATAGCCAAGTTATAAGATATGGTAACCACTTGATCTTGTTATGCTCTAATACCATGTAAGTTGTAAGCTAAAACTTGTAAAGAATGAACTCAATAATGGTCATGTGCTATGTGAAAGCTTCTAACATGCACATATGTTAAAGTATAAGTGTAGTGGTATGTTAGAGTGGGACTAAAACTAGGAATGCAAAGCTTAACCTTGGTCTGGCGAAGGAACAACGCAGCTGTGCCGTCCCTAAGCCTAGACAGGGCGCAACTGTGCCATCCTACAGTCAAGAATGGTTCCTGTTTTTGATCTAAAGTTCAAGGCATGCTTATATGATTACTTTAACTTGTAATATATGACCAATATGCTATGTAATGTGTTAAGAAGCATGCCATGTCATAGAAATGAATGTTAATTATAACTTTCAAATGTTAAGTCCAAAAGAATGTTTACAAGATATAAAGTAATGATACGTTGTTTAAATTTGTGATGTCTTACAATCTGATATGTGCTATGAAAATATAGGATAGGTGATGTTGCATGAGGTCACAACTAAGTTAGACGTTTATATGTATGTTTGAACTTACCAATATGAGTTTATATAACTAATGGATATCCTATACGTGTAACTGTATTATGTTAGGATTCGAAAGAGGATATTAAGCTTTACTTTGATAAATTACGCTTAAGGCAAGTTTTCTAACTTACACAACTTTAGATTTTATGCAAGTTCTTGAATTTCATGTGATTCGTATATTGAATGCAAGTATCCTAAACCTTTACATTACTTTATTCTACGGATATTGTAAGCAAACCTTATCTCTTTGAATGCAAGTTATCTTACTTTCTCGTCCAATTGAGCTATTATGTTAAACTCTTGTGAAAACTATTATTCATGTTGAACTTGGTATTGTTCTTGAATATTGTGAAAGTGTCTATGCCATTTAATTTGGCTAGACTAGATGCATGTTTATAAAACTGTCCAAACCAATTAACTGATGCGAAAATCTTGAAAACTGAGTTGAACAACCCTTATGCTAAGGGGAGTGTTTATTGTTTGAAGCCCCAACACATGCGTGAATATTACTGTATAGTTATGCATAACTCATAGTATTGTAGACTGATCATCTATCATACTTGAATATTTTTGGTTATCAGTTTAATATTAGTAATTCTAGTAGATGTTCAATAGTCCTTAGTGACTGCTCAGTATAAACTGTTTATCCAGTTGGATACGTTGATAGCTTTGAATTCATATATATCTGTTGATCTATATTGAATTATCGTTCCTTATTCCAAGGATTTGATTCAAGAATTGTTGATATTCATTATTCATGATATTATTCTGCAACCCTGAACTATCTTAGAGATGATACTTTGATATTTCAAACTCGTGTTATAGAACTCTTTACCCTTGTCGTAATTACTTACTGGACAATTTGTGCTCATTCTTGCTTATTCAAAACCTTTCAATTAAGGCGGAACAGGGAAGCGTCTCTGGGAAAGACAAGGGCAAGGGCAAGGCTACCGACTAGCTTGTTTCTTTATGTTTAAAAGTGTTATGTTGTATTAAGACTATTTTCAGACTATGTTTAAGCTTAAGTAGGATTATGTAATAAGTCTTTATTCGATATTATTATGTAATCTATTAAGTATTGTAGGTTGCGAGATTTGGGAGAATAATTATAATAAATCATTGTATATTATTCTAAATTGGATTTTCCATTGTGAATGTGTAATTCTAGTTATTATGGTATTACCATGAGTACGTGATGAACCGAATTCGAGTGACCAAGTGGTGGTCCGAATTTGGGGGCGTCACAGGTAGGTATAAGAGCTATAGTTATAAACCATAGGAACGAGAGTCCTTGGATTACAACTTAGGAAAACTTAGGAGATAAAGAGGGATGAAACTCATATAGAGTTTTCGTAGAAAGAGACTTAGTGTGTTATAGAATATAACTTCATTCTATACAATGAACTTATGACTTTTAACATTCTAATGGGGTTGTTGTTTGTCTTGTCTTATGTTGGTGATTATAGAATGACTGACATGGGAGGACCTAGCCGAGTAGTAGAGGAGGAGTCGCGTGATATCCACGTGGTATATGAGGTACCATTGATAGCGGAGCCCATATCAGTAGTGACCCCTATTGAAGAGGACGATGAGGAGGAGGAGATGGATACTTTACCTGAGGAGTTGATCTGGAGGAGGACCCTATGGAAGAGGAGCCTGAACCTATGGAGGACTCTGACGAGGCTACTTTTGAGGATCGTATGTTAGGAGATTATGAGGAACAGGTTTTGGAGTTGGGATGTAGAATGGAGGAATTAGAGACTGAGGCTAGGGAAAGGGAGTCCGAGTTCCAGAAACTGAGGGACGAGGACCATCAGAGGCAATTAGTGATGCAGGAGATGGAGGTGGAAATTGCTCACCGTAAGGAGGCAGGGATCCAAATGGGAACTTTGATTCACGGATCAGTTGCTAGGAATGTGGAGCTGGCAGGGAAGCTAGAAGAGTCTGAGCAGAGGGAACTTAGTGGGAAGGCTGAGAAGGAAGCACTTCGCACTCAGCTAGAGATGGAGGTGATGGATAGGATCCACTTCGAGGAGAACTGGGAAGGAGCTAATGATCGGGCTAATGATCTACATGATGAAGTGAGGTGTAAGAGAAGGAAGATGAACAAGATGGACTATGCTCTATGTACGTCCATTAAGAGATTAATTGATGGGGTAAACCACTACTCGATAGAGCAGGGACAAACCCGACATACCATAAGCCGAGACATGGTGGTGCACATTACTCAGAAGGAATACCAGAGCGCCATGGAGCGTGGGATGTTAGATTGAGTCTAGAGGAAGAAGTTTAGTAGTTGTAGTGTTTTATTTATGTGTTGTTTAATATGTTGTTGAAATCTCAGTCTTTTGTGTAAGATGTGAGATAATTGTAAACCCCAAACTTTTGAAAAATGTTAGAGGGGTAGTAAGCTAGTGTTGTCCCCGTCTTTTGTGATATTAGGAGATATGTGCTATCATTTATAGCAGTATGCTAGAGAGAATCATGAAATTGTAACGATTTGGCATATGAATATAAATGAGCTTAATTCAGAAAAGTGTTATAAAGTTATTCTTCTTGATGTTAAGAAAAATGCTTAAGTGATATAACTGAATAATAATAAAATGAAAATTTGTGATGCAGATCATGGCACCAAGGCGTAGAATAACTGTACCGGAAGAATCGGCTAATGATGAGAGAGGACCGGTAGATCCGATGTAGAGGCTTGTAGATTTGTTAGGAGAGGCTCTTAGGGGTAGGAATGAACCAGTACCACCCATTCCCCAAGCAGCTCCTGTCACAAAACTTTAAAGATTTTAAGAGTGTAGGACCACCAGAATTTGTAGGGACTACTGACCTGATAGTTGCGCAAACATGGATCAAGGAGATCAAAAATGCTTTCACTATAGCGTGCGTGGGCAAAGATCAGAAGATAGTGTTTGCTACGTATATGATGAGGGGAGAAGCGAACTATTGATAGGAGGCTAATCAGCAGAGAGTTGGCAAAGGAACGATAACATGGGATAGGTTTAAGACGCTGTTCTTCGAGAATTACTTACCGAAGAGCATGAAGAATAGGATGGAAGTGAAGTTCCTAGAGTTAAAACAAGGGGATATGACGGTGGCGCAATACGCAGCTAAGTTTAACGAACTAGCACGATTTGCGGAGCACTAAGTTGGGGATGAGGAAAGGAAGGCGAGACGCTTCGAGCAAGGGATGAAGCCATGGTTGTATAATAAGGTATCAGTTCTCCAAATTGATTCCTTTACGACGTTGTTAGAGAAGGCAATCATTGTGGAAAGTGGCAGTGAGGCCTTAAGTCTATATCATAAGGAGAAGAAAAATAATAACACTGGGAGTGAGTATCGTGGAGGAAGCAGCAGCGGAGGGAGTAACTCCGGAAAGAGAAAATGGGAAAACAATAACAACAACAACAACAACAACAAAAAAATAATCAAGGTGGAAGTCACCAGGGAAACTTCAAGAAAAGGACTGAAGCTTGTAACAAGTGTGGGAGGAGTCATCAAGGGGAGTGCTGGAAAGGAAAGAACACGTGCTATAATTACGGCCAAGAGGGGCACATATCGCCAAATTGGCCAAAACCAAAGAATAACAAGGGTTGTTTTGCTTGTGGATCAACAGAGCACCAGATAAAGGATTGCCCAAAGAAAGGGAGTAGTGGAACTGGCGGAGGCCAGTGAGGAGGAAGCAAGTTAATGATAGGTGGACCCGCGGAACCCAATCGATGGACCGCCCGAACCTTTAACATGACCGTCCAAGATGCAGTAGCTGCGAAGGACGTGGTGTAATGTATAATCCCAATCAATAATATAAATGCTTTATGTATTATTTGATGCGGGTGCCACCTGTTCTTTTATATCTGAAGAATTTGCTAGTAAACTTAGTATACCCCGAGAACGTTTGGAAGATCCTTTGAACATAGAAGTTACGAATAAGGAAATAATCCCTATAGAATACGTTTATCGAAAGTGTTGCGCAAATATTAGAGAACATAAACTGAGCGTAGACTTGATTCCTATTAGACTGGGAGAATTTGGCGTAATACTGGGAATGGATTGGTTATATAACCATGTGGCGGTAGTAGACTGTCAGAATAAGTGTGTGAACCTTAAGACAATGAGTAAGTCTAAGGTAGTGTTTTATGGTAGCTCATCGCTTAAGCAATCGTGTTGTGTTACGATGATTCAGGCCAAAAAATTGTTAAGGAAATGATGTGTAGGATATTTAGCTTACATCGTAGATACTCAAAAAAAGGGAGTAGAAATTAAGGATATATCCGTAGTGAATGAATTTCAAGATATGTTTCCGGACGATCTTCCTGGTCTTCCGCTAGACAGAGAAATCGAATTCGTAATAGACTTAGCACCGAGAACGACACCGATTTCAAAAGCTACATATCGTATGACGTTGGTAAAAATGAAAGAATTGATGATACAACTTCAAGAGTTATTAGATAAGGGGTACATTCGACCGAGTGTGTCTCCTTGGGGAGCACCAGTGTTATACGTTAAGAAAAAGGACGGATCGATGAGGCTCTGTATCGATTATCAAGAATTGAACAGAGTAACGATTAAGAACAGATATCCGCTACCAAGGATAGATGACTTATTTGATCAACTGAAGGGAGCGAAATGTTTCTCGAAGATCGACCTATGGACGAAATATCACCAACTGAAAGTGCGGGATGAGGACATACCAAAGACTACGTTTCGAACCCGTTATGGACATTACGAGTTTTTGGTAATGTCATTTGGTTTGACTAATGCTCCGGCAGCATTCATGGACTTAATGAATCGAGTCTTCAAGCCATTCTTAGATAAATTCGTAGTAGTTTTCATCGACGACATTTTGATCTACTCGAAGATAGAGGAAGAACACGCCGAATATCTGAAGATTGTTTTGGAGGCACTACGAAAGGACAAGATGTATGCGAAATTTTCAAAGTGCGAATTTTGGATGAAGAAGGTTCAATTCATAGGCCAGGTGGTGGATGAGAATGGAATCTCAGTAGACCCCACAAAGGTCGAAGCAATAAGTAATTGGGAACAACCGAGAACACCGACAGAGGTGAGAAGTTTCTTAGGGTTAGCTGGGTACTATCGAAGATTCATCTAAGATTTTTTTATGATAGAAACCCCGTTGACTAATCTGACGAGGAAGACAGTGAAATTTGTATGGACCGACAAATGCGACGAAAGTTTCCAAGAATTGAAGAAGAGATTGAGCGAAGCATCTGTGTTATCATTACCAGATGATGCGGGAAATTTTGTGGTGTATAGTGACGCATTGTATAAGGGACTTGGTTGTGTACTTATGCAACATGAAAAAGTCATTGCGTATGCATCACGACAACTAAAGGATTACGAAAAACGATACCCTACTCACAACTTAGAGTTAGCGGCAGTAGTTTTTGCGTTAAAGATATGGAGGCATTATTTGTACGGAGAGAAATGTGAGATATACACGGACAAAAGTCTGAAATATATCTTCACATAGTAGGAGTTGAATATGCGATGAAGAAGGTGGTTAGAATTGATCAAAGATTATGACTGCGATATTCTTTATCACCCGGGGAAGGCGAACGTAGTTGCCGACGCTCTGAGCAGGAAAGGAAGGGAGAAATTATTTCAATTGACGACTCAGGAAGAGTTAATAAGAGAAATGGAGAAATTGGAATAGAGGTAAAGGGACTCGAGAGGTCTGAAGAGAAGTTATTTGTAATGGAAGCTTGTCCGACATTGTTAGATAGAGTAAAAGAAGCACAGGAGAAAGATGAAGAATGTGAGAAGATCAGGAAAATGATTACAAAAAATGAGGAAGAGAAATTTTGAATAGATAAAGACGGTATCTTAAGTTTGAAGGAAGAGTGTGGGTACCAGCGGTAACCGAGTTAAGAGAAGAGATTTTGCACGAGGTACACAATATGACGTGTTCCGTTCATCCGGGAGGCATTAAGATGTACCGAGACTTGAGGCAATATTTTTGGTGGCCCAATTTGAAACGGGAAGTCGCAGAGTGCGTTAGTAGATGTTTGACTTGCTAACGTGTAAAAGTAGAGCATCAACGGTCGAGTGGTTTACTACAACCGTTGGAAATACCAGAGTGGAAATGGGAGTACATTACGATAGATTTCGTGATAGGACTTCTAGTTACGCAGAAAGGTTATGATGCCATTTGGGTTATCGTGGATCGACTTACGAAAATTGCACATTTTCTACCGATAAAGATCCGCTACAGTTTGAACCAGTTAGTGAGCCTATACATAAAGGAGATTGTCTCACGACATGGAGTGCCGGTATCTATTGTCTCTGATCGAGATCCTGTGACGCCCCCAAATTCGGGTATCTTCCAACCCGACAGATGGTGCTCCACTATACTAACATCCATACCATCATTCCATTGAAATACAACAAAATGAGAGTAATTACTATATTCTTATTAAAATCAAAATATAATCCTTCCCAGGTTCATAAACCGGTTACATCGTTCATTGTTCATAAGGTATAATACATACAAACTTACTAAACTATTACACAATGCCTAAGCATCCATCTTAGCTTTGCCCTTATCTTTCTTGGCATTCTCAGTACGTTCACCTTTAACTGCAGTTACATAATTCACGCAAGAAGTGAGCATGACAACTCAGCAAGTTTAATCAAGGATAACAGAAATACCACATTTGTGAATTATATAACAATTCCAACATAACTGAACAATAGTTATGAAGTATTATGAATCAATACCACCATAACAATATATAACATCAATTCCCAATGTATAGAATAGATTAGGAATTCTGAACCGGTCGATAGACCATGAACAGTAAATTTCAGTTTTCATACTTGAAAAGGAGTCCACAGCACTAAGGCCGTTCATCCGTATAACTTACGAGCACTTCTAGGTGATCAGCTTATAGTACTCTATGTTGATCAACACTACATTCATTAAATGTATTTACGTTTAATATTTTTGGCAAACTCACGTGCCCATCGAAATATCGATGAAAATACTTTTGTTTGTTCATAGACAAACCTTACCTTCACTTCCGCACCAATTACTTGGCATAGGATAGCGTTAACATTTCTATATAGAATGATATGGAAAATCATCAATCTATATCTTACGAATAGTCTAGCCGAGTTAAAATTTGGCATCGACCCTTTCTTTTAAAACAAAGCTTGCAATTCAGTTCAATGAATCACATAAAACTTGGCTAACTCAGAAGTTAGACAAGCGTTAAGAAAACTTGCCTTTCAGCGTCTTCAAATAACTTACTCGACTGACCACAGCCTTTACAGAATCTACATGATATATTCACATAGCACACCGTAATTAGCTATCAAACAACTCTTCACATTGTTCCTACCAGTTTCTTTCTCTTCTATATCTTTGTTAACATAATATTTTTATTAAAGTCAACATGACTTATTACCCTTCGTCCCGGTTTACCTCCGTATGGACGTTTTATTAACCGGACTCATCTTTATTAATAAAGTATTACTTCATTTATTTTACATATTTTATTTACTTACATTAGACTCCTAAATTTCATACCATATACTTTAGTATAGGTAGTATAGGATTAGTCTTTATACATTCATTGAGTATATAAACTCAACTCCGATTGATCCCTAACCGACTGAAGTCTAAAGCACAGCTGGGTCAAGTTTATTTTTTCTTACTGCCGGCGCTGCGGCGCGGCACCTTGGCGCTGGGGCGCGGCCTTGGCACAACACAGGCGCTGGGGCGCGACACCTGGCGCTGGGGCGCGACTCTGGCACCACACAGGCGCTGGGGCGTGGCACCTGGCGCTGGGGCGCGAGTCTGTAGAGGGCTCGGCCGAGTCTGGCGCTGCGGCGCGAGTCCCATGTACAAACTCTCGCGCTGCGGCGCGAAACTACAGACACTTTATTTTTCTCTCGGCCACAACTGGCGCTGCAACGCGGCCATTTTACACTACGTCTGGCGCCGCGACGCCAGACTTTAATACCAGACTGTTGACAGTTTTGAAAATCTATATGAGATTCCCGGGGCCGTAAATTCTTCGTTATACACCCGATTTGGTCCGTTCAAAAGACTACACATCATGAATGACTTACTCTACGTGTTCATATTAGAATTTAACCCTTTCAAATCCATTAACTCAAAATTCACTATTAAGTTCATTTTCTATACATTCGTAAACGTTAATGAGCGTTCAATGCTCGTTTTCTTCGTTTTAAGTCGGAATCCGACGATTCTCGAACCCACGACTCTTAATCACCCTATCTCACGTGTTGACATTGAAAACTAACGTTTTCAAGTCTTACGACAACTTTCGACTACCCATCCGGAATTTCTACGTTTTCGACGTTTAACGTCTATTTTCGTAAAATTTGCCATAACTTCATTACTAATGTTCTCTAAACCAAATCACATGGAATACTCCATGGATTTCATATCTAACCCCTAACCAAACAAGATGCATAACTATCGTATTGATGGAGCTCAAACATTTATCAACAATCGATCCTCCACAATTAATATTTTCATGGTTTAACAACTATATTAAACCTTATTATTTTTGAAAGCTTATGACTTATAGAGATTGAATCTATGGTAAGTCATCTTTACTCACTCATATAGGGCATATACCACCCCTTTGTGACTCTCCATGATAAAAGAAAATCAAATAGATGGAGAATGAAGAACAAGAAGTATTACCTCAAGTTCCTTAAGAAAATCTCTTGGAAGAATAATTGTCAAAGCTTCCCAAGTGTATGTTTGCAAGTGTAGCTCTCTTTTCTCTCTCAAATAATCTAAGTTGAGTCTTGGTAAAAATCTCAAATGAATCAACCTAGCTTCCTATTTATAGAATTTAGAATGGAGGGCTTAATGGTCAATATACCCCCCACCTCCTTACTATTCATGTGTGGTCACCAAGTAAGATACTTGGTGACCAAGCCTTATGCTTGGCTTGCACACCAAGGTGGCCGGCCCACCTCCTCTTTATGACATCCCATGGGTTGCCCCATGGGTTTTACCCATTGGGTGACCCACCGGTTCGACCCACGGTTTAGTTTTATGAATTGGGCTTAATTAAATAAATATGGGGCCTTGACTTTGACTTAACCCACTTGACTCATTGGGCTTAGTCCTTCAATTAGTTGGACTAACTTATAACCCAACTCAATGAATAAATCATTAAGTCATAACTTAATTCTATAATACGTATCGTATTCTACACGTATGATTCACGTATTCCTTTCATATACCATAAGTACAATAAGCATATTGTACCTTGTATTTACTTAACGTATTATACATAGGTACTAACTAGCACCACCAATTGTATAACCCTTGAATAAAACCTAACGCCATTCCTTCTATGCATATTATTTCCTTCTCGAAAATCGATATACTCAACCCTTAGGTTTTAAGTCCGCAGGCGAAAACTTCGTTTTAGCCATAAATGAAATATTATCAGCTATTCCATTTCATCACGATATTCTATCATTACGCGTTTCTCGGAATTTCAAAATAATTCCTCGGACAGAAACGGATGAATAGTGTTTTTACGGAAACTTCTCAGAAAACAATTATTATCGTCATGGAAATTCCAAACAACTATTTCTACCACGTAGCCAGAATACTAACCACGTCAGCACATTCTAGGTCATAGAACGACCTTCACATAGTTTACTTCACAAAGAATTCAATTAAATTCATTTAATTCACATAATTAAATAAAAATTTAATTGTCATAAAAATTCGATTTTTCTCGGGCGTTACATTCTCTCCCCCTTATAAGGATTCTGTCCCCAGAATCTTAGCTTATAATTACATAAATAAATGAGAAAAATCTTCCTTCATTTTACTTTCGAGCTCCCACGTTGCTTCTTCAACATTGTGGTTTCTCCATAACACCTTCACTGAAGGTATGACCTTATTTCTTAAAACTTGTTCCTTCCTATCAATAATTTGAATTGGAAGTTCCTCATAGGACAAGTCCTTCTCTAACTGAATAGATTCATACTCTATCACGTGTTTATAGTCCGGTTTATAAGGATGCAACACTGACACATGAAACACATTATGAACGTGTTCCATCTCTGGAGGTAAAGCTACTACGTAAGCCACCTCCCCTATCCTTTTTAAAATCTCAAAAGGTCCTACAAACCTTGGACTTAATTTCACTTTCTTTCCAAAACGTATTTTCCCCTTCCAAGGTGATACTTTCAGAAAAACAAAAGATCTTACATCGAATTCTCTATTTTCTCTGTGAGGATCTGCATACTTCCTCTGCCAGTCTTGAGCCGCAACTAATCGAGCACGTATCAATTTTACCATGCCCGCCGTCTGCTGAACCATCTCTGGTCCCAACATCTGACATTCACCCACCTCATCCCAACACAATGGAGTTCGGCACTTCCTACCATACAACGCTTCGTAAGGCGGCATGCCTATACTAGCGTGAAAACTATTGTTGTACGAAAATTCTACTAATGGTAGAAATTCTTCCCAACTCCCTTTGAAATCCATAACGCAAGATCTTAACATATCTTCAAGCGTTTGAATTGTCCGCTCACTCTGACCATCCGTCTGAGGATGATACGCCGTACTTAATCTTAACTGTGTTCCCATTTGTTCTTGCAAACTTCTCCAAAAGTTCGATGTGAATCGTGGATCACGATCTGACACAATCGACACAGGCACTCCATGTCTGGAAATAATTTCCTTGACATACAGCTTAGCTAACTGATCTAAGTTATACCTAATTCCTATTGGTAGAAAATGGGCCGATTTCGTTAATCGATCCACTATCACCCAAATAGCATCGTACCCTTTTCTTGTTGTTGGAAGTCCCACCATAAAATCCATCGTGATGTGCTCCCACTTTCACTCTGGAATTTTTAATGGTTGTAACAACCCGCTCGGTAGTTGATGTTCAGCCTTAACTTTTTGACAAGTTAACTAACATATTCTGCTATCTTCCTCTTCATGTTTGGCCACCAAAAATTTCGACGAAGGTCTTGATACATCTTCGTACTACCGGGATGTATCGAGTACCTCGAACCATGGGCCTCCATCATAATTCTGTCTTTTAATTCGGGATCATTAGGAACCCAAATTCTTCCCTCAAAACGAAGTAATCCCTCCTTATCGAGGTTATACTCAGTTTTTTCTTCTTTTTCTATCTTATTCAGTATCTGATTGCACCCCTCATTGCTCAGTTGTACTCTCCTAACCCGCTCCACTATGGTAGGTTGAGTTTCCAAGGAAAACAACAATTCTACCGATTCCCCCGGTAACTTATCTTCTAGTTCTATTTTTGCCATTGCTGTTACCAACTCATTCTGAGTTGTTAACATTGATAATTTCTCACTATCCTTTCTACTTAGCGCATCTGCTACTACATTTGCTTTTCCCGGATGATATAAAATATCACAGTCATAATCTTTTATTAACTCCAACCACCTTCTCTGTCTCATGTTCAACTCCTTCTGTGTGAAGATATATTTCAGACTTTTATGGTCCGTGTATATCTCACATTTCTCACCATACAGATAATGTCTCCATATCTTTAGGGCAAAAACTACAGCTGCCAATTCCAGGTCACGAGTAGGATAAACCTTCTCATAATCCTTCAATTGGCGTGATGCATACGCAATGACCTTGCCATGCTGCATGAGCACGCAACCCAATCCTTTATGCGAAGCATCGCTATACACTACAAAATTCCCGGTATCGTCTGGTAAGGACAATACCGGTGCCTCACTTAATCTCTTCTTCAATTCCTGAAAACTGTTCTCACATTTTTCAGTCCACACATACTTCACTGACTTTCTTATCAGATTGGTTAACGGAGTAGCTAATTTAGAAAAGTCTAGAATGAACCTTCTATAGTATCCTGCTAACCCCAGAAAACTCCGAATCTCAGTCGGCGTCTTCGGTTGCTCCCATTTGTTTATTGCTTCTACTTTGGCCGGATCTACGGAAATGCCATCCTTATCAATAACATGCCTTAGAAACTGCACTCTCTCAAGCCAAAATTCACACTTTGTGAATTTCACATACAACTTCTCCTTCCTTAGCGTTTCCAACACTATTCTTAAATGTTTCGTATGATCTTCTAGCGTCTTTGAATAGACTAGAATATCATCAATGAACACTACGACAAACTTGTCCAAATATTATTTGAACACTCTGTTCATCATATCCATAAATGCGGCTGGCGCATTAGTCAACCCAAACGACATTACCTGAAACTCGTAGTGACCATAACGAGTTCTGAATGCGGTCTTAGGTATATCTTCCTTCCTCACCTTCAACTGATGATACCCCGTGCGCAAATCTATTTTAGAAAAATACTTTGCCCCTTTCAACTGATCAAATAGATCATCGATCCTGGGCAAAGGGTACCTATTCTTAATCGTTAACTTGTTCAACTCTCGATAGTCGATACAAAGTCTCAACGACCCATCCTTCTTCTTTACAAACAACACCGGTGCTCCCCAAGGAGACACACTTGGTTGAATGTACTTCCTATCTAACAGTTCTTGTAATTGAATCATTAACTCCTTCATTTCAACTGGTGCCATTCTATATGGTGCCCTTGAAACTGGTGCCATTCCCGGTAAGAAATCAATTACAAATTCTACCTCCCTATCCGGTGGAATACCCGATAATTCCTCCGGAAATACATCCACGAACTCTTGCACAACTGGTATCTGATCCAAGGATGTCCCCACTCTTTGGGTATCCACCACATGGCATAGATAACCTACACACCCTTTTCTTAACATCTTCCTAGCTTGTGTCATAGACAGACAACAAGAGTGTTTCGGTGAATTACTACCGAAAAACACTGCCTTGGTTTTCTTAGAAAGCCGAAGGTTTACACTTTTCCTATGGCAATATATAATTGCCTCATGGTTCACCAACCAATCCATACCAAGAATTACATCAAATTCTTTTAGCCTTATCGGTACCAAATCTACCGATAACTTATTTCCCCTAATTTCTACGCAACAGTTCTTATGAATATATTCAATGGGGATTATCTCCTCGTTTGCTACCTTAACATCTAAAGGTATAGGTAACTTCTCAGGAATTAATCCTAACCGTTTAGCAAATTCACATGCTATAAAAGAACAAGTGGCACCCGAGTCAAATAGCACATAAGCATTTATCTCATTGACCGGAATGATACCTGCTACCACATCTGTTGATGCAACTGCATCTTGAACAGTCATATTAAACGTACGAGCCGAGGGTCTACCCACTAATGGTGTTGGTCCAGTAATGGCTAATTTACCACTACCAGAACTTTTATTCCCCTCTAAACCCTTCTTTGGGCAATTTCTTGCCATGTGGTCCTTTGACCCACAGACAAAACACCCCTGATTCTTCTTAGGATTAGGACAATTGGGTGACAAATGTCCCTCCTGCCCACAGTTGTAGCATAATGCTTTTCCCTTTAAACAGACTCCCATGTGAGATTTTCCGCATGTCTAACATGCTTCCGTTCTCCTTTTGGGATCTCCCTGTTTTACCCCGGTATTCCCGGGATTAAAACCCTTCCTCTTTGGCAAGTTGCCGCTTCCGCTGGCAACTTCAGCCTTATTACTTCCTTCTATCTTACTCTTAATCTTTCGCTCTTTGTGGTACTGAGACAAGGCCTCACCACCACCTTCAGCTATTATCGCCTTCTCCAGAATGGTCCCATAGGAAGCACTCTGGAAAACCGATATTCTACTATAGAGCCAAGGTTTTAAGATCTGCTCAAATCTGCGCGCCTTTCTTTCCTCCGTATCCACCTGATGTGGAGCAAATCTTGCCAACTCATTAAATTTGGCGACATATTGGGGAACAGTCATATCCCCCTGCTTAAGTTCTAGAAACTTAATTTCCATCCTACCCTGCATGCTAGTAGGGAAATAGTTCTCGAAGAAAACCTTCTTAAACTGTTCCCACGTAACAGCCTCTGTCCTAGCCCCACCCTGGTGAGCTTCCCACCAGTAGTTGGCTTCTCCCTTTATCATGTAAGTCGCAAAAGAAGTCTTTTGCGCCTCACCTACGTTTGTTATCAAAAACACCTTTTCAATTTCCCTAATCCATGTTTGGGCTTCTAGTGGATCCGTCGTTCCTCGAAACTCTGGATGACCCACACTTTTAAAGTCCTTAAAGGTAGTTGTTCTTACTACCCCAGGAGCTACAGGAATCCCACCCCCCACTTGGTTAAATGCAGCCGTTAATAAATTAACGAACTCTTACATAGGGTTGTTAGGACCCCCTTGATTTTCATTATGAGACTCGGCCTCTTGGTTCCGTTGTCTCCTTCTTGGCGGCATAATTCTGATTAAATAAATAAAGTTTCGTTATTATCTATTTAATTACTTGATTATCATTTTAAATTAACAACAACCATTTATACCACACAAGCATGTTAAATAAAAACGTCATTATATTAATATGCTTTCATAGTCAAAACTATTTACATCATGTTCCCTTAGCCAAAAGCTATCATATACTATCCCGCGATTGCCTTCTACAAAAGTTGGGATTTACTAAACGACTACCCTTAATTATACAAAAGAGGGTTTTACGTCACTACTTATATACAAAAAGTTCTAACGACCTTCTAACACTGTCGAACGGCATTTTCATATTTCTGATTTGCCAGAATCGACACTATATCTCGACTTATGGTATGTCGAGTCTGCCCGGACTCAATAGAATAACAAGCAATTTTCAGCTTGAAATCCTCATGAGCGCATTCATGGATGTATGACATCCTAGCTATTTTCTGATCTTTCTCAACCAGTTTCTGCTTTAGCTCGAGGACCTCATCCTTATAGCTATGAGCCTTATCAGTCATAAGCACTTTTTCATCGTGCTCCGACTCAAAGTCTGCCTCTGCAGATTCTTTCGCCTCATATAGGGCATTTATTTCCTCAATCTGTGCCTCTACCTGAGTACGTAGGTGCACATTCCTATCCAACACTGCTAGATACAGTGCTCTAGTTGCATCCAAAGATGCTGGCTCCAGAGTAGGTAACACCGTGTTAATCGATGTCACCTCCATTTACTCCTCCACATCTAGCATCTCCTTAAGGTATGATGCTAATCCCAAAGTCTCCTCAGAGTATTCCTCCTCGGAGATGTACTCCTCAATGTTTGAGTCTTCTAGTACTACTATCGGTACCTCCATCACTGGCATTGGTACTACCTCAACTTGGTTAACTTAGTCCTCACTTATCATTTCCACGTTTCTAAACATCAAGCTATCGGTTGACATCTACAAACACATAACACGTTGATTAGTACATAATACACAGTAGTATAAGCACAAATCACATTTAATATCTTTAAGATTAATTTTCATCTTTTAATTCTTTCGATACTGAGTTATCTCAATATCCTCTTAATTCAATAGACTTGAATTTCATTTCTCGGACTTTACCTTCTGTACAAGGTTATTAGCCTAAGGTTTTCCCCCCTTAAGTTTTATAACCTAAGGCTCTGATACCAACCTGTAACGCCCCCAAATTCGGGTATCTTCCAACCCGACAGATGGTGCTCCACTATACTAACATCCATACCATCATTCCATTGAAATACAACAAAATGAGAGTAATTACTATATTCTTATTAAAATCAAAATATAATCCTTCCCAGGTTCATAAACCGGTTACATCGTTCATTGTTCATAAGGTATAATACATACAAACTTACTAAACTATTACACAATGCCTAAGCATCCATCTTAGCTTTGCCCTTATCTTTCTTGGCATTCTTAGTACGTTCACCTTTAACTGCAGTTACATAATTCACGCAAGAAGTGAGCATGACAGCTCAGCAAGTTTAATCAAGGATAACAGAAATACCACATTCGTGAATTATATAACAATTCCAACATAACTGAACAATAGTTATGAAGTATTATGAATCAATACCACTATAACAGTATATAACATCAATTCCCAATGTATAGAATAGATTAGGAATTCTGAACCGGTCGATAGACCATGAACAGTAAATTTCAGTTTTCATACTTGAAAAGGAGTCCACAGCACTAAGGCCGTTCATCCGTATAACTTACGAGCACTTCTAGGTGATCAGCCTATAGTACTCTATGTTGATCAACACTACATTCATTAAACGTATTTACGTTTAATATTTTTGGCAAACTCGCGTGCCCATCGAAATATCGATGAAAATACTTTTGTTTGTTCATAGACAAACCTTACCTTCACATCCGTACCAATTACTTGGCATAGGATAGCGTTAACATTTCTATATAGAATGATATGGAAAATCATCAATCTATATCTTACGAATAGTCTAGCCGAGTTAAAATTTGGCATCGACCCTTTCTTTTAAAACAAAGCTTGAAATTCAGTTCAATGAATCACATAAAACTTGGCTAACTCAGAAGTTAGACAAGCGTTAAGAAAACTTGCCTTTCAGCGCTTTCAAATAACTTACTCGACTGACCACAACCTTTACAGAATCTACATGAATTAGCTATCAAACAACTCTTCACATTGTTCCTACCAGTTTCTTTCTCTTCTATGTCTTTGTTAACATAATATTTTTATTAAAGTCAACATGACTTATTACCCTTCGTCCCGGTTTACCTCCGTATGGACGTTTTATTAACCGGACTCATCTTCATTAATAAAGTATTACTTCGTTTATTTTACATATTTTATTTACTTACATTAGACTCCTAAATTTCATACCATATACTTTAGTATAGGTAGTATAGGATTAGTCTTTATACATTCATTGAGTATATAAACTCAACTCCGATTGATCCCTAACCGACTGAAGTCTAAAGCACAGCTGGGTCAAGTTTATTTTTTCTTACTACCGGCGCTGCGGCGCGGCACCTTGGCGCTGGGGCGCGGCCTTGACACAACACAAGCGGTGGGGCGCGGCACCTAGCGCTGGGGCGCGACACTGGCACCACACAGGCGCTGGGGCGTGGCACCTGGCGCTGGGGCGCGAGTCTGTAGAGGGCTCGGCCGAGTCTGGCGCTGCGGCGCGAGTCCCATGTACAAACTCTCGCGCTGCGGCGCGAAACTACAGGCACTTTATTTTTCTCCCGGCCACAACTGGCGCTGCAGCGCGGCTATTTTACACTACGTCTGGCGCCGCGACGCCAGACTTTAATACCAGACTGTTGACAATTTTGAAAATCTATATGAGATTCCCGGGGCTGTAAATTCTTCGTTATACGCCCGATTTGGTCCGTTCAAAAGACTACACGTTATGAATGACATACTTCACGTGTTCATATTAGAATTTAACCCTTTCAAATCCGTTAACTCAAAATTCACTATTGAGTTCGTTTTCTATACATTCGTAAACGTTAATGAGCGTTCAATGCTCGTTTTCTTCGTTTTAAGTCGAAATCCGACGATTCTCGAACCCACGACTCTTAATCACCCTATCTCACATGTTGACATTGAATACTAACGTTTTTAAGTCTTACGGCAACTTTCGACTACCCATCCGGAATTTCTACGTTTTCGACATTTAACGTCTATTTTTGTAAAATTTGCCATAACTTCATTACTAATGTTCTCTAAACCAAATCACATGGAATACTCTATGGATTTCATATCTAACCCCTAACCAAACAAGATGCATAACTATCGTATTGATGGAGCTCAAACGTTTATCAACAATCGATCCTCCACAATTAATATTTTCATGGTTTAACAACTATATTAAACCTTATTATTTTTGAAAGCTTATGACTTATAGAGATTGAATCTATGGTAAGTCATCTTTACTCACTCATATAAGGCATATACCACCCCTTTGTGACTCTCCATGATAAAAGAAAATCAAATAGATGGAGAATGAAGAACAAGAAGTATTACCTCAAGTTCCTTAAGAAAATCTCTTGGAAGAATAATTGTCAAAGCTTCCCAAGTGTATGTTTGCAAGTGTAGCTCTCTTTTCTCTCTCAAATAATCTAAGTTGAGTCTTGGTAAAAATCTCAAATGAATCAACCTAGCTTCCTATTTATAGAATTTAGAATGGAGGGCTTAATGGTCAATATACCCCCCACCTCCTTACTATTCATGTGTGGTCACCAAGTAAGATACTTGGTGACCAAGCCTTATGCTTGGCTTGCACACCAAGGTGGCCGACCCACCTCCTCTTTATGACATCCCATGGGTTGCCCCATGGGTTTTACCCATTGGGTGACCCACCGGTTCGACCCACGGTTTAGTTTTATGAATTGGGCTTAATTAAATAAATATTGGGCCTTGACTTTGACTTAACCCACTTGACTCATTGGGCTTAGTCCTTCAATTAGTTGGACTAACTTATAACCCAACTCAATGAATAAATCATTAAGTCATAACTTAATTCTATAATACGTATCGTATTCTACACGTATGATTCACGTATTCCTTTCATATACCATAAGTACAATAAGCATATTGTACCTTGTATTTACTTAACGTATTATACATAGGTACTAACTAGCACCACCAATTGTATAACCCTTGAATAAAACCTAACGCCATTCCTTCTACGCATATTATTTTCTTCTCAGAAATCGATATACTCAACCCTTAGGTTTTAAGTCCGCAGGCGAAAACTTCGTTTTAGCCATAAATGAAATATTATCACCTATTCCATCTCATCACGATATTCTATCATTACGCATTTCTCAGAATTTCAAAATAATTCCTCGGACAGAAATGGATGAATAGTGTTTTTACGGAAACTTCTCAGAAAATAATTATTATCGTCATGGAAATTCCAAATAACTATTTCTACCACGTAGCCAGAATACTAACCACGTTAGCACATTCTAGGTCATAGAACGACCTTCACATAGTTTACTTCACAAAGAATTCAATTAAATTCATTTAATTCACATAATCAAATAAAAATTTAATTGTCATAAAAATTCGATTTTTCTCGGGCGTTACAGATCCGCGCTTCACGTCAAATTTTTGGAGAAGCTTGCAAGAGAGGATGGGAACACAGTTAAGGCTGAGTACCGCTTATCATCCTCAAACAGACGGACAAAGTGAGCAAAAAATACAAATGCTAGAGGACATGCTTAAGACTTGCATGATGAACTTCAATAGAAATTGGGACGACCATCTAGCCTTAGTTGAATTTGCGTATAATAATAGTTACCATGCAAGTATCGGCATGCCACCGTACGAAGCTCTTTACGGAAGAAAGTACAGAATGCCATTATGTTGGGATGAAGTCGGAGAGCGACGAATACTCGAACTAGAGTTAGTACAACAAATCGTAGACGTGGTGACAACAATAAGAGCCAGACTAGTAGCAGCTCAAGACCGCCAGAAGAAATACACAGATTTGCATCGGCAGGACCGAGATTTTAAAGTCTGCAATTTTGTATTCTTAAAGGTATCTCTGTTGGGTAAAATCTAATTACGCACAACACGCAAGTATACATGGTTAACAAGTAATAAAGTGAAAGTAGAGCATCGTTCCCACGAGAAATTGTTTAATAAAAATCACCAAGTACTAACCCGTAACCAACTCAATCTTATTTAAATGAATGATTTTCAAATTATATAAATTAATTATTTAATTATACTAATTCTAATTACCACTAATTAAAAATCAGATTACAGAGATTTAAGATCACAACTTCACTTATTGCTTCATTTAAGTTAACATACTTCTCATCAATTATTTTCTATCCTGAATTGTTAATCAATAACACTAAAGCAAATAAAACCACCTCTCGATGCATAATACCCATACTCACTTAAATCTACAGATGATAGAATTAAGCAAGACACCCTAATTAACTAATCTACTATATCTCTATGTGAATTACAATTAAAAAAGATTTAAAGCACAAGTTCTTTATAAGATTATATATGGCGTAAATGCATATCTCTATTCTAAACATGAATCATGAATTCCATCTATACAAAAATCACAAACACATGCTATTATAATCAGATCTAAATCTAAACTTCATCTCTCGAGTTCATATAGATTATCACGGTAATTGATAGCTAGGCAATTAAGAAATTAAGTTCAAATCACAATAGACAATCCTCACAATAGAACATAATAATTGATAGCAAAGCATATTAAAATAAACTACACAATAAGATCCATTGTAATCTCAAACAAAGAATTAATTCATGATTATTAAATTAAAACTAAGAATCCACAATTGAATACACATTAAAAGACAATGATAGAAGAAGATGAGAAGATAGAATCTATTATATGTAGATTTGATGCTCTATCCTTGCTCCTACTTTGAATCTTCAATGGTCTCCAAGTTGCTTCAATCTACAAATGTAATAAGAACTAGAGTTTTAATCTAATCTAATCTAATGGAATCCTCTCTCCCCTTCTAATCCTTGTGATTCTCCTCCTTTTATATGACTCTTTATATGTCTTTAAGTCCTCTTGGAAGTCCTTGAATCAATCGAATCGAACCAATCCTTCTCAAACTCAAATTCGGACAAAAACTGAGTTTTCTGCGCGTTCCCCCGCCCCGACGGGGGGTATATGTAACGATCGAAAAATTCGGATCTTATTGTAAAATGATTTTATTAATGTAAATAATAATAAAATCTTATTCTATGTGTTATCAAGATGGTTGTCGTTATATAACCTAGTGACTTTGGAATGTTGTAGTATTTGAGCTACGTGGATGAATTAAAGTGTTTGAATTTCCAGGACGAAAATAAAAGTTTTTCGTGAAATTTTCCGAAAAACACTATTCATCGGTATTTGCTCGGGATATAATTTTGGATTTCTGAGAAATACGTAATGATGGAATAATAAGGTGAGATGGATTATGTAATAAAAATCTAGTTATCGAAAAAACGATATTTCGCTTGTGGACTTAATTTATAAACGTTAAGGAATGCGAAATAGTAATGAATATGTAATAATGGTATGATACTTATGTATTATACAAAGAAATGGAAATGAGTATAATATGAAGTATTATACAAGTTGTATGAAGGATGAAATTTTGTATATAAATTCTATAGGAATTAGAATACGAAAATAATACATAAACTATGAGTATATGTATTAAGAAATGTTAATGGACTTGGAAAGATTGATGGAATTAATACAAGTCCAAATGAATTAAAGGGTTAAGGCCCAAACCTAAATTAATAAACCAATGAGAGCTATTAGTGAAAAGCCCAATGATTATTAATTTAAGCCCAAGCTAGATTAGAATGACTTGGTTGACCCATGGAGCAAAACCATATTAATATGGTAAATGTAGTAACCAAGTGAAGTAATGACCAAGTATGTGTGGTGACCAAGATAAGTGGTGACCAAGATAAGTGGTGGCCAAGTATAAGTGGTGACCAAGTGATGTGATGATCAAGTAGAAGTAATGCCCAAGACTTGGAATTATTGACCAAGTGTAGGATTAATGTTGTGCAAGCCAAGTAATGAATAGTAAGGAGGTGGTTTAAAGGAGGTGGGATGTTTTAAAGACTAAAATACCCTTACCTTGGAAAGTCTATAAATAGAAGAGCTTTGCTAGCCATTTGTTGGTTGTTCAAATAATCCAACACTTCTAAAGTGCTTAAGTGTTAGAGAGTTTAAGTTACAAATAAGTCATTCCATAAACCAAGAAGAAGAAGCAAGCTACCTTACCGAGACTTCACAAAAGTAAGACTTCTTCTCCAATTATCTTCTATCTCTATCATGATAGGTTGATAAGAATAGATGGATTAAGAAACATGAATGATAAGAAGCAAGAAGAATATGTAAGTCGTGAACTTAAGCCACAAAAGTTGGTAATAAGTCATTTAAACTAACATAAGTTATACACTTATGTGAAGATAATATGAACTTATAAGGAGTTTATTAAGAGAATTGATATGAAGATAAAAGAATTTATATGATCATATGTATCATGTATACCTAAGTAAGTTATATGTGAAGCACGTGTAAAGTATGATGATTAAGAAACTCTAATTGTCATAAGTCATGAATAATCAAATCTTAGGTAGTTTATAAGTTGATAAGTTATAAGCTCATGAGGAGTCAAAATCCAACAATGAAAATAAGTTGTTGTATTATGTATGTTGAGATGTTCACATGATGAATGAACTTCATTTGTAATGTTGAACAAATCGTAAGAATGAAGATTTGTCGGAAGTTGCACGATTGGACGACAATCGTCGAATTCGTAAAATTCTCGGAATGGAAGTCAAATTTTGTGTTTTATCACGAAATTATTGATTTACAATGGGGTTAAGTCATATTTGGCATTTAAGAGTTGCATACTCGAAAATGACCGGATTCCGACTTAGAACGAAGAAACGAGCGTTGAACGTTCACGAACGTTTATCGTTTCGTTAAAAAATGAACTAATAGGTGAATTTTTAGCAAACGAAGTCAAATAGATAAAATTCTTGGATGATCATGTAGATTACGAAATTTGTGAACCGTAGGCTTTTGAACGAGCCAATTCGGACATATAACGAAGAAGTTATGCGTCCGGGAAGTTCACAAAATTTCAAAACTGAAATTTTTATCTGGTGCACAGAGTTGGAGCCGCGGCGCCAACCCAAGGCAAAAAACCCGCGCCCCAGCGCCATGCACAGTACGAAAAACCTCTGGAGAGTCGCGCCGCAGCGCGGACCATTACGTAAGGACTCGCGCCCCAGCGCCAAGTCCGGGACATGCTAGGATAAGGCTCGCGCCGCAGCTCGAGATGTAAGTATAGGACCGGCGCCGCAGCGCCAGTCTCAGAACAAAGATAGTAATGAAGGTTTCTATGTACAAAGAAAAGAAAACCTAAATTGATGGAAAGTAAACATAACTTAAGGTCAATAATGTAACATTGTTAAACTTTGTTAAACCTTAAGGAATGTAATGTAAAGGTTAAGATAGCCTAGTGAAGGATAAATGCAATGGTAATGATAAACCGGAATGAATAGTAACTGAATCTAATACACAATTAGATTGAGAAGAAAGGTAAGATATAGTCATATACATACTTGATTATACGTGACCTAATGTAAGGCATTATGTGATCATGTACTGTAAGTTAATATACGGTAGAAGACGCTGAAGGCAAGTAGTCTGACTCCTGTATCAGTTCAATCTGAACACGTTTAAGATTCATGTATTCTTCTGCATGAATTGAGGTATGTTGAGATTAAAGCCAATCCTTTTGGCTAGACTTGATAATCTACTCTTGCATTATCAAATGTTGCTATCTTTTGTCAACTACTTGATATGGTTTTCAAAAAGAAGACTGAAATGTTAAACAAATGTTTTGTCGGTAAAACGACAGGCATGTGAGGTTGCAAAATGATTAAACATACATACGTTTAATGGATGTAGTGTTGATCAACATAGAGTACAATAGGCTGATCACCTAGAAGTGCTCGTAAGTAATATCGGGCTTACAGAACTCGTTCCGGGTTGTCCTTTTCAATAAAGAATGAATAGTCGAGGTCTTTGACCAAAGTGAATGTTTTACTAAATATTGTTGTTATTGTTAAACATTTTGAAAGAAAAGACGAAGTGTTACTTTGAATTATCAATAGTACTTCATAACTATTGTTCAGTTATTGAAGATATACGATTCGTATGTGTCAAGCATGTTGTTATTGAATTGTTATACTTGCTGAGCTAGCCATGCACACCCTTGCTTGAAACATATGAATGCAGCTAAGACTGAACGTCCCGAAGGATCAAAAAGGGATAAAGGAAAAGCTAAGGTAGATTGTTAAGCTGTCTTGTAATAGTATAGGTCTATTGTTTTAATGTAACTGATATTATGATAAAGAACCTTTGTAATGGGTATAGAACCTAGGAAATTGTAAATATTACTTTAATATATATATATATATATATATATATATATATATATATATAAGTTATATTCGTTCTTTGAGACTATTCAATTGGATGAATGTATAAATGTTGTACAGTATAGCACCATCTGTCGGGTTGGAAGATACCCGGATTTGGGGGCGCTACAAGTTGGTATCAGAGCCTAGGTTATAAAACTTAAGGGGGAAAATAGAACCTTAAGTTCTAACCTTAAGAAAGAATAAAGAAGTAAAAGATGGAAAGTAACTCTATAAAAATGCATTATATTATGTTATGTGTTTCTATTATTTCACTGACTTGTACTAATCAAACTATATTATTTTATTGTAGATGTCAAGAGAAAATGATATGTATAGAGATATACATGTAGTGAGTAAGGATTCGGTTAATCGGGTAGAGATACTACCAAATCTTGTAGCCGTAGAACCAGAAGTGGTGACAATTGAGTCTGGAGACTCAGACGATTTAGACTATATGTCTATATTTGATGGCATGATAGAGGAGGAGGTGGACGTGATGTCCTTTGATCAGGTTCCACCTACAGAGGAATTGTCTACGGGAGAATCAATGAAGGCATTGTTTATGTCAGTATTGGATAGAAATATCCATTACTGCCAAGAGGTTAAGGAGTTGAAAGAGGAACTCCAAGCTGTCTGGGAGGACAAGGCTAGTATGGAAGGAATATGGGAAGAGGAGCACGATGATAGAGTCCTAGCTATGGACAAGGTCCGAGATTTGAAAGAAGAAGTCTTTTAGCTCAAACATGAGCTAAAGACTAAACAGCAGAAGTTGGAGAGGATGTCCTATATACATAGGAGTTCTCATGTAGATTTCCAGCAGCAGTTAGCTGGATATCAGATAGAAGCAGGACAGACCCGTCATACCATCAATAGAGATGTTGTTGCCGGTTTGGCCAGAGCAGACTTTGAGAATGCCTTACGGCAGATGTAATCTAGCAATAGCTGGAGTAGCTTAGATATGTAAATATTATATATCTAGTAGTGACGTAAAACCCTCTTTTGTATAAACAAAGGGTAGTCTTTTGTAAATTCCAATTTTTAAAGTAATTGCGGGATGGTAATGTAATCAGCTAAGGCTAAGTAATGTAAACAATGTAGTGTTATACTACGAGTTATGAATCAATATAAGTCTTTTCTTGGAAAATATTGAGTAATGAGTATGAGTTATTATTTTATTATAAATAATAACAAACCAACAAGAATAAAGTAATAATGATGTGTTGTTTTCTTAACAGCAAAATGCCGCCAAGAAGGAGACAACAAAATCAAGACGCTAATGTTAACCAACCGGAGGGTGGTCCGGTTAATCCAATGCAGGAGTTCGTTAATCTTTTAACGGCTGCATTTAATAGAACGGGGGCTAATATACCTGTGATTCCTGGAGTAGTACGAGCTACTACTTTTAAGGATTTTAAAAGTGTAGGTCCGTCGGAGTTCAAAGGAACTACGGACCCTATAGAAGCCCAGACTTGGGTAAAAGAAATCGAGAACGCATTTGTAATAGCAAATGTTGAGGAGGGTCAAAAGGTTGCCTTTGCAACCTATTTGATGAAAGGAGAGGCCAACTTCTGGTGGGAGGCAAACCAGGCTAGGACCGATATAGGAAATTTAACGTGGGAGAGGTTTAAGGAGATTTTCTTCGAGAACTATTTTCCCACGAATATGCAAGGAAGGATGGAAATGAGGTTTCTTGAATTGAAACAAGGGGATATGACAGTTCCCTAGTATGCTGCCAAGTTTAATGAACTGACACGATTTGCTCCACATCAAGTGGACACTGAAGTGAGAAAGGCTAGAAGATTTGAGCAGGGCTTGAAACCCTGGCTCTATAGCCGAATCTCGGTGTTCCAAAGTACTTCCTTTGGAACCATACTAGAAAAGGTAATCTTTGCTGAAGGTGGGAATGAGGCTCTTAAACAGTACCACAAAGATAAGAAAAATAAGGGCAAGGTTGATGGAGGAACCAAGACCGAGGGAGCCAGTGGAAGTGGAAACGGTCAAAAGAGGAAGGAATTTAACTCTGGGAATACCGGAGTAAAACAAGGGGATTCTAAGAGAAGGATGGAGGCCTGTAAAACCTGCGGGAAGACTCACTTAGGAGTCTGTCTCAAAGGAAAGGTAGTATGTTATAATTGTGGACAGGAAGGGCACATTTCGCCTAACTGTCCAAATCCAAAGAAAAATCACGGATGCTTTGTATGTGGATCAATTGACCACATAGCAAAGAACTGCCCGAAGAAGGGGACGGAAGGAAATAAGGGAACTAATAGCGGTAAGTTAGCTATTAGTGGTCCAACTCAATCGGGAAAATCAATGGCCCGCACTTTTAATATGATGGTCCAAGATGCGGTGGCATCAGGGGATGTAGTTGCAGGTATTATTCCGATCAACAACATAAATGCATACGTGCTTTTTGATTCGGGTGCTACTTGTTCGTTTATAGCATGTGATTTTGCTAGACGACTAGAATTATTTCCCGAAAAATTACCTATACCTTTGAACATTAAGGTAGCAAATGAGGAGATAATTCCTGTTGAAAATATTCATAGGAGTTGTTGCGTAGAGGTACGGGGTTATAAGTTATCGGTAGATTTAATACCGATAAAGTTAGGAGAATTCGACGTAATTCTCGGAACGGATTGGTTAATTAATCATAGAGCAATTATAGATTGCCAAAAGAAATGTGTGAGAATCAATTCGTTGAAGCAACCTTCTGTAGTATTTTACGGTAGTAAGTTGCCGGGACGTCTGTGTTGCCTTACGATGACACAAACTAGAAAATTATTAAGGAAGGGTTGTGTAGGTCACCTTTGCCATGTTGTGGATACCCAGAGAGTGGGAGCAACTATGGAACAAATACCTATAGTAAATGAGTTCATGGATGTATTTCCAAGTGACTTACCGGGGTTACCGCCGGATAGGGAGATCGAATTTGTGATAGACGTTGTGCCAGGAACGGCACCAGTCTTAAGGGCACCGTATCGTATGGCGCCGGTGGAAATGAAAGAACTAATGGTTCAGCTATAGGAACTATTGGATAGAAAGTATATTCAACCAAGTGTTTCTCCGTGGGGGGCACCAGTGTTGTTTGTCAAGAAGATAGATGGATCGTTAAGGCTTTGTATCGACTATCGGGAGTTGAACAAGTAACGATAAAGAATAAATACCCATTGCCCAGGATCGATGATCTCTTTGATCAATTAAAAGGGGCAAAGTATTTTTCTAAAATAGATTTGCGGATAGGGTATCATCAGTTGAAAGTTAGGAAGGAAGATGTACCAAAGACGACATTCAGGACTCGTTATGGTCATTACGAGTTTCTGGTAATGTCATTTGGGTTGACAAATGCACCTGCTGCATTTATGGATATGATGAACAGAGTGTTCAAACCATATTTGGACAAGTTCATCGTAGTGTTTATCGATGATATTCTAGTCTATTCTAAGATGCCAGAAGATCATGCTGAACATTTAAGATTAGTGTTGGAAACACTAAGGAAGGAGAAGCTATATGCGAAATTCACCAAATGTGAATTTTGGCCGGAAAAGGTGCAGTTTTTAGGTCATGTCATTGACCAAGAGGGGATTTCAGTAGATCCAGCGAAGGTGGAAGCAGTGATGAATTGGGAACAGCCAAAAACGCCGACTGAGGTACGGAGTTTCCTAGGGTTAGCAGGGTACTATCGAAAATTTATCCAAGATTTTTCGAAGATAGCTACCCCGTTGACTAATTTGACATGGAAGACGGTGAAATACGTATGGACGGATAAATGTGAAGACAATTTTCAAGAACTGAAGAAAAGATTAAGTGAAGCGCCTGTTTTGTCGTTGCCTGATGACACCGAAAATTTCGTAGTGTACAGTGATGCTTCACATAGAGGACTTGGTTGTGTGCTTATGCAGCATGGCAAAGTCATTGCGTATGCGTCACGGCAGTTGAAGGATTATGAGAAAGTTTATCCTACTCATGATCTGGAACTGGCCGCAGTAGTGTTTGCCCTAAAGATATGGAGACATTATCTTTATGGGGAAAAATGTGAGATATATACGGACCATAAGAGTCTAAAGTATATCTTCACTCAGAAGGAGTTGAATATGAGGCAGAGAAGATGGCTAGAGTTGATAAAGGATTATGATTGTGAAATCATGTATCACCCTGGAAAAGCCAATGTAGTTGCCGATGCCTTAAGTCGGAAGGGTCGGGAAAAGTTGTCTATGTTAACAGCTCAAAATGAGTTAATAACAGAGATGACTCGGATGGAATTAGAGGTAAAGTTGCCAATTGAGGCGGAGCAGAGACTGTTTGCGACGGAGATCCAGTCTACCATCGTAGAAAGAGTAAAGGAAGTACAACTCACGACAGACGAGTGTAATCAAATGAAGAAGCGGTTATCCGAGAAGGAAGATGCTAAGTATAGTCTTGATAATGAAGGATTATTAAGATTTGAGGGAAGAGTTTGGGTTCCGAATGAGACGAAATTAAAGGAGCAAATGTTACAAGAAGCTCATAATTAGAGGTACTCGATAAATCCTGGTAGCACTAAGATGTATCAAGACCTTCGATAGAGTTTTTGGTGGCCGAACATGAAGAGAGAAATAGCAGAGTATGTGAGTAGGTGCTTGACTTGTCAAAAAGTTAAGGCTGAACATCAACGACCCAATGGCTTATTACAGTCATTGGAGATTCTAGAATGGAAGTGGGAGCATATTACGATGGATTTCGTGGTGGGACTTCCGACAACAAAGAAAGGATATGATGCAATTTGGGTAATAGTGGACCGGTTGACAAAGTCGGCTCACTTTTTGCCAATTAGGGTCAAGTATAACTTAGACCAATTAGCTAAACTTTATGTTAAGAAAATCATTTCCAGACATGGAGTACCGGTATCGATTGTGTCAGATCGTGATCCACGATTCACATCGAACTTTTGGAGGAGTTTGCAAGAGCAGTTGGGAACACAGCTGAAGTTAAGCACGGCTTATCATCCTCAGACTGATGGGCAGAGCGAGAGAACAATTCAAACGTTAGAAGACATGTTGAGGTCTTGCGTTATGGATTTCAACGGTAGTTGGGATGATCACCTACCACTAGTAGAGTTTGCGTATAACAATAGTTATCATGCAAGCATATGTATGCCGCCTTATGAAGCTCTGTATGAAAGAAAATGCATAACACCTTTGTGTTGGGATGAGGTGGGAGAACGTCGTATGCTAGGACTAGAATTGGTGCAGCAAACAGCGGAGGTGGTAAAGTTAATTCGGATGCGTCTTGTCACGGCTCAGGATAGACAGAAAAAGTATGCGGACTCACATAGACTAAGTCGAGAGTTTGAGGTGGGTTCGTATGTATTTCTAAAGGTATCTCCCTGGAAAGGAAAGATATGCTTTAGAAAGAAAGGAAAGTTAAGTCCAAGGTTTATAGGACCTTTTGAAGTGTTAAAACGGGTGGGAGAGGTAGCTTATATGATAGCATTACCTCCAGACCTAGAACGAATACATAACGTGTTTCACGTATCAGTATTACGTCCATATAAGCCAGACTATAAGCATGTAATCGAGTATGAGCCAATTCATATCGAGAAAGACTTAACGTATGAAGAGTTGCCGATGCAAATCATTGATAGAAAGGAACAAGTTCTGAGGAATAAGGTAATACCATCAGTGAAGGTATTATGGAGGAACCACGATGCTGAAGAAGAAACGTGGGAACTAGAAGAAAAGATGAAGAAAAATTTTCCACATCTATTTGATTAAAGTAAGACAAGATTCTGGGGACAGAATCTTTATAAGGGGGAAGAATGTAACGATCGAGAAATTCGGATCTTATTGTAAAATGATTTTATTAATGTAAATAATAATAAAATCTTATTCTATGTGTTATCAAGATGGTTGTCGTTATATAACCTAGTGACGTTGGAATGTCGTAGTATTTGAGCTACGTGGATGAATTAAAGTATTTGAATTTTCAAGACGAAAATAAAAGTTTTTCGTGAAATTTTTCGAAAAACACTATTCATCGGTATTTGCTCGGGATATAATTTTGGATTTCCGAGAAATACGTAATGATGGAATAATAAGGTGAGATGGATTATGTAATAAAAATCTAGTTATCGAAAAAATGATATTTCGCTCGTGGACTTAATTTATAAACGTTAAGGAAGGCGAAATAGTAATGAATATGTAATAATGGTATGATACTTATGTATTGTACAAAGAAATGGAAATGAGTATAATATGAAGTATTATACAAGTTGTATGAAGGATGAAATTTCGAATATAAATTCTATAGGAATTAGAATATGAAAATAATACATAAACTATGAGTATATGTATTAAGAAATATTAATGGACTTGGAAAGATTGCTGGAATTAATACAAGTCCAAATGAATTAAAGGGTTAAGGCCCAAACCTAAATTAATAAACCAATGAGAGCTATTAGTGAAAAGCCCAATGATTATTAATTTAAGCCCAAGCTAGATTAGAATGACTTGGTTGACCCATGGAGCAAAACCATATTAATATGGTAAATGTAGTAACCAAGTGAAGTAATGACCAAGTATGTGTGGTGACCAAGATAAGTGGTGACCAAGATAAGTGGTGGCCAAGTATAAGTGGTGACCAAGTGATGTGATGCTCAAGTAGAAGTAATGCCCAAGACTTGGAATTATTGACCAAGTGTAGGATTAATGTTGTGCAAGCCAAGTAATGAATAGTAAGGAGGTGGCTTAAAGGAGGTGGGATGTTTTAAAGACTAAAATACCCTTACCTTGGAAAGTCTATAAATAGAAGAGCTTTGCTAGCCATTTGTTGGTTGTTCAAATAATCCAACACTTCTAAAGTGCTTAAGTGTTAGAGAGTTTAAGTTACAAATAAGTCATTCCATAAACCAAGAAGAAGAAGCAAGCTACCTTACCGAGACTTCACAAAAGTAAGACTTCTTCTCCAATTATCTTCTATCTCTATCATGATAGGTTGATAAGAATAGATGGATTAAGAAACATGAATGATAAGAAGCAAGAAGAATATGTAAGTCGTGAACTTAAGCCACAAAAGTTGGTAATAAGTCATTTAAACTAACATAAGTTATACACTTATGTGAAGATAATATGAACTTATAAGGAGTTTATTAAGAGAATTGATATGAAGATAAAAGAATTTATATGATCATATGTATCATGTATACCTAAGTAAGTTATATGTGAAGCACGTGTAAAGTATGATGATTAAGAAACTCTAATTGTCATAAGTCATGAATAATCAAATCTTAGGTAGTTTATAAGTTGATAAGTTATAAGCTCATAAGGAGTCAAAATCCAACAATGAAAATAAGTTATTGTATTATGTATGTTGAGATGTTCACATGATGAATGAACTTCATTTGTAATGTTGAACAAATCGTAAGAATGAAGATTTGCCAAAAATTGCACAATTGGACGACAATCGTCGAATTCATAAAATTCTCGGAATGGAAGTCAAATTTTGTGTTTTATCACGGAATTATTGATTTACAATGGACTTAAGTCATATTTGGCATTTAAGAGTTGCGTACTCGAAAATGACCGGATTCCGACTTAGAAAGAAGAAACGAGCGTTGAACGTTCACGAACGTTTGTCGAATTCATAAAATTCTCGGAATGGAAGTCAAATTTTGTGTTTTATCACGGAATTATTGATTTACAATGGACTTAAGTCATATTTGGCATTTAAGAGTTGCGTACTCGAAAATGACCGGATTCCGACTTAGAACGAAGAAACGAGCGTTGAACGTTCACGAACGTTTATCGTTTCATTAAAAAATGAACCAATAGGTGAATTTTTAGCAAACGAAGTCAAATAGATAAAATTCTTGGATGATCATGTAGATTACGAAATTTGTGAACCGTAGGCTTTTGAACGAGCCAATTCAGACTTATAATGAAGAAGTTATGCGTTCGGGAAGTTCACAAAATTTCAAAACTGAAATTTTTATCTGGTGCACAGAGTTGGCGCCGCGGCGCCAACCCAAGGCAAAAGACCCGCGCCCCAGCACCATGCACAGTACGAAAAACCTCTGGAGAGTCGCGCCGTAGCGCAGACCATTACGTAAGGACTCGCGCCCCAGCGCCATGTCCGGGACATGCTAGGATAAGGCTCGCGCCGCAGCGTGAGATGTAAGTATAGGACCGGCGCCGCAGCGCCAGTCTCAGAACAAAGATAGTAATTAAGGTTTCTATGTACAAAGAAAAGAAAACCTAAATTGATGGAAAGTAAACATAACTTAAGGTCGATAATGTAACATTGTTAAACTTTGTTAAACCTTAAGGAATGTAATGTAAATGTTAAGATAGCCTAGTGAAGGATAAATGCAATGGTAATGATAAACCGGAACGAATAGTAACTGAATCTACTGCACAATTAGATTGAGAAGAAAGGTAAGATATAGTCATATACATACTTGATTATATGTGACCTAATGTAAGGCATTATGTGATCATGTACTGTAGGGACTTGAAAGACTTAAACATAAAGTTAATATACGGTAGCAAACGCTGAAGGCAAGTATTCTAACTCTTGTATCAGTTCAATCTGAACAAGTTTAAGATTCATGTATTCTTTCGCATGAATTGAGGTATGTTGAGATTAAAGCCAATCCTTTTGGCTAGACTTGATAGTCTACTCTTGCATTATCAAATGTTGATATTTTTTGTCAACTACTTGATATGGTTTTCAAAAAGAAGACTGAAATGTTAAACAAATGTTTTGTCGGTAAAACGACAGGCACGTGAGGTTGCCAAATGATTAAACGTATATTCAATGAATATGTGCAATAACGCATATTACTGTATTTTAACCACCGGGTATTCCAGCAGTGTTAACGGTAACAACTACGCCGTTATTTATAAAAATTCAAATTTATCATTTTCTTCACCAGATAGTTATTCTGTTATGGGGCCCACAAATGGCTGCGCCGTCGTACGAATATTTTCCGACAGAAAGAATATTCCACGACCAAACGAATATTCCCCGACAACAATGATTATTTTATAACCACTTGCTTATTTTGAAAAAAAAATCATATTTCACTCATAACTTTAAACTTTTATCAATTTAACCATTTACTGAATAGTAATTATAAGAAAAATTGAATACTTTTATTTCATAAAATTCGGGGTCTTACACTTTTGGTAAGACCTATCATTAATAATAAGATTGGTCTTTCAATCAGCAATTTTCTACTTTGTATCATAATACAATTACTTTGTCAATAGCTTATCTAACACTTAATCAAATATTAGATAACATCCTAACACATCGGTATTATTATCATTCTTGGATAATTATTCAATCACTGTATCATATTCATTATGATTAAACACTTAATCTTTCATATTATAAACTCTTTTCTATAATCCAGCAAAATGTTTATAATTCAGCAAACTGTTTTCTCTAATTCAGTAAGCTGTTTTCTCTAATACTTCAATCCAGCTAGCTGGATTCATAATTCCTTCAACCTAATGACCAATCCAGCAGACTGGATACATAATTCCTTTAATCCAACAAGTCAAACTGCAATCCAGCAAACTAGATTACAAATCTAGCAACTAGATTGCAATCCAGCAAGTTGGATTCAACATATTTTCAATTCAGTAAACTTCTTTTCAATCCAGCAAACTGGATTCATCAGATTTTCTAATCCAGCAAGCTGGATGCTACTTCTTTCACACATATTAAATAACATTAAATTCATTCACTAATATTATAAATCCTCAAATAATATTTTAAATCAATAATTTAATAACACTTTAATCCCAATGCTATCAATCACTTAAAAATATCATAATCTCATATTATTAATATTTTAATAATATTTAAATCATTTACTAAACTTATAAACAATTTATTATAATTGTTTACACATTACCAAATAATGTATTAAATCATTCTAAAATGCCATAAACATCACAATACTTCACACCCGACCCAAAACTTCATCAAAATCTTTATAAACCATGCTCAAGGGTCTCAAGTTGTAAAATCGTATTTTTCATATTTTTGGACATCATATACTTAATTAAATCCATTTATCCATTTCTCATCATTTAGATGAAAAATATCAAATTAGTTCCAAAAATATTTCATTTCTGGGATTTGACATAATATAGTTCCATATTGAACATATATTTTTCCCGGAATTTTTAAAATAGATTTACTATATTTAAATAGTCCATAATAGCCAAATCTTCTCCGATTTGTAATAAATCGAGATTAGCTCCAAAAATTCTGAAATTTTTACAGTATGCTCCTACTATACCCATGTACTTCCAGTAAAAATTTTGTAATTTTTGGACTTATACACAGAGAGTTATTCGGGTGGTTTCACAAAAATAGTCCTCCACCGTAAAATCCATAACTCTCAAACCGTATGGCCAAAAATTCCCAAATTTTTACACAACCTGCATAACAACTGATATTATATCACCAAAGTTTCCCAGAATTTTTCAAGCATAAAAACTGGACGAAATTGCCCCCGCTTTTGACTGGTCCAAAACAGTCCTGTTTTCTTCAAAAATTCGGGACTGTTTTGGCTTTCACAGCCAATACTCCATGAAAACTCAACATTTTTGAGTCCTACCACTTGGGTTAACTAGTAAACACATATATCTAGCATCCCTCTTTGACGGATCGCAAAAAGGAGCTATAGATTTAAAACGGTGGATTTTCAAAGTAATTAGAAATTTTGGGTTTTCAAAACTAGAAAAATAAATTTTCTTTTCCTTTTGGGTTCCACCAAATCAACACCCAAATTGGGTAAATCCATACTTGAACCTGTGGAAAACACTTAGATCATAGGGGTTTGCACATCCAAAACAAAACCCCCTTTTATCAAATTACAAAAAGAAAGAGAATAAAACTTAGGAAGAAAAATTATTTTATACCTTTGTATATTTCTTTTTCCTCCTTCTTTCTTCCCTCATGGCTTCGGCCTCTTCTCTTTCTCTCCCTCTTTCTTCTTTTTCCCGATCTTCCCTCTTTCTCTTTCTTCTTTCCCTTCCTATCTTCTTTCCTCTCTCTCTTATCCGTTCTTCTTGTTTTTTTTTTCTAATAGCCGAACATTAGCCTTCTCATGGCCACATATTATTATTATTAATATAACAATTGTCCAATATGCCCTTCCTTAATTTGGGTTTAAAAATTGGGCTTTTAAATCATTGATTGGGTCAACTCTTGGGCCACCATATATAGTCTCTTTGAACTTCTATATTAATTACTTGGGCCATGTAAAATTAACATAGTCCAATTCTTTTTATCTTACCTCACCCTAAATATTTAATTAGGGTATCCATTCCAAATATATAGAATTTAAATCATTACTATTGTACACTAAATTTTATAACCAAATTAAACTTCTTTTAATTAAGTTATAAAATTAATAAACTTGAAATAATAAAAATATATCTCTTAACTTAATATTATTTTTAATATTATTGCTCTTCCACAAGTGAGCCTAGTTTGGGCCCTTAATTAATCTCATTGAGCTAACAAATTTAATTGTTTTACTTACTAACAAAACTAACTTGGGCTTTCAATCCCTAATTAAATTGGGTCAATATAATACTTGTCCCATACATAATATATTGGGCTAGATTAAATAATTTAATCACCCTTAGTCACTCTATCTACAAGTCACATGCTTAATTAATTAATTGGGCTTGTTTAAATAATATAACTTCCTTAGTCCATAAAATTTAATCCTTTTGGACTCTAAATAAATGATTGGGCTATGATATTATTATAGTCCATTACTTTTAATACTATTTTACCCTAATTACTTAATTAGGGTTTTTATTTCTCACTCTAGAAAATAAATTCTTTACTCATGCATTTTTAACCAACTAGACTTGCTATAATTAGGTTATAAAATTAATTAACTGAGATATATAAAATAAATCTCTTAATGTTAGTATATAAATTTATATACTAATATTCTCCCATATTATAACCTCTTAGGTTATTTAATTACCACACCTAATATATATATTAGGTTACATAACTTAATTCTTAATTCACTTGAATTAATTCTATGACCACTAAATAAAAGTAACCCTTTAGGTCATTTAAATCTCATACCATGTTTTAATAACTTATTTAAGTTATACAATTTATATTGTATAATTAAATTTAATTTCCTCTTCCTCTCTATAAATTGTTTTCAAATAATTTATTTATATATTAAATATATAATTTAATATATTCAATCATTTAATTTACTAACTACTTTGATACCAATATTCATATCTACATATTGGATCTCATCTCATATTTTAGTTTTACATCATTGGTATAATATTAAATATTATATCATTATCCATATAACATCATATCATAACATATTTCACTTCTCACTCTAATTTTGATTTTTTTCCATAAAAGGCCAACTGTTGACTTTGAACAAAAGTTAACATTTACACATTTTGTGTTTACTGTCCATTCTGACTAATCTTGACGTTGCGGACGCAACCGAGCAGTCCATGCTTCAAAATTCTATCTCTAACTCAAATTTGGAGTTTTAAATTACTCCATTCTTATTGTTAATCGTATTAACTAACGACTTTATACTTATTCAAATTCTTATTTGCCAGTCAAGGCCAACGTTCAAGCTATGTTAATTACTAACATAGTTTTATCTTGATCTTTATATCATTAACTTAATTCATCACTCCTCTTGCTAAAATATTTATAGCACCTTACTAAGTATATATATTTCTATACATATACTCATCTTCATTTAACCTTATAACATCTCTTCATGTGAAATCTTATCTCCTTAATAAAATTTCCATATGTACTTATATAACATTTCTTAGACTATTCAGTTCACACCGAATTTACAGGTATCGTAATACCTTATTTTCGATATTCCTTCAAGTACATATTAATTCATTTCTAGGGTTTTGAAATTTTGTAACCCATATTTCTTTATTCTCATTCAATTAAGAAACCATATAGGTTCTTCTTAAAAATTTTGAAATCTTTAAAATTTCTTCACAGAAACGGCAATTCCATACACTTATTTTCTGTCTAGGTTAATGTTATAACCTTTAATCCATCATTTTAGGATTTTAATAATTATCTAAATTCTCGGGTTGTCACATTCACCCCTTCTTCTAAGAATTTCGTCCCCGAAATTAAAGCATACTAATCTCTGCTTATTCTCTTGATCAAAACTAGGTTTTTAACTTAACCTTTACAATTTTCTCCTTTGAGGATTTCTCATCTATTATCACATTTCACCATAACTACTCACTAGGAGTTTACATCTTCTAAACATTCAACAAAACTAGGTTGTCATAATAACCTTTATTCAATTATCTCAGATTCTACTCGTACTCAACGAGTTCACACTATTCATATCCATAATCACATACTACCCCAACATTACTCTGAGGAGTTTAAAATATTTTTATATCTGTCTGAGGGATCATAAAATCATGAACTTTGAGGTTTAGGGTATTTCTACCTGCTACCTCTTTCAATTAAGAAAGAAAGGTACTCTACCTCTGAAATATTTTATATTTGGTATGTTTACAATCACAAAGAAGGTAAACTACCGATGCGGGTACTTTAGAGGATCAGTCTGTTGTACCTTAGTAATCGGAATGACTATATGCGTTCTTAGATTGGAATATTTTATCCCATTAGTATATCCCCATTTTTAGGGTTATTCACCTCAGACTCATCATAAGATTCCGCACCAAAACAATTTGGTTTGGCATAAGCTTTCAAAGAATACTTTGAATTTCATAAACATTTGTCTAGCTGAATCAAATAGCTTAGACGCATATCAATCATTCGAATTTCAATCGAAACATTTCTAGCCAAATTTAGTTGGCAATAAATTTTCTTTAAAATTCTTAAAAATCATTTTGACGTCATGATACCGCACTGCATTTACAGTCCGTTTGAGGATTCCGTCATTATGTGACTTTTTCATACTACATCATTCCATAGTGGGCTGACGATCTTTATATCACATACCACACTAGGTAATTCTGCATTGATAACTCCATCATTTTTATCATCTCTGCACCAGGTTGCATGATGCATTAATGATATAAAAATACATTTTGATAATTCAAATCATTTTCGTCTAGCCGAATCAATTGGCCTAGACTCTTCTTTAAACAGTTCAAAACCTTTATAAATCATTTTTGGTGTCATCACGCCACAACAGGTAACGATGTGTTAGTAGTACGAAGCCCACTTCTACACAGTTGTAACCCTATGTTGAGGATAACAAAAATTCATTTTATTTCTAAAGGCACATCAGTGCGAATTTAGCGTGATGTCAAAAACTTTGAAGTCTAGCATAGCTAGAAGATTTGGAATACCTATGCTTCCACCATCAACTTCAATTTCTCTACTGATCCATTTCTTAATAAGTCTATCTATTTCTATCATCTTCAATGCTCCAATCTCAACATAACTATACCAGTTCGTCAAACTTACCATACATTATGAGTTCAGGAACTTTCCACAATCATATGAGTTTAAGAACTTATCCTAGTCAGACCTTTGGCGTTCATTCGCTGAGGGGTTCATAAACATTTCATATAATTATGAGTCACGAACGTACCATAAGTATGAGTTTTAAGAACTCGTACTTAACCTTATATTCTCTACCTATTCGTTATACACATGAGAAAAGAATCACCTTATCCACATGTATATAGCAAATAGCGCGACATTAGGTTCCAATGATTATCAATGCCAGAAACTAAGTGGTTGTCAAACCAAACTCGGCCACTAATCAATATAGGAAGCTAAGCGGACAATTCCCCGCCCATACAAAGAATCGGTCAACCTAACCACTATATCGACCAGGAAGCTAAGTGATTCTAAAACCAAGTACAAATTCCCTGCCCATACAAGGAATCATACAACTCAGCTGCTGACATGAGTCCTCAATTGAAATCCCTCACCATTCTAACTTTCTCTTTTCTTAATACGAATTTTCTTTAATCCGTATCTTAACATTTGCCACTCTTTTCTGAGTTTACATCGTACCATTTCATAGTACATTTTCTTTATAGCATCAGGCTATATCATTCCAATCACTTAACATATCTTATGTTATTCAACGATTTAACCTGATCACGTCGTGATCTTATTTAGTAATCATTTCTCCTTATACTTACGATCGTTTTATTTTACGATCTTCTTATTCTTCTCTTTAATCATATTATATTACGATTTTATTAACACTTCTCATCTTATAGACATAGTCTATTTATTATCACTTTTCATCTCTATTACTGGAGTCATGTAACTCCGGATTCTTATCCTTATAGCTCTTCAAGATTCTTCTTTGAATCTTATTTATCTTAATCTTTACTTAATAATGAATTTCTAAAAATTCATCTCTTATCGCTTAAACTCGATCTGAGTTTATTACTTATCATCATCTCCGCGGTTATAGCCTAAGGTACACCTACCTAAGGTTTCTAACCTACAGCTCTGATACCAACTGTAGCATCCCCAAATCCCAGTCCTAATCACCAAAGATCTGGTATACTATTTCTATAACTATTGCGGAAGATATAAACATAAACTGTTTATACATTAAACTTTTACACATCATTCCCAAGGTCTACAACCTTAACTTAATACATACCTTCAATAACTTAAAGGTTTACAATGCTATGTTCGTTAGAAAATTTAATAGATCTAACTGCAACATAAAATAATCTTGCACTTTGCCCTTGTCTCTGTCTTTATTCGAGCTTTCATCTAAATCTGAAAAATTTATCATGATATAGCAAGGGTGAGCATCAAATTTGCCCAGCAAGTTTTAAATACAATGAAGATATATCATGATTGAAAAGAATGAATAAGCTTTCAAGTTTTCAACAATATATTAATTGTGAAATAACATGAATCAAGTTTCAATAATTTCATGACTGAATCAATAATGTTTGAAGGTCAACAATGACCATAAACAATTTAACTGAACCTTATGGCAATGAAGGTGATCAGCCTTTCATACCTGATGAACATATGCAACATGCACTAAGTGCGAATCAATAATCAGTGTAGACGTGAATAATCAACAATAATCATTCATTAACATGCTTTGAATATACAACTCAAGTTTGAGTTAGGAAACTTGCCTGATTCGTTGACTACTGCTACGCAGTTTAAGTTAACTTCTTTTGGTAAGACCTATCATTAATAATAAGATTGGTCTTTCAATCAGCAATTTTCTACTTTGTATCATAATACAATTACTTTGTCAATAGCTTATCTAACACTTAATCAAATATTAGATAACATCCTAACACATCGGTATTATTATCATTCTTGGATAATTATTCAATCACTGTATCATATTCATTATGATTAAACACTTAATCTTTCATATTATAAACTCTTTTCTATAATCCAGCAAAATGTTTATAATTCAGCAAACTGTTTTCTCTAATTCAGTAAGCTGTTTTCTCTAATACTTCAATCCAGCTAGCTGGATTCATAATTCCTTCAACCTAATGACCAATCCAGCAGACTGGATACATAATTCCTTTAATCCAATAAGTCAAACTGCAATCCAGCAAACTAGATTACAAATCCAGCAACTAGATTGCAATCCAGCAAGTTGGATTCAACATATTTTCAATTCAGTAAACTTCTTTTCAATCCAGCAAACTGGATTCATCAGATTTTCTAATCCAGCAAGCTGGATGCTACTTCTTTCACACATATTAAATAACATTAAATTCATTCACTAATATTATAAATCCTCAAATAATATTTTAAATCAATAATTTAATAACACTTTAATCCCAATGCTATCAATCACTTAAAAATATCATAATCTCATATTATTAATATTTTAATAATATTTAAATCATTTACTAAACTTATAAACAATTTATTATAATTGTTTACACATTACCAAATAATGTATTAAATCATTCTAAAATGCCATAAACATCACAATACTTCACACCCGACCCAAAACTTCATCAAAATCTTTATAAACCATGCTCAAGGGTCTCAAGTCGTAAAATCGTATTTTTCATATTTTTGGACATCATATACTTAATTAAATCCATTTATCCATTTCTCATCATTTAGATGAAAAATATCAAATTAGTTCCAAAAATATTTCATTTCTGGGATTTGACATAATATAGTTCCATATTGAACATATATTTTTCCCGGAATTTTTAAAATAGATTTACTATATTTAAATAGTCCATAATAACCAAATCTTCTCCGATTTTTCATAAATCGAGATTAGCTCCAAAAATTCTGAAATTTTTACAGTATGCTCCTACTATACCCATGTACTTCCAGTAAAAATTTTGTAATTTTTGGACTTATACACAGAGAGTTATTCGGGTGGTTTCACAAAAATAGTCCTCCACCGTAAAATCCATAACTCTCAAACCGTATGGCCAAAAATTCCCAAATTTTTACACAACCTTCATAACAACTGATATTATATCACCAAAGTTTCCCAGAATTTTTCAAGCATAAAAACTGGACGAAATTGCCCCCGCTTTTGACTGGTCCAAAACAGTCCTGTTTTCTTCAAAAATTCGGGACTGTTTTGGCTTTCACAGCCAATACTCCATGAAAACTCAACATTTTTGAGTCCTACCACTTGGGTTAACTAGTAAACACATATATCTAGCACCCCTCTTTGACGGATCGCAAAAAGGAGCTATAGATTTAAAACGGTGGATTTTCAAAGTAATTAGAAATTTTGGGTTTTCAAAACTAGAAAAATAAATTTTCTTTTCCTTTTGGGTTCCACCAAATCAACACCCAAATTGGGTAAATCCATACTTGAACCTGTGGAAAACACTTAGATCATAGAGGTTTGCACATCCAAAACAAAACCCCCTTTTATCAAATTACAAAAAGAAAGAGAATAAAACTTAGGAAGAAAAATTGTTTTATACCTTTGTATATTTCTTCTTCCTCCTTCTTTCTTCCCTCATGGTTTCGGCCTCTTCTCTTTCTCTCCCTCTTTCTTCTTTTTCCCGATCTTCCCTCTTTCTCTTTCTTCTTTCCCTTCCTATCTTCTTTCCTCTCTCTCTTATCCGTTCTTCTTGTTTTTTTTTTCTAATAGCCGAACATTAGCCTTCTCATGGCCACATATTATTATTATTAATATAACAATTGTCCAATATGCCCTTCCTTAATTTGGGTTTAAAAATTGGGCTTTTAAATCATTGATTGGGCCAACTGTTGACTTTGAACAAAAGTCAACATTTACACATTTTGTGTTTACTGTCCATTCTGACTAATCTTGACGTTGCGGACGCAACCGAGCAGTCCATGCTTCAAAATTCTATCTCTAACTCAAATTTGGAGTTTTAAATTACTCCATTCTTATTGTTAATCGTATTAACTAACGACTTTATACTTATTCAAATTCTTATTTGCCAGTCAAGGCCAACGTTCAAGCTATGTTAATTACTAACATAGTTTTATCTTGATCCTTATATCATTAACTTAATTCATCACTCCTCTTGCTAAAATATTTATAGCACCTTACTAAGTATATATATTTCTATACATATACTCATCTTCATTTAACTTTATAACATCTCTTCATGTGAAATCTTATCTCCTTAATAAAATTTCCATATGTACTTATATAACATTTCTTAGACTATTCAGTTCACACCGAATTTACAGGTATCGTAATACCTTATTCTCGATATTCCTTCAAGTACATATTAATTCATTTCTAGGGTTTTGAAATTTTGTAACCCATATTTCTTTATTCTCATTCAATTAAGAAACCATATAGGTTCTTCTTAAAAATTTTGAAATCTTTAAAATTTCTTCACAGAAACGGCAATTCCATACACTTATTTTCTGTCTAGGTTAATGTTATAACCTTTAATCCATCATTTTAGGATTTTAATAATTATCTAAATTCTCGGGTTGTCACAGTATATATTTTGAATTATGTGATTTGGTGTGAAGAGAATTATATATTCATTTGTTGGAGAATGTGAGATTTAATAGTTAATTAAACTATTAAAGAAATTAAATAATATTAGTTAATTTAATTAAGTTGAAATTATGTTATGACATAATATAATTTTAATTGTTATGCCTTGTGGGCAATAGAAATTATTATGAGTTAAGTTTCATAAATAGTGTAAATAATTCACTTATTAAAATAGTGAATTAATACAAGTATAATTGATTTAATAAAGAGAGAAGGTAATATATTGCATGAAAATGCAAATGTTAGTATAATGCGAGTAAAATATTTTTTAACTACATTAAATATTTTAATTGAAAACTTTATGGAATAAAATGAATATTTATGGTATTAAATAAATATTTCATGAAAATTGTTATGGGATAATTTATTTAAGTGTGATAAAATTGATGTGATTTATACGCATTTTATTACGCGAGTATAATGGTGATATTTTAATTTAATTAAATAATTAAATTAGAGGAGTGAGAATTTATTAGATAATATTATGATTATAATGGTTGAATAGAAATTATAATTTTACTGATAAGGTTAATTTTATTTCTTAAGGAATTAAATGTACATAATCTAGTTTATGTGTTATTGAGTTTCTTTTAAAATTAGGGTTTTGGTTAATGAATTTGTGGGTTATGATGTTATATATGTTATAAGATTTTATAATTTTATAATGGTTATCTAAAAACGATTTTTCAGAAATCAAATTCATGTATTTATGCTATAGAAGAGGAATTTGGGTTTTGATGGTAATGCGTGTTTTGGTGTACTTTGAGACTAAAATTAAAATTAATGATGAATTCGTGATTGAAACTTTAAATTGATGGATGATTGTTGTTCTCCTCTATAAAACGAAAACAACACAACTTGAATGGATCGAATCGGTTAAGAAACGAATTCGTGATGAATGAATACACTTAGCATGTTAAAAATATGAAAATTTAGTATAAACCAATTAGAATTAGTATAAACCAAGTCTCACATCGACTAAATTGAGAACTTTACCCCTTTGCTAAACTTATAAATAGAAGGGCTTGACCCTTTGTTTCATTCACCAACAATAAAGCCTCCAATTTTGAGAAAGGCTTTGTTGTGGGAGAACTTTTTATAAAGATTTCCTTAGTTAAATTTTGGCGTGGAAGTGCGTAGTCAGTTTGTGGAACTCGTATTTTCAGGTATGTTTCTTATTTAATTTTTGGTAATGTTATTATTTTAAATATTGTATTTAATTTGTTAGTTAAAGTTTGAATTTTGGAAGTTTTGTTAGTTTTGTTAGTAAACTAGTTAGTTTACTATGCTTATTTTGGATTGGAATTGATTATGTAAATGAATTCTAATGATTATAATTAGAGATAGGTAGCCGAGACATTAGACGAGTCTGACTATGTTAAATAAGACTTATTTGTAAAGAAAGTTGGGTTGGAATGAGTCGAAGCGAGTTTTGAATGTCAAAACGAGAAGTCCGAAAAACTAGTGGACTACTGATCCAAAAACAAAAATTTGGGGTTAGCTAGATTATTTAGAAAATTTTGGGCTTTTGATATGTTATAGTACACTGAATAAGCTTTTTATAGACTCCAGAACAGACTAATTCTGAATTTAGAGCAAATAGTTATGACCATTCAAAGTAGTCGAGTCAAAACTGTCTAACCAATCCGGGGAAGTCACCTTGAACTAATTTTCTAGAATTCTGTGTTTAGAATTTGGAAAAGGTCAAAGAATAAAAGTTGTTGTCCCAGAAGTTAGCTTCGCGTGGGCTCAAGAATCACTCAAAAATGTTTTGAAACGGAAAAGTTATGACTGTTTTAGCGAGAAAGAGTAAAGCTGGGAAAGAATGAAAAATAGTTTTGAACGCCCCTTTTTGAACACTATTTTGGACTATCTATCTTATCCGAAATGGGTGTCAAATAACTTTTAAAAATAGGTTAATATGATGTTTAAAGTATATCCAAAGTTGGATGTCATCGTACTTATGAGATATAGAGTAAAGTTTATATTACAACTACTATGCGTTGTTATGTGACTAATAGTTGATGTGTATGATTATATAATTGTGTAGGGCACGTGAAGTGCAGATAACTATAAGCTGTTAAACTGTTATTGATAAACAAGAATCAAGACAAGTCTTTCAGTTTCTATTTTCTATGTGAATTTTATGATGAACTATTTGAAATCTTTATATTTGTTATATGAACTACAACATGTATGTTATGTTAGTCCAATATTTATGAGATGTATATCGATCATATTATTATGTGCTATGTGATGCATGAAAACTGTTAGATTTTGCTGGGCTGTCGAGCTCAACCTTGCAAATAACCACTTTTGCAGGTTAAAGATCTAAAGTAAAGTTATGTGCTACTTGAAAGATATGAATCAGATATGATACTTGAAGATTTATATACTTTGGCTGAGTTATTAATATTTGAACCATGTTTAAGGTTTCGAATAATGTATTAATGTTGAATTGTAATATCATTTTGCGATGTAAACTCTTGTAGTATTAAAATAATTCTGAGACAGTTAGATGTAAAGGTTAAAGGTTTTGGGAACGAGAATAGTTTGTAATAGAAAATTTTAATTATTCTGTAAATTTCAATGGTTGTATTAATGTTTGTGATGTAAAATTAGAGGTTGAATGTATTGTTAATGACCGAAGTCGATAGTTGAATTGTATAAATTTTGGGGTCGTTACAGTTGGTATCAAAGATGATAGGTTAGAAACCTTAGGTAAGAGTACATTAGGCTATAACCTTAGAGAAAAGAGGTGAAGATAATGAATGAATATGCTCAAATAGAGTTTGAACAATAAGAAGTAATTTAAGAAATTTATAAAGAAGGGATTAAAACATGCGTAAGAGGATTCAAAGAAGAATCTCGCAGAGTTATAAGGAATATGAATGTGGGGTTATTCAACTCCAATAATAAGGATGTGAGGTAATAATAAATAGACAATGTCTATAAAAAGAGAATGATAAAGAAGTTAAGAATAGAAAGTTATATCTAAGTATGGTACAATCGTACTCTTTAATAGTTGATGTATGATACCAGGCCTAAACGATTCCTTCATAGAGCGGATGTATATACGAACTAGTAACTCGGAACCTAGTTTGTTGGTTATTTGTGAGAAACCACTCAGCGTACTATATTGAAACTATTAGAGATTCGATGTGTACCAAGTATAGAAAATGGATACGTATGATGAAAATGTGGAACTCGAATAAAATGTTGAGCAATGCAAATGAAGTTAAAAATTCTTAAAGGAAGAATTATTATATAAACAAGAAAATTCAAAGAAAAATCTTGAAGAGACATAAAGAAAAGAAATTGGAGTTTCCTAACTCCAATAACCAAGATAACGAATAATGATGAATAGATAAAGTATGTAAGATTAAAAGCATAAATGAAATTGTAAATGATGAAAAAGGAAAGAAAGAGGATAGTAATACAAACCGATCACTAGTTAAGAAAAGAATTTTAAGGGTGTTGATTATAGAATAAGATCACGACGTGATCTGTTTCAGTTATAAAAGAAAGATGATCTGTAATGTTTGAATAATTATAGCTTGATGCTATGAAGATGATGTACTATGAAATATTACAAGATAAACTCACGAGGAATTATAGATAATATGATACGAGAAATTCATATTGAGCAAGTTAAGGGCAAATTGTTAAGAGTAAGGTAATGTTAGGTGGGAATTTCAATTGAGGACTCATATGGCGACTAAGTTATACAAACCTTTGTATGGGAAGAGATTTGGTGCATGTACTTGGTTTATCACATTGATAATCATTGGAATGTCGGTGTCGCGCGATCAATGTATATGTGGTGGGAAAGGTGTTTTTTTTGTCATGTGTATATTTGATAGTTAGAGGCTTTTAAGGTTAGGATAGACGATATTAAGATTAGGTACGGTTCTTAAAACTAATGCATATGGTATGTTTTTGACTCATAATAATATGGTATATTTTTGAACCCCCCAGCGAATGGACACCTATGGTCTGACTAGGATAAGTTCTTAAACTCATATTATTGTGGCAAGTTCTTGAACTTCTAAAGTGTGGTAAGTTTGACGAATTGGGGTATAGATAAGTGTGAATGGAGTATTGAGGATGATAGGAATAGATAGAATGATTAAGCAATGAATCATTATAGAAAGTGGAGTTGATGGTGGAGACATAAGTTTTCCAAATCTTCTAGCTATACTAGACTTTGAAATTTTTGACATCAAGCTAAATTTGCACTGATGTGCCTTTAAAAATACAAATGAATTTTTGTTACCAGCATCATACGGTGACAAGGGTGTGTATGTGGACTGTGCGCCAATAACATCTCGTTATCTATTACGACATGATAACACTAAAACTAATTTTCAATGGTTTTGAACTGTTTAAAGAAGAGTCTATGCTAATTGCTTCGGCTAGACAAAAATGATTTGAAAATATCAAAATATATTTTATATCATTAATGCATCATGTAACTTGGTGCAAAGATGATAAAAAGGATGGAGTTATCAATGCAGAATTTCTTAGTGTTGGATGTGATCTAAGGATCGGCAACCCACTATGGTATGATGTAGTATGACAAAGTCACAAAATGTCAGAATCCTCAAATGGACTGTAAATACAGTGCGGTATCATGACGTCATAAAATAATTTTTAGAATTTTAACGATAAATTATTGCCAATTGAATTTGGTCTGACATGTTTCGATTGATATTCGAATTATTGGTATGAGTCTAAGCTATTTGATTCAGCTAGACAAATGTTTATGAAATTCAAGCGTTTCTTTAGAAGTTATGCCAAACTAAATTATTTTGGTGTGGATTCAGATGTTGAAAAACTGAGATGAACAACCCTTTTATAGGGGATTACGCAGAGGAGTTTAGATGTTTGTGTACAATACATTGTATGAAGGGTTGATCCCCCTAAGTACGAGGAGTCCCTATAGCCTTATGACTATTAAAGTTTAAGTTGAAAGATTACTTATAACTATGGACATAAACATAGCGTTTAAATGTTTGTGCACTATACATCGTACGAAGGGCTTTACACCCTAAGTACGGGAGTCCCTATAGTCTAATGAGTGTTAAGGTTTAAGTTGAAAGAGTACTTATAACTGTGGACGTAGTTCAAGCTCTTATGACCCCTCAGCATGATTTGGAATCTTTTAAATTCTTGAGTTATTCATACTGCTTCCTAATTATTGAGCAATTATGGAAGATTCTTGTTATTCTAAAAGGCGAATGTGGTAAGGATAATATTCCTTAGAAAGAAGTAAGTCGTAGAATGCGACACTGAATGATGAATATATTGAATAAGTGAGAAAAGAAATTTTGAAATGAGAAGGAGATGAGTTATCAAAGAATAATATAAAACTTTTAATAAAAAAGTTAATAATTGTAGAAAAATCTTTGTGGAAAGAAAGTGGTTATAGAACCCAATGAATGAATAAAGTATTAAGGTAAAATCTATTTTGATAGATTGAATGAATAAAGATTAATAGATAAAATTTCGATGACGAAATTCTTAGAAGAAAGGGTGAATGTAATATCCCGAGTGTTTATGATAACGATCCTTAGAAAAGGAAATGAATGGGTTAAAGAATATATAATACTCAAAATATAATTGAGTTCAAGTGAAAGTTGTGAAATAAAATCTAGAATTTGTTGAAGAAATAAATGTAGTAGGAAAATTGTTATGGGATAATTTATGGAATAAAATGAATATTTATGGTATTAAAAAAATATTTGATGAAAATTGTTATGGGATAATTTATTTAAGTGTGATAAAATAGATGAGATTTATACGTATTTTATTACGCGAGTATAATGGTGATATTCTAATTTAATTAAATAATTAAATTAGAGGAGTGAGAATTTGTTAGATAATATTATGATTATAATGGTTGAATATAAATTATAATTTAACTGATAAGGTTAATTTTATTTCTTAATGAATTAAAGGTACATAATCTAGTTTATATTTCTAGTTTATGTGTTCTTGAGTTTTTTTTTTAAAATTAGAGTTTTGGTTAATGAATTTGTGGGTTATGATGTTATATATGTTATTAGATTTTATAATTTCATAATGGTCATCTGAAAACGATTTTTCAGAAATCAAATTCATGTAATTATGCTAAAGAAGAGGAATTTGGGTTTTGATGGTAATGTGAGTTTTGGTTTACTTTGAGACTAAAATTGATGATGAATTCGTGATTAAAACTTGAAATTGATGGATGATTGTTGTTCTCATCTATAAAACGAAAACAACGTAACATGAACAGATCGAATCGAGTAAGAAACGAATTCGTGATGAAAGAATACACTTAGCATGTTAAAAATATGAAAAATTAGTATAAACCAATTAGAATTAGTATAAACCAAGTCCCACATCGACTAAATTGAGAACTTTACCCCTTTGCTAAACCTATAAATAGAAGGGCTTGACCCTTTGTTTCATTCACCAACAATAAGGCCTCCAATTTTGAGAAAGGCTTTGTTGTGGGAGGACTTTTTATAAAGATCTCCTTAGTTAAATTTTGGCATGGAAGTGCGTAGTCAGTTTATGGAACTCGTATTTTCGGGTATGTTTCTTATTTAATTTTTGGAAATGTTATTATTTTAAATATTATATCTAGTTTGTTAGTTAAAGTTTGAATTTTAGAAGTCTAGTTAGTTTTGTTAGTAAACTAGTTAGTTTACTATGTTTATTTTGGATTGGAATTGATTATGTAAATGAGTTCTAATGATTATAATTAGAGATAGGGAGCCGAGACCTTAGACGAGTCTGATTATGTTAAATAAGACTTATTTGTAAAGAAAGTTGGGTTGGAATGAGTCGAAGCGAGTTTTGAATGTCAAAACGAGAAGTCCGAAAATCTAGTGGACTGCTGATCTAAAAACGAAAATTTAGGGTTAGATAGATTGTTTAGAAAATTCTGGGCTTTTGATATGTTGTAGTACACTGAATAAGCTTTTCCATAGACTCCGGAATGGACTAATTCCGAAATCGGAGCAAAGAGTTATGACCATTCAAAGTAGGTGAGTCAAAACTGTCTAACCAACTCGGGGCAGTCACCTTGAACTAATTTTCTAGAATTCTGTGTTTAGAATTTGGAAAAGGTCAAATAATAAAAGTTGTAGTACCGGAAGTTAGCTTCGCGTTGGTTCAAGAATTGCTCAAAAAGTTTTTGAAACGAAAAAGTTATAACTGTTTTAGCGAGAGAGGGTAAAACTGGGAAAGAATGAAAAATAGTTTTGAACGCCCCTTTTTGAACACTATTTTGGACTTTCTATTTTATCCAAAATTGATGTCGAATAACTTTTAAAAATAGGTTAATATGATGTTTAAAGCATATCCAAAGTTGGATGTCATCGGACTTATGAGATATAGAGTAAATTTTACATTACAACTACTATGCGTTGCTTTGTGACTAATAGTTGATGTGTATGATTATATAAATGTATAGGGCACGTGAAATGCAGATAACTGTAAGCTGTTAAACTGTTATTGGTAAACAAGAATCAAGGCAAGTCTTTCAGTTCCTATTTGCTATGTGAATTTGATGATGAACTGTTTGAAATCTTTATACTTGTTATATGAACTACAACATGTATGTTATGTTAGTCCAATGCTTATGAGATGTATATCGAGCATGTTATTATGTGCTATGTGATGCATGAAAACTGTTAGATTTTGCTAGGCTGTCGAGCTCAACCTTGCAAATAACCACTTTTACAGGTTAAAGATTTAAGTTAAAGTTATGTGCTACTTGAAAGATATGAATCAGATGTGATACTTGAAGATTTATATACTTTGGCTGAGTTATTAATATTTGAGCCATGTTTAAGGTTCCGAATAATGTATTAATGTTGAATTGTAATATCGTTTTGCGATGTAAACTCTTGTAGTATTAAAATGATTCTGAGACAGTTAGATGTAAAGGTTGAAGGTTTTGGAAACGAAATAGTTTGTAATAGAAAATTTTAATTATTCCGTAAATTTCAATGGTTGTATTAACGTTTAATAATGTAAAATTTGAGGTTGAATATATTGTTAACGATCGAAGTCGATAGTTGAAGTGTATAAATTTTGGTCGTTACATCTAATCTAATGGAATCCTCTATCCCCCTCTAATCCTTGTGATTCTCCTCCCTTTATATGCCTCTTTATATTTCTTTAAGTTCTCTTAGAAGTCCTTGAATCAATCGGATCGAACCAATCCTTCTCAAACTCAAATTCGGATAAAAAATTGAGTTTTCTGCACGTACTCCGACCCCGGTGGGGGGGTATAAGGCTAAAAGGACCCGCCCCAACTGGCATACACACTGTTTTGCAGCTGGTACCCCCACCCCGACGGGGGGTTTGTGAAGAGAAAGTCTGCCCCGGCGGGGGTCCTTTTTCTACTCTGACATCCTTTGGGAAAATGGCCATAACTTCTTCGTCTGAACTCTGATTTCAATGATTCAAGATGTTCTGGAAAGAGCAGACGTATAGGGACTGGAGCAATGTTGAAATTGGCTTTGAAGTCGCTGTTATGTAAATGGTCACCCAAAACTGTGAAGTTCAACGTCCGTTGGTACAAAGGTCATAACTCATGCATCCGAACTCCGATTGGAATGATTCAATATATTCCGAAAAGCTAAGAAGAAGCTCTATAATGTGCTCCAAGTTTCAAGCCAAGAACATGAAATAAACATGAAAGCCCAAATGATGTCCGAATTGTTTTTCTTTACGATTTCATACCAATTCTTTGCGATTTCAGCTCCCAAGCATATAATCTACAAAACGAACACAAAATGCATGAAAAGTAACTAAGAAACATGAGTTTAAGCAACTAATTTAAGTAACAGATACTGGATAAGTAGGTATAAAACCTAGTTATGAATCTCCATAGAAGGGAAAGATTCGTTTCGGCAAGAAAGGAAAACTGAGTCCAAGATTCGTAGGACCGTTCGAGATACTAAAGCGAGTGGGTGAGGTGGCGTACAAAGTTGCATTACCACCCGAGTTGGAGCACATCCATAATGTATTTCACATATTCGTGTTGTGTCCATACAAGCCTGACTACAAGCACGTGATTTCTTATAAACCCATTCAAGTGGAGAAGAACTTAGCGTATGAAGAAATTCATGTCCAAATTCTAAATAGGAAAGAGCAAACTTTAAAGAATAAAGTTATTTCTTCTGTAAAAGTGCTTTGGCATAACCACGATGTCGAGGAGGCTACATGGGAGTTAGAAGATAGGATGATGAGGGATTATCCTCATCTATTTATGTAACTTTGTAGCAATTCTGGAATGGAATTTTTATAATGGGGGAGGATGTAATACCCGAGAATTTTCACATCTTATTAAATGAATATAGTATTGGAAATGAATACTTTTTTGAATATAAATATTGATGTGTTGTGAAATGAAAAATTTAACTAAGTTAAATTGAACTTATGGGAATGTGGACTGTGATGAGAATTGTGAAATGCCTTGTGTGGCATAGTGTGGAATGAGGAATTTCACTAAGTAAATTAAAAGAGGAATAGTCATTAAAGAGGAAAATTAATTTCGTATGATTATGTGATTCCATATAAGGAATGAATACACTTTTAAATTAGCAATATCACTCGTGTGGACGTTAATTCATGTCGTGTAAAACTAGTTTGGCAATGGAGGCTGACACGGGCTTGAAGCTAAACCAGTTTGGCCCTGCTAGGATACGACATAGCTGCGTCCTCCCAGCAGTACAAACTGACTCAGCTGCGCTAGTGGTCAGTTGGAGAAACTTTGTTTTCTCCTGTAGCAATGAAATGGAACACTTGTGCATTATGTGTGACATTAATAAAATCATACGATAGGAGTATATTGCAATGACATGAGGTACGTAGTAGCATAATGAAATCCCATGTAGTTGTAATATAGAAATAATTAAAATATCAGTGTATTCTAGAAACTGGGAAAAGAATTAAATGTTTAAATAAACATTGGAATTAAATAATGTTATAATGTGGTTGTGAGTAGTAAAAATATTTATGGGGGATACCCGGACAATAATACCTAATTGTGTTATTTTATTGTGTGTATTTAATGTATATGGATTATATGATGTGAGTATATAACTAATCCTTAAATTCTTAATATGGTAATAATTGTACATTAAGATTACATTTTGGGAATTTAAATGGACTAAATCAAGCCTTAGTTAATAAAGTTGCTATGAATTACTCTTGTCCCAAATTGAGTGTCACAAAGTATATAAAAAGTGACTTGAAGCTAAAACATGTATTTTCCAAAAGGCTAGACTTAGGTGATGATGGCTGAGCATTTGGGTGGTTGACCAACCCTTGAATAACCATTGTTTCCTTCCAAAACACCATGTATACTACCTTTCATGCAAACCCTAAATTCAGTCCAAGTTCCTTCTATAAATATAAGCTTAAATTCAGTTTTTGTGATTGCTAGAAGTTGTTTGATAGTCTAATTGGAGAGTTATAAGTTGTTGAGCTACTATAGAAGCATACTCAGAGGGTAGGAAGTCCAATTCACGCTTGAGAAGGTATAAACCCTAGTTATGTTCTTGAAATGGGTCTTATGAAGTTCTTGAAATTTCTTAAATTTATATGTCAATTGATAGGAATTAACATGTTATAACGTGTTTAAGAAGTTTACTAACATGTATGAACTCTTTAATGATGGTTTGGAACATGTTTGAATAAAGGGAAATGAAGTTGGGTGACACTCTGCAAAACAAAGTCTGCTTATTACTTCTGACTTCGATGTGGCGCAACTGCGCCCTGTTTATACTAGGTTGCAACGCAGCTGCGCCGTACCTCAGAACCAGTTGCTGGATTCTATTATGCTAGGTTGTTGCTAATATGATATTATGACTTATATATACATGAGAAACATATATACCATGTGTTATAAAGCTTCCTTATGAGTTATGAAGTGTCCAATATGATTTAGTAGAAGATCTTCAACAAGGACTTTAAGTCTTGAAAACAAACATTGAAGTAATTCATGTTCTACAAATTTTGAACTTAGTAGTCTATACACATGACTGATTTTACACATAAATGAGCATGCTATAATGTACGTAGTTCCTTTGTTCATAATCAAACTCGTTAGACCTTGTGTGAGAGAAGTTTTTGAGAAAACATGGTATAATAGAACTAAGGTGCATAAATGCTAGATGGTATACATTCTGATCTTGCGAGCATGTTAACATGACTTGACTACATATGATTAGAGCCTTAAAGTTGTCTTGTATGTGTTAAATTGCATTGATCAAGTCTAAAATGGTTTCAAAAGTAAACTTGAACATATTTTTAAAATCTAGTTGCATCGCATGGATAACTAGATTCTAACGGGTTAAGATGTCATGTTATGTCTATAATATCCCTAGACATGATCCATATATATTGAACATAATGATAACTAAACCAAACATAAGTTTACAACATGATTCGAAGTGTTAAACAATATTAGTTGTGAACAAACACTATGAATACTATAAGCATGTGTATTAATAGATTGTGATATCTCTATGTGGACATATAGCCAAGTTATAAGATATGGTAACCACTTGATCTTGTTATGCTCTAAAACCATGTAAGTTGTAAGCTAAAACTTGTAAAGAATGAACTCAAGAATGGTCATGTGCTATGTGAAAGCTTCTAACGTGCACGTATGTTAAAGTATAAGTGTAGTGGTATGTTAGAGTGGGATTGAAACTAGGAATGCAAAGCTCAACCTTGGTCTGGCCAGGGGACAATTCAGCTGCGCCGTTCCTAAGCCTAGACAGGGCGCAGCTGCGCCATCCTTCAGTCAAGAATGGTTCTTGTTTTTGATCTGAAGTTCAAGGCATGCTTATATGATTACTTTAACTTGTAATATATGACCAATATGCTATGTAATGTGTTAGAAATCATGCCATGTCATATAAATGAATGTTAATTATAACTTTCAAATGTTAAGTCCAAAAGAATGTTTACAAGATATAAAGTAATGATACGTTGTTCGAATTTGTGATGTCTTAGAATCTGATTTGTGCTATGAAAATATAGGATAGGTGATGTTGTATGAGGTCACAACTAAGTTAGACGTTTATATGTACGTTTGAACTTTCCTATATTAGTTTATATAACTAATGGATATCCTATACGTGTAACTACATTATGTTAGGATTCGAAATAGGATATTAAGCTTTACTTTGCTAAACTACGCTTAAGGCAAGTTTCCTAACTTACACAACTTTGAATTTTGTGCAAGTTCTTGAATTTCATGTGATTAGTATATTGAATTCAAGTATCCTAAACCCTTGCATTACTTTATTCTACGGATATCGTAAGCAACCCTTATCTCTTTGAATGCAAGTTATCTTACTTTCTCGTCCAATTGAGCTAGTATGTTAAACTCTTGTGAAAACTATTATTCCTGTTGAACTTGGTATTGTTCTTGAATATTGTGAAAGTGTCTATGCCATTTAATTCGGCTAGACTATATGCATATTTATAAAATTGTCCAAACCAAATTACTGGTGCAGAAATCTTGAAAACTGAGTTGAACAACCCTTATGGTAAGGGGAGTGCTTATTGTTTGAAACCCCAACACACGCGTGAATATTACTGTGTAGTTATGCATATCTTAGAGTATTGTAGACTGATCATCTATCATACTTGAATCTTTTGGGTTATCAGTTTAATATTGATAATTCTAGTATGTAACGGGACGAATTGACTGAGTCGTGATTCTGAGGACAGAATCCTTTTACGGGGGAAAGATGTGACGAACGAGATTTTGTAATAATTATTTGAATATTTATTGAATTAAATAAATATTTTTCGATGATTTAATTATTAGATTAAATAATTAATTGATGAAGTTGTGATAGATTAATTTAATTATATGTGTTATATTTATTAAATTAATGTGGAGAATTTTATTACTCAGTTTATGTATTTATGTGAGCTTATTGAATTAAATGAAATATTCAATAAGCATAATATTAGTTTAATTAATTTAATAATTAACTAGAGATTTAATAATTTGACATAATTAATAAATAAGAAAATTAATTATGTGACTATGTGAATTAATGAAAAATTATTATAATTTATTTAAATTAAAGTAAATAAGATATTTGATTTATTGTGTAAATGGGTGTGACATTATTAAACTATAGTATAAAGGATTTATTAAATTAAATGGTTTTGAGCCATTTAAGGCTTGCCAAACGAAGCCTTATGGGGAGTTGGGAGCAGTTAACCCATGATCGGGTTAACTGACCACACAGCGTTAGTTCTTTCATTATATACGTCTTCTTATTCTTTCATTTTTTTTCTAAAGTCTGGCAAAGAAATTCAGAGAGAAATTGAGAATTCGTTGAGGGAATTGAGAGTTGAGTAGTTGAAGTAGCATCTGAAAAAGGGTTTCTCTACTAATCTACACTCTACACTCTGGGTAATCTCTTCAACCCATATTTAAATTTGATTTTGTTTTCATAAAAATGGCTCTCAAGTTCTGTTAAAATCTCCGTAGTTGGAAAGGGTTACAATGAAATGTGTCGTCATAACATGATGTTATTATATTGTATGTTCCATATCATCAGTTTCATAAAAATATATGTCGTATATACTTTCTTCAAAATACAGAGTATAAAATATGGCCATATGGCCTTACGTACCAAATTTAATACGTTAATCATATGTTGTATCATAAATATACATTTGTATGTAATTATGCATGTTAAAACAAGGAAAACAAACTTCAAATGAACGGATTCGGTGTTATAACGAACCCGTAGTGTTGATTTTCATGTTTTGTGTTCAAAACTTTCAAAAACATCAAGAACAGTAAATTACATGTGTTGATTATGCAAATTATGTGTTTTAACATGTTAAAATCATGCTAGAAGGGTTAAGTAGTAATTATATGTGTATTACAATGTTTGGGTATGTCTAAATTCGTGTAGAAATAATTTAATTAGAGATTTTGGCAATGTTCTACAAATTTTCGCGAATTGCAGAACTGGTACTGGTTCACCGCGCCGCGGCGCCAGTTCCACGCCTTAAGGTCCGCGCCGCAGTGCCAAAGGCCAAGCCGTTGCGCCACTGCGCCGAGAACAAGCACAGCAGTGGCGCCGCAGCGCCACCCTCCAGATTGTCTAGAAATTTATTTTTTTAAAGTGTTCAAGTCCATGAATGTGATAGTAACCTAATCTAATGAATATAAAAATATGTTAGAAGTATAATCAGATGTTAAAATAGATTCTTAACATATCAATAACGTATTTAAGTATGGATTGAATTATTGAACGCATAGTTAGCTTATTATTCGTGAAGTGTAAATTATGTGACAATAAGTGTGATAATGTGACTAAGTATAGTCATAACCAAAGTTAGACAAAAAATGAACTTGTGATGAATAGTTACATTATAATTAACTGAAATTGTGAATGGAAATGATATGTAGGATTAAATCGAAGAACGTGTATAATTAGTGTGTAATCTACGCACGAGGCATGTTTCCTAACCCTACTTGCTATTGTTATTTCAAGTTTATAAACTTACATCGAGCAAATTCTCCGTATTATTAATCAAGTTCAATTTGTCATATTAAACATTATTGATCTTTCCAAAGTATGATTCAGTTATACAATACTTAAATTTACTATTGTATACCGCTTAGGATTATTATTCGATTTAAATATCAGTTATTATTGAACCTTTTTAGACTATCGAACCCTTATTGATTCGACTAGTCCTTAGTTGATGAACGTTCTAATTTCAGAACCCTTGTTGAAATTATCC